>OZ024914.1:56615174-56940174 GCA_964017125.1 Flabesymbios commensalis | reverse complement strand
ACGAAGTAAGTGCATTGTGACTGTTGAATTGAGATGGTGCATAGACGCGGTGAAAAGAAGTGAGTACATAGAGACAGAGGAATGGAGAGAGTCGCATGGACGCTGTAGGACGAAGTAAGTGCATAGTGACTGTTGAATTGAGATGGTGCATAGACGCAGTGAAACGAAGTGAGTACATAGAGACAGAGGAATGGAGAGAGTCGCATGGACGCAGTAGGACGAAGTAAGTTCATAGTGACTGTTGAATTGAGATGGTGCATAGACGCGGTGAAAAGAAGTGAGTACATAGAGACAGAGGAATGGAGAGAGTCGCATGGACGCTGTAGGACGAAGTAAGTGCATAGTGACTGTTGAATTGAGATGGTGCATAGACGTAGTGAAACAAAGTGAGTACATAGAGACAGAGGAATGGAGAAGGTGCATGGACGCAGTAGGACGAAGTAAGTGCATTGAGACAGTTGAATTGAGATGATGCATAGACGCAAGGAGACGAAACGAGTACATAGAGACAGAGGAATGGAGGGAGGTGCATAGATGCAGTGGAATGAAGTGAGTACTTGGTGACAGTTGAATAGAGAGGGGTGCTTAAACGCCTTGGGGTGAAGTGAGTGCATTGAATTCAGAGAGGTACATAGACTCAGTGGATGAAGTATAATTATGCATGTGGCAGAATAATGGAAAGGGGTGAATAGAAACAGTGGGGTTTGGAGCATAGAAACAAAAATGGAGAGGGTGCTCAGACGCATTTGGATAAATTGAGTGCACAGAAACAGGAATTGGGAGAGTGCATAGATATAGTGGGATGCTTAGAGACAGAAAATAGTGACAGAGGGATGGAAATTTGTTATAGGACATTATAAACTTTAGTTAACCCATTAAAGCCCAACTTTTTTAAACAGAGCCTCCGAGCCGAAAATGTAGCACATTGCTACGATTAGGCCATTAATACGTACAATTTTCAATTAAAAAAAAAAAAAAATTGTTAAAGTGGTTTCTGGAACTGGCAAATTTTTTTGCCAGTGGGCTTTAGAGGGGTCAATGAAATGTGTTTAATGTGACCAGCACTGCTAATTACTCCCACGAGGCGTATCATATATAAATGTATTTGATTTAATACTGAGACTAGGGGAAGATTTGCTAGATGTTTCTAGACCCGCAATGCAGTTTTACAGGATACATGTATATCATAGAGACCACGAATTGAAACTGAGCCTTATATTGGCTTCTCACAGATGAGCTGCTTTGTGCCATGTTTACCAAAATAATCCCGGTATTATGGTTTCGTCAATGCTGATATTCTCAGCCACATCTAGCTGTTCGAAAGCTCTTTATATCTGTCACCTGACAAAACAAATTAAAGGTCACTTACGATATCATCAAACCTGTTCCGCCTCAGAGAATTGTGAATATCAGCTGATTATGACCAATAAAGCTGTCGATATGGTAGTCGGTTGTACCCAGAGAGCATCTTCCCTTGGCCAGTCCCACTCGCTTGCTACCGCAGGAGCCTGGCCGTATCGAGTACGATATCTGTCTATGTGGGCATCTTGGGTGTGTGTCTGAGATTTAAACCTCATTGGATGTTTCAGATTTATTTGAGGGTCACGAAGAGTTGACCTCTTGTTCAGTTCTCATGCTTAGTTACCTGTTTCCGTTGCTAGATGTATTATATAGACATGTTGGGAATCTCACATTTTAGACAGTGAGGTGTACCGAGCTCCCTCATGGCGGCCGGTAATCATATAGTGACCGCCATCATGGAGTTTAAGTACACATCAGCGTGAGATTTCGAGCTTGTCTATATATATCATACCAACGGAAACAAGCAAGCTTTGCTCCCAGGCAGCTGTCAAGAGTTGGTCAAGCGCTGTCTGATTGGCCAGTCTTGAGAAGCGCGACATTCAAGGTATATCTCTATTTAAAATCGTTGGACGCTAGGTTAATAGACCCCTGCGGGCTCGTGGGTAAGATAACTTGTTAGGGAAGATGCCAGAGAGAAGCATGACACCTAACATGTTAGAGCCTCGATCTTATCTACAGGAATACAGGTTGCACTCTGCATGATAGCAATCAGATTGTGAGGGAACATTGAGAGAAATACGGTTCCAGAAGATTTTGCATTCTCTTTTAATAAATCTAGGACACTTTATACATATCTTAATGATATTGTCTACTTCCTCGCTTTCCTCGCTGCTTTACAGTAGCTGGACCATCCCTCGCAGCGTATTCAAACATGGAGAGGATATCATTCACCATATATCATACACATATCCATCAAAGACACCATGAGTGCCCACTGGCAAATTTTCTTGCCAGTACCTACATTTTCAAATGCAATGTCTTACTAGTATATGCCATTTAGCCGACAAACAATTATTATGAGAAAAGGATGAGGAATGTGCTTAACATATTAGCTTGCACGATGATTTAGTACCAAACAGACTACATAATAAACATAATGTATTTCGTTTCATCATTTTGCAGAAGGGTTTATTACTATAGACTATAATACCATGTATTATCCCACTGGCAAATTTTTTTGCCATGTAAATTTTTAGTCTTTTTATGCACAGGTATGAATCTTTTTTCAGCATTACAATTACATGGCGAAAATCACCACACATGACAGTTTCTTTATGAATATTGACCTACATGCTGAGAGATATGTAATAAACTACCTATTGGTCTCTTCCACGACCAAAAAGTAGCAATCTGGAATTACTATTTTCTGACAAACGTAAGCGTTGTTAAACGTTGGTATCAAATATCGATTGCATAAAATGTACATAACCAACACGACAAGCGAGTTTACAATGGGTTCAAGTCATGTGTTTTTTTTTAATATTTTTTTTTATGGCGACGTCACACAAAAACGTCACTGGCAAAAAAACTTGCCAGTGGGCTTTAATGGGTTAATGATGATCATTGTTAGCGCATCTGTCGATTAAAAGGCAATACCTTTGTAAGACATTCAAACATTGCGTGGTTTCAGAAGTAGCTTCACCTCGTGCTGCAGCAGTGAACACAGATCTCAGCATTTTTCGCGGTTTTAATAAAACGAGAGAGGAGGTGCAGCTGTGTAGGCCTACTGGAATTGCTTAGATCCCAGAAAACACAAGAAATTCACCTAAAGTTGGTTCAATGTTGGCCCACCGTCTACGACGGTGGTCCAGCATTGAACCAGCCTTTGGTGAATGACCTGTGTTAGCTGAGGTGCACATGGAGCAGTGTTTAAGAGGTGTGAAGATGCGGTGAACTGTAGTCAAGAAGATTGGTTGCAAACAGAAGGTAATGGTTGTGTAACGAGAGGTCTGACACCCCGGCTGGCCGAGAGATCCAAACAACTGACTCCCTGAGAGTGATGCAGCACAACAGAAAGCAAAAAACAGACCCTGGCCCAATTTACAACAGGCGCTAATTCACCAAACGTCAGACGTTGATCCCACATTGGTTTAATTGTGGGCCAGCGTCGCAGACGCTGGTTCATCTTTAAACCAACGTGGTTCAACGTCATTGCTGGGATGCTTCAGGAATGCATGCTAAATATGCCTGCCATGGTAGTCTACGTGGTTTCGAGTCCCATGTCTGTTTCGCACTTTAACTCAACAATTTTTTGTAAATGGGCACCTGATGGTTCTGATGAAGCGATGGCGAAATGCCAATCAGAACATTTTCTCATGTGGCAACCAGAATGCATAACCAATACAACGCTGAAATTGTTTGTAAAACCATGGAGTTTTCAATTTGAAATCATCACAACTGTCTTGGTTAGCTCTTTTTCGATTCATTACAATACTTATGTAGGCCTATGTCATGGGTCTACGGCCGGTAGAGATATGTTTACTCTTATAGTGCGGGAATCGACTTTAGATGTCAGATTCTGATGTCTCAGGTCGATACTCCAAAAGACCCATAATATAGGTATACAAATGAAGCGGAAAAGAGCTAACTAAGACATTTATGATGACTTACAATTGGAAAAACCCTTTGGTTTCCATGGTTTCTATGACATTATTTCAGCGCTCTGGGGGTTAATATGCTTTATGCGGTGCTACAGACCTGTTACAGGTGAAATCTGTAGACGCCTCAGCCGTGCCACATTCAACATAAAACACCGTGCCACATTCAACATAAAACACCTGACTGAACACGTTGAAAGTACATGCCTATCGCCGCCAAAATGTAGACAGACGCTCCAGGTTGGAATGATGCCTCCATCTTTCTGGTCATTCTCTTACCTCCACGGAAATGATCAGATGATTAGATTACAAGTCATACTGATGATGTGGTGCTATAAAAGGTACATGTCAGAGACACGCGGCTTGAACTTCCATTACTGTTATTCGTCCCAGATTTGTGTGCCATGTTTTTATCGAGTAAAAATTTATGTTGCATCTTTATTATGTAATGTATTCCAATGTTCTGTTATGACCTTATTTAATTGTGTTCTAAGACCTACATAATGTTCAATCACCATTCCATTGCGCGTTCGTATACATTTTACTGTATTTTATGTAAGTTCAATTCCATCTCAGTGCAACCCCTGTAAGTTCAGTTCAGTTTAATTCAGCTCAGTTCAGTTCAATCTAGTTGAGTTCAGCGCATGCCTTATTTGTTTTAGGGCCTTGTTTTTTTCAGACAGTAGGCCTATTTAAGATTAGTATGCCTATCTAGCTTATCAAAGGTCTCTATGGTCTCATCACCTGAAATACCAGTCCCATTGAAACATATGTAAACTACCTCATTTCCGCAGGCCGATTTCGCCATTTTTCCCCCTATCAGATATTTAGTGTGACATATCAGGATAGAGCTTGATATGTCCTTGTTCGAAAACTGGCCCGCTATGGGTATGCTTACCAGACAATTTTTGAGATATTCCCTCTAGCGTGTAAATTGGGCTATTATCCGTACTCTCTTTCACAGGACAGACACACATCATTTTGACCCACTGTATCCCTGCGAGGTTATCATGAAACAGTTATAACTGATATCCTTGTCAAAGAAGATAACGTGTGCTTATTACATATTCACAAAATTATAACTTCTTTGTATTTTATTTTGTTTCACTAGGGGTTGAAGCATCCGCATTAAAAATATTTTGTGTGATGATTCCATCATTAGTAGACACCTCCCTGGATTTCGCCTGTTTTAGGGTGGTGAGACCCTATCTGGAATCTTTCACCTTTACCAATGGTTTAGTATCTTGTTATTTGACTTTTAATACTTTCCAGTGTTAACCCTCCACCCGCTATATGGTATCTTATTCAAATTTTCACCCACTTGAAGTTGTGTCTCGCGACGCGACCCACAACTTCAAGTGGGTAAAAATTACTCATATTTGCGTGATTTGAGACCAAATATGTGCAAATCCTGATGTTTTGGCCTAAGCACTCATTCCATTCCCAATAATTGAGATATAACCTTATATCTAAACATAATAAAAAAGATTTTAGTCGGGATTAGCGGTGGAAGGGTTAAACTATGTTTTGTATTCTGTAATGGGACTTCTGACAGCATTGTACATGTATACTGTCACTCACCATGCTAAATAGTCAGGCTATTTTTGTATTCTACATTATCTTAGATTTATCGTGCACTATAGCCTACGCTAGGCCATATCAATTATCGACGTTCTTTTTATGCTGTAGGGTCTATGTAAATTGTATTTTACTTGTGTTACACGCAAACTTCTCCGGTCATAATAAATCTCCACGTTTTTACTGTGCTCAATAAATAGGCTACATCATCTTGATTATAATATATATAAAAAATTCTGCATCCCAGTAATTATCCATGTATTATGTTATGAAAGAACATTGTGTTTGTCCATTCAGTTCCGTACAGTATAATATTAATGTATTATATAGGCGAGTCAGTGAATATTGCTTTACGTAGCTAGATTCCGGGGTTTGGTTCCCGGTCCCGGCGGTTTGAAAGAAACAAAAATGTTTCTTCCCCATCCACGTGTGAAACTCAGTATTGTGGGGAGCCTCCGTGACCGAGAGGTAGCGTGCTCGGCCTCAGACCGCCAGGGCTCGAATTTCGAATCCTGTGTCTGGAGGAGAGTGTTATCTCATTCATCTCACCATCCTCAGGAGGCCTTCTTGGCCCAGTTTAGCCTATATATGCACAAAGGGGGCCTAAAGCCCGATTCATTTCATTTTTTTCACGTAGCTTTTTGCACAACTATGGTAATATCGCGACAGAAGGAAGAAAGTCGGGAAAATGCACTACTATCGGCGAGCGACTTCAAGGGTTCTTTATAGTGCACAGTACCATAGATGGCGCTGCTAACTTTAGGCATTTCAACAGTTTGGAGCAATGTAGGCCTACTGCACAAACTCGATGAAAAACAACATTCGACCCGGCCGGGATTTGAACCCAGTCCCACCGGACAGAATGAGTCACCGGGGCTGGCGTTCTATAAGCCATGTCGGGATGGTGCTCTGTCTTATATGATATTTTCTACTGATATTCCATAGCTTCACTGAGTCCATTCTCATTCATCAGATCCACTATCCTTCCACTAGCGTCAGCTAGCTGTGCTAGTGTGGCCCTGAGAAGGAGGCTGCACTGTGCCCCGTTGCATGCTGCTGGCTGCGTGGACAGGCAGCAAACACGATACCTTGACCCAAGGCTGGCTCAATGTTGGGCCGGCGTCGTAGACTATGGGCCAACATTGAACCAGCCTTGGGCCAATGTCTCTTGCTTGCTGGGTATGTAGGCTTCGCCGCCAGATAAATGAGTACCCGTTCCAGACATGTCTTCTCAGAGATAACCCCGCGACACGTGGGTGTCCATGTGGATCTAGACGGGCGTCTGATTCTCAACGGATCAATTGTGAGTCCACCGGGGACTCCATCACAAAACTGCCCTCCCCCCGACCGCTGGCGGATCCAGGCGTGCCACGGAATCAAGCCAACCGGACCCTCTTGTGTGCCGTATCTACACTGCAAATGTACAATGCTGCCGTGCAAAGCCGAAATGTTGTACCTGCTTACTTCCCAAGGGAGAAGATAATACTTTTGGCTTTGCAGAGCATGCATGCTGATACAGCATCGTGACAATGATGGTCATTTCGTGTGATTCGTTTCTTGCTTTTGTCTGCCCGGCCCTTCCCTTTTCTTGTCTGTCGCCTGCCTGCGACATGAGACAGAGTGATGCCGCCCCCAAACAGTGTCTCAATGTTGGGCCGCCTTCTGAGGCATCGGGCCAGCTTTGCACCAGCTTTGCTCCTCGGTGCGAGCATCAGCTGATTGATCTGGCTTTGGAAATACTTTGACAAACTCTGACGCATGCAATGACACGCGCTCATGGTTTTGCAGGTCTCTCCCGAAAATCAGTTGGAGCTGTGTCCACAATGGTGTACATGTACGTGTACGATTGTGTACATTGGTTTGAACGGGGCGGGGCCACCACATTACACATGTACACTCTCGTTTGTTTTCGGGTCTAAATGTTTAGCTCCTATCAGATTAGTTGCGCATGTCGATGGCTCAGAGAGCTCTTTGAGGTCTGTACGCGTAGGCCTTTTCCACTCATGCGTCTATTTTCTCTGGGTTTTTGCGTCGGAAGTCAGCGCCAGAGAAAAAGCAGCGTTTGCCATGGGTTAGCCAGGGAATCGAACCTTGAACGTTTATATACTCTAGCGTCCAAACTGTCAGATGTGAAGCTATTAGTTGTATAGGGTCAGTGGTGCCGCAGACGTCCTGTCGCCAAACTCCAGCGTCTCGGATGCCCCGAGTGTACCCGCGGGTCCTATCCGGCGATCAGCTGGCCTCCGAGGACCGAGAAGACGTTGGCGGAGCGCCGGCAAGCGTCGCCAACGTCTTCAGCTGGCAACGCCTGCAGCAGTCCAGCCAGATTGCTGCCGGCCGCTTAGCCAACAGCGTCCACTCCTCGCAGCGGCGGCCGTTGCTGTTGCCCCTCGCGCCCGTACATCAGGGGTTGCGCGCCCTTCCTGGCAGCAACTGGTGGTATATCTTACAGCTCATTGCGCGGCGTTCAGTGACAAATTGAGCCCTGAAGTGGTTCGCCTGTTCTCTAGACGCCGGCCATTCCTCACCCCGTCAACTAGAAGGCCGCCGCGCCACTTCCCGAGTCTCAAATCACACCGGAACCTCTTCTCCAACCTATTGTAACTGTTACTTTTCTGGCCATTAGTTTTCCGACTGGCACTAGTACAGATGGCTGATGGGTGAGGCGGACCTTCCTGGTCCAGAAGCCTCCATTGTAAAGTATCTGGACTCTTTTTTTCGTAAATAAAACATTTGATTCCATTTGGATAATATTGCATCGCCGGCGAGATGCTGCCCTGCATTTTCTGTTCCATGTGATGTGGCGAAAGTGTGCGAAATGGAGGTTCAGTGAGTGACAACCTAGCGAGTTGGAGAGTTAGACGCGGGCTGGCTAGTTTGTCTGGGTGCGGAGTGTCTAAACCACCAGGTGTTGTTCTGCACAGGAGGAGGTGGCACGCTAACCAAACAAATGTTCTTTACAAGCTCACAGACACCGCACCAACAAAACATACTCTGTAACAAGACGGGTGCCAGACGAGCCTTAACCAGACGGCCATATAACAACATCGTCACTTTACTCATTCCTGGCAAACGTGGGGAAAAAATGCAACAGTGACGTCGGAAGATATGTACACCAAAACGAGAAGACATCTTAGGATATCTATATTCTCAGCTGCCTGGTTCCGTTAGCATGTATGATGGAAAGTGGGAGAGATATCCAACACCGCACGATTGTGCTGGGGGATACTTAGATAATCACATGACACTACCATGGCACTGCCATTACGTGCTGCCCATCATGGAATAATATCATTTTTATTGAACTATAACTTACCTTCAACGCACCTCGAAGAAGTCTAATATATATTATGGGTCTGTATAGTGGCTACTTGTCCATGACATTGGTAAATGGAGCGTTCGAGAGGGCTGGGTGGTAGGCCGGCTGTGAGCAGGGGATACTGGATCCGTGGCACCACCTCGATCTGACACCGGGATCAGTATCAGAGTCAGTATGAGGCCGCGTGTCCCACACGTGTCCTCTTCGTGTTGTGTGTTCTCCATTCTGCTGCTCCTCATGCTTTGCACGGCGGGACTGGCCCAGGCGCAAGCCAGGATACCCAGGTTCGACCCCAGAGAAGGTAAAACACTCGTAACACACCCGATAAAGCGCCCTGGAAACACGGCACACTGAACCCACAATACTGCCGTGCAAAGCCAAAAGGCAGTATCTGCTTATTTTAATGTAGGCACTTATAAGTAAGCAGATACTGCCTTTTCAGGCTTTGTACGGCAGTATTGGTCAGCGTCTCGTCTTTGCTGGGTACTGTGCACAGGACCATTATTGTACTTTAACCCTTTAACCGCCGGTGCCGCATATATTCGGGTTTCATTTAGTATTAGCACATTACGTACCACCTTGAACATGTTAAATATAAAATGTGACATCAATCAGCAATATTTGAAAACAGTTGACCTCCATTTTGTCAGATCTGAATAATTTTCACTCACTTGAAGTTGTGGATCGCGTCAGCGAGACACAACTTCAAGTGGGTGAAAATTCAGATTGAATAATTTGGCGGTTAAAGGGTTAACTCTTACAACGCTGAAATATTTTTTATAAACTATGGAGACCAACGGGTTTTTTCAATTTGAAATCAGCATAAATGTGTTAGTCAGCTCTTTCCGCTTCATTTGAGTACCTACGTTATGGGTCTACGGCTATTATAAATATTTTACTTTTCCAGTGCGGAAGTCGACCTTAGACGTCAGAATCTGACATGAAAATTTATCATCCACTTGAAGTTGTGTGTCGCGTTCGATGAAACTGTAAAAGAGTCGTGTAAAGAGTCAATATAAAAAACACTGCTATTAATATTGGAGAATATAAGATTATAAATGATAGAGCTTGCCGTAATGAACACTTTCAATAATTAAATTTAAGCCAATTATATTTAGATTGATAGATGCACGTAAAGCTAAATTCTCAACTATATTATAATCTAATGATAATATGTGAACAAAAAAGAAACAAAATTTGATCATGTCTGCGGTTGTTTACGCAATTATCATGAATATTGTACCTTGCCATTTCGAACTCTTCTGAATCTGAATGTATACATATAATCATATAATTGTTGATAATAATTATGGATACATTTAGTATTGAAAGTGGACCTCCATATACTATTGATATGGGAGTTACAACGAATCAAGTGATGTGACAAGCGAATGAGGAGAAACACCCTTGTGGATTGCAAATCTCTTTTGTTGGTAAAAACGATGGCAAGATAAGGATTTTCCTCTCTTTTCTACGATAACATATTTCTTTGTAATGATGGGGATGGATTGACATCCTTTTGGGATAATAACACTGA
This sequence comes from Flabesymbios commensalis, assembly GCA_964017125.1. NCBI lineage: Eukaryota > Metazoa > Annelida > Polychaeta > Terebellida > Flabelligeridae > Flabesymbios > Flabesymbios commensalis. The sequence continues at coordinate 56,929,781 of OZ024914.1, read as the reverse complement.
CAGAAGAAAAGTTTATTTATTGCCAGAGACATGCTTATTTTTTCATGTAGTATCCCAGCTAACACATGACGTTGAACCAATTTTGGCTTGATATTTGTCCACCTATTTTGACGCTGGCCCAACAGTAAGCAAACATCAGCTGAATATCTCGTGTTTGCTGGTGACATACTGATTTGAAATTTTTTTTGTAATAATACGAATGGTTTTCATAATGTCCTTCTTCTGGTGTATTAGTTAAAAAGCAATGAATTATCATTATCAGCATGCAATGCTTCATTTTGATATTGTTTACAAGTAACAAGTATAACATTTCTGATGACCTCCAGTGGCCGTATTCTCGTACAAATTACGATATGATAACTTGTACAAAAATACGGGCCCCGTGGCGCAAGACAAATTTACCTAATTTTGTAAGACCATATGCTATCCATTTCATATGTGGATATCTAGAAAGTAACATCAGTTAGATTTAATATTCTCAGTACATACTCTTTTTTCTATGTTTTCGTACTATGACCTATATGACATTAACCATACATGATTCAATACACCCCACACTATCTTGGAACTCGTTTAATATCATTCTTGGCTTTGTATTATGTCATTAGTCCTATTGTTTGTACTTGAACATTGCTCCCTCTTCGGCAAACTGAAGTACATTCGTAAAGAGTATAACTAATGTGCGTTCCCACTCCCGGAAGCCTGCACAATGTTACACATCTCAGCAGAGTCAATGTTGGCTTAACGTTAAACCATCATCGATTCAGCGTCTTGTGTCCGCAGGGATGGCACTAAACAGATGAGAGGTATTGACGGAGGAGGTGGTCTGCGAGTCAAACACACTGTAAACTTTGTTTTCCACTTGTCAAGTAACGACCGTATGGAGCAGTTTGCCGGTGGCCTCACTCACTTTTTATCGCTCAGAATCCTGTGGCCAGCGACCCTGATATAAACATCCGCTTCTGAGAAAAAACAATTCACTGGTAACTTTCATTTAAACACTTTAAGCCCCCACGATGCATAAAAGCATCATTTGACATCCCTGAGAACAAGCTTAATTTTCTTACAACTAAGGGTTTCAGAATGAAAATTACCATGAAACTGTTTTATCAATTCCTGGCAATTTTCTTTACTTTTTCACCCACCTCAATTCATCTTCATCCACTACAAGTCGAGAATTGCGATAGCAATTCGCGGCTTGTAGTGGATGAAAATGACAAAGGTAAATTCAGGCCTGAAAGGGTTAAACACTTTTATGGTTCCGGTAAATAAACCTAATTTTGATAAGTACTTTCGTGTATTTTGGTACCCCACTGATGCGGAGAGGTGCTCAATCAAAATAAATCATGTTTAAATAAATCGTGCCGAAATTTAAGAACTGCTAGTACATATGTTTCACTTGCCTCTATGTGTCATCCCAATGTGTCGTTGCAATGTTATCATATCGTATGCAACATGAGCATCAAGTCACATGCAAAGATATATTCATTTTTGAGATTATTTGTTACTTGTGATTCTTTGCCCAGTAAGCTTACCTGCCAGCTTACTAACTGTCAAAAGATTTGAATTATTAGATCCGTTGGAGAAAGTACACTTTTAAACATGTTTAAACTAGGACAGGATAACATATAATTAACCACAGACATGTTATTGGACCTTGTAACTAACATCTATAGTGCCAGTATCTACCAACTAGTACGGACGCTGTCACGATATCTTGAAAATAAATGCTTAAATATTATTATAAAATAAAGGCTTACCGTCTAGAGTAATACAATAAAAATAATATTAGCTAGAATGGAAGTTGTGATAACCAAACGTTTGACCGATTTGTTCGAAACTGAAAATCATTTAAAAGCATAAATATTGTTATGCCGTTCGAACCCGGAAACCTGTTTACGCAGTTTCATAAAGAAAGGTATCAAAATTCATATCAGTTAGCTTGTATAATATGTTCCATTTGCTTTTTTTCTCTAGGATCAATATTTACTGACATAAAGACAATTCATTCAATCTCGAAACCGGAAAACCGTTTTGGCAATTTCGTGAAGGAGAAAACAAAATCAATATCAGTTAACAGCTAACTTGTATGTATATTCAGCTACCTTGTATATGTTCTTATAAGAACTTGTATATGTTCTAATATAAAACTAATTTGAAGCTTAACATAGCGTCCTTTTTCATCCCAGATCATTATAATACCGAAATAAAGTCATCCAGGCTCGAACACCGAAATTTGCGAATAATTTATTATGACACATCACTTAGGTGTAAGAGAAAAAACAGTTTCCTAATATATTTCGCTACAACCTGATGTTAAAAATCTATAAATTGATGGAACTAACGGTTTGTGCGCACGCCCTGACCCCCTCTTTTCGGTGGGGTGATCGCTTTAACTGGTTAAAGGCATAGCAACTCAAGTTGAAATAATTCTGAGTGGTGTTTCAAATTTGGTGGCGATATCTTGGAAATTAAGGGAGAATCGTCTAGAAATTTTAGAAATTAAAAAAAAAAAATAATAATGATTAGAAAAAAACTCAAGGAACACTATCCGTTTGGCCAAAGGTATTCCGTCAAACTAATATTAAAGGGACATGCCCAGGTCTAAAATCATTAAAAAATCGGTGATTTTATTTTAGCTTAATAATATGACCATATGATGCGAGCATGTCCATAGACTAGAACTGCAAAAGTTTTTTTATAATTTTTGTGCTGCGCATTCACCAGTTAGGCCAGATATACAGACGAAATTCCTGATTTCTAATTATTGACAACCATGTCAAAAATAAGAAATACGGGAATTTCGTCTCTATATCTAGCCTAACTGGTTAAGAAGCCAAAATAAAACCACCGATTTTTTATGATTTTAAACCTGAGCATGTCTTTTTAACTAGAAAACATACAGGAACACAAACAGTTTGACCGAGGGTGCTCGATCAAACTAATACGATTGAGACCCAGTACAATCACTTAAAACTTAATTCAACAATAATTATTAAACTTTCATCACACTTCAAAGACGTTAGTAGCTAGAACAGATTTTTAAACTCCTGAGGATGGTGAGATGATTCGCTTACAGTGCCCTCTAGACTCTTTGGGTTCGAAATATAAGCCATGTCCGTATGAGGCTGAGCACGCTACCTCTCGGCCACGAAACCTCCAAACGATATTGGATCTTCACGAGTGAGTGGAGAAGGAACATTTTGTTTCTTTGAAACCTGAATGACGGAGTGGGGGTCTAACCCGTGATCTCCGGCGTGACAAACAAGCAGCGGTAACCACCACACCGGGGGATGTTGCATACAAGTATTTGAAATTGCGTTCTATCTTCTTAAATATTGATCTTGGAGAAAAAAGGACGTTATTTTCAAATGAAGAGTGCCAATATATTGTTATTATATCTGTAGCAGCCTCCACTCTGAGAATGTATCCAGTTGTACCACACAACTATATAGTCAAGTCAAATTATTTGTCTCCCAAATTTTGCAATGTTGTTATTGTTAAGCAATACATATACAATAACATACGGAAAAAACTTGTACTATGAAATTATATTAATTATACAGATGCGCATCGTCATCAGCAGTCTGTGTTTTTATTTTTCAATTTTATTTAATAAAATATATTCATACAGGGCGAGTACATATTAGCAACGACACTATTTTTAAAATATGTGCCTTGTTAAACATTCAATAATACAATACATTACTAAAAAATATGATATTGTAAATGGTATATTTACAAATTAAAATATCTATAATCCAATCACAGCAACACTAACTGTCTTAAAAAATCTATTTCTAGTTATTTAAGTGGATAGCAGATAACACTTAAATCAAATTAATCTTACAAAGTTAAAATACCTGTTCTCCGAACCAACATCCAGAGATATTAGCAACGACACTATATTTAAAATATGTGCCTTGTTAAACATTCAATAATACAATACATTACTAAAAAATACGATATTGTAAATGGTATATTTACAAATTAAAATATCTATAATCCAATCACAGCAACACTAACTGTCTTAAAAAATCTATTTTTAGTTATTTAAGTGGATAGCAGATAACACTTAAATCAAATTAATCTTACAAAGTTAAAATACCTGTTCCCCGAACCAACATCCAGAGATAAAAACACGTTTTTGTAAGTGGTAAAAATCACTCAGAAACATTAGTATGGGACATCTTGACATTTAGACAGGATAATAATCCATAATCTGACAATAGTAGACACAAGTTCTTTCATAAACAAAATATTATACTTTTGAAAAGTTTGCAAGTGTATACTATGTTTGTAAGACGCGACTGTATCAACATTACAATATAGGATCCATGCGCATAGTTTGACGAAGGATATTCTTGCCTTGACACATATGTTAGGCACATGACTGGTTCAGACGTCCGTCAGGTCCAGTCATGTGTCTAGCATCTGTGTCAAGCCAACAAAAAGTTTCGCTCCGTGACCGGATGATCCTTTGCCCGGGCTGGATATTGCAGGAGATACACACGTCGTATTTGTTTCCGGCATATTGGTCTGATTTGGCTCGGTGCACATTGTCTGCCGGCGAAATGCCTTCTGATATTTAGACGAGTGCTCGCAGCCGCGGAAACTGGAGATAAAACAAGGACGTGGCGGCCCGGCGCCGGCTCAGAGCCGGATCGGAGCCGGGGACGTCGGTCCGGCTCAGAGGCGGCGTCGGGCCAACGCCTCGTTTTTCTCCGGGCACCTTTACATCACTCATAAAGAAGCGGGCGTCTGAGACATATCACATATTTGACCCCTGAAAGTACGTCTGCCTTCCCTCTGATATCGGGATGTATCTCTCAATTTGCCGTGAATGATATACACACTCTCTAGGTCGACATGACATACAGGTCCACCCTTGGATATCCACTGTTGGGACTCAAAAATAATCAGAATAATGGCAGACATGTCTGACAACTATTTTGCTGGCCCACCAGAACACGTGTGATTTGCGGACGGAGCTCCTTCACATATGTTTTCTTGTAAAGTTTTTGAACTTATACAAGAAGCGACTTAGATTGTTAACCCTTTCAGCGCGGGGACCGTCTTTAGACGTAGTGATCTCCGCACTGAAAGATTAGGATATTTATAATGGCCGCAACATATGTATTCAAATGAAGCGGAAAGAGTTAACTTAGACATTTAAAAAAACTATGAACGTTCATGAACGTTCATCAATGTGTTCATGAACAGTTCATGAATATTCTTGAATAATATTAATACATTTAAAGCTGATTGGTCACAAAATGCACGAAATTCAATAAAATTGCTAATGTACGTAAAGTTTAAGCCTGATCACTCATTAGATTAACTGTTTTACATTCCTGACACAAGAGGAATAAAACTGCTATCAAGATTAAGATCAAGATATCTAGAAATAAAACGAGGAAGGCATGTCAAGCTGCAGAAAATATCACTAGAACAACGAATATGTGAAAGATGTACATTGATCTCGATTGATGACGAACTCCACTTTTTAATTAGTTGTTCGTCCATCGCTTCACAGATAACTAGTTTACTTGTCGGAACCAAGCTACACAACACTTAATTTGATTCACTCTCAAACAATGAAAAATTCACATACATCATATCATCTACACATCGATCGTTAGAGACGGAGGGTTCTGATGTCTCCTTCAGTATCATTCTTTCATGATCCCACTTAATTATTACCATGATTACCACATATTAGGAGATCTCTGATTTTTTATTTTTGCCGTTTAGGAACGTTTCCATCGCCTTTGTTATCAGACGAGGTGGGGCCTTATGGATTTCAGAGATGTCAAGTCTGCTGACATTGTCTATGGGGTCTGAAATATTTTTGTTCCATTGTAACACCAAATATGTGATACTAAACTAGGTCGTGATTGACAATAATGTTAGTAAATCATTAATAAAATAAGGTACAATGTTTCTGTGTGAGTGTCTTGTCCTGCGTGCATGGCTTAAAAAATATTATTATTCTTTATGATTGCTATTATGTTTCATTGTTATCCGGAACAATCACAAGTCATCTGTTTCAATATTATCCATATTACATGATTTGACTTAGCTTATTGCCACATATCATGACGACTGTTCTCCCGGATTTTTTTATCTGGCCGTTAGGGCCGTTTAGGGACGTTTATGTGGAGCTAATGTGGCCCTTGTTATCAGACGAGTTGGGGCCTTATGGAGGATTTCAGAGATGCTAAGTCAGCTGACTTTCTCTATGAGGTCGGGAATGTTTTTGTTCCATGGCAACTCCGATTATGTGGTATTAGTTATAGGTCGTGAGTGAAAATGGTAACATAAATTAATCACTAATCATGCCAAACCGAAAACGAAAATTCATGAACCAGGGTTAGTTCATGAACAACCATGAACGCATGTTCATGAACCAGATAGGTTCATGAACGTTCAATAAATATGTTCATGAACTATTTATGAAAGTTCCTGAACAATAAATGAGGCATTCATGAAATTGATGAACTGTCAACCTAGTTCATGAACGGCCATAAACTCAAATAATTTATGAACCAGATAATCAATGAACATTCATGAACGTTCATAAAATGTATTCATGAACTAATGAATGTTCCTGAACAACAAATGAGACGATCATGACATCTATGAACTGTCAACCTGAAGTTCCTGAGCCTTTTTCATGAAATCGAGGTTGCTCATGAACGACCAGGAACTCAGGTGGTTCTATAATGAACCAGATAAGCCAGCAACACTTAAACGAAGTTCATGATGTTCACAAACTAAGTTCATATTGGTGTTCATGAATGTTCACGAATTTTTAATCAAAACTTTCAAATCTAAGTTAAATTTGACCTGTAAAATACATATAGGTAGCATATCATGATTGGGGATTTTAGTTTTCTGAGGTTACTTCTTACGTAAACACAGCAAACTAATTAAGCTTCATTTTGCATTATTATAAACATAGATCCGCCCTCACAGTATTACACAAAACTGAACAGAAAACTGAGAAAACAATTATTTTAAAATAGTATGTATTCTGTGGTTAATAATCTAACTCAGAAAGTATCAATTTGCTAATTAATTAGTTAATTAGCCCTTGCGTATTTGACACCATACTCGCCAGAGTATTTTCATAATTTCATTTTCAGTGTCAAGTTCATAATCATTCATCAAAGTGATGATTTTTAACGAACAGCCATCAACTAAGTAATGAGATTAATCAAGTTCATAACATTTCATGAAACAGTCTCTCATGAATTTTCATGAACTAGCCATGAACCGAATTATAAGACACCTCAAGCTCATAATAATTCATCAAAGTTCAAGAAACTCTCTCAATTATGAATTGAATTAATCTTACCAACTTCATAAAAATGCATGACTGTTCACGAAAATCTCCATATGAACTTCATAAACTAAATCATGAACCATATTACTTCATCAAGAGTTCATGAATATTCATGATTTGTCATGAACTGTTTTTTATGAACCGTTCATGAACACAGTTCATGAACTGGCTTGATGAACCATTGATGAATGTTCAAGAATGTTCATGAACATGTATCAACGTTCATCACTTGATGAGCCTCGTCTCGCCGGGGTGCAACTTTGTAATAATATATAACACGAATTGGGCTGTAAATGGCGGCTATTTTGAAATCCATATAATGATTGTCGAAAATGGGCTTGCAAAATTGCTTCCTCCCAATTTCACGAAGATGGAGGTCTGAAATATGTGTGTGAGCAATTTCACAATTTTGCCATGTTTATCCAGAAGTGCACACCCAATTACCTTTTTAAAGCACCCACTACACTATATTCCAGCATAACTATCACTATACGTTGCTCAAGCTGAGCTGTTGTCAAACAAGGTTTTTTCAAATACATTTTCAAATGAATAACGAGAAAATGGTTAATTGACCCAATGGATTTTGTGCAATGCCATGGTCATTTGTCAATTTTTCATATAATAAATTGAACCAAAAACGAGAATAATTAAAATGCCGCGTTTTTTTTGCGTCAAATATAACAAAACAAATCAAGTAGATACTGCCTCTTGGCATTGCAGGGCAGAAATATTAGATTAAAATACCACAGCTATCATATATACAACTCACAAAAGCCTCCTTCACGCGCTGCTGATCATTTGCTTTTATGATTTTCGTAGCAAAAAAAAGTCAAAAGCGTTTTAATTTAACTAAATATAGGAACATTGCTCTTGTTATAATGATGATACACAGATCGATAAACATACATAGGGTACACTATTATAAGTTAAATTAATTGGCACAATTTTTAGTCCCGTCCGGTCTGACAAAACATACTAATGGAAATCCACATGTGCAATGTAATCTGCTATCTGTCATCACAGATTCTCCCATTTGTCATAACAAATTTTCCCATCTGTTATCTGTCGTCACAGATTCTCCCATCTGTCATCACAGATTCCCCAATCTGTCATCTGTCATAACAGATTCTTCCATCTGTCGTCTGTCATAACATACTCCCCCATCTGTCATCTGTCATAACAGATTCTCCCATATTTTATAACAGATGCCCCCATCTGTTATGTCTCTCATCTGTCATACGTTAGAACAGATGCCCCCATCTGTCATAACAGATTCTTTCATCTGTCATCTGTCAGAAAAGATTCCGCCATCTGTCGTCTCTCATACTAGATTCCGCCATCTGTCATCTGTCATAACATATTCTCCCATCTGTAATCTGTCATAACAGATTCTCCCATCTGTCATAACATATTCCCCCATCTGTTATAACAGATTCTCCCATCTGTCATCTGTCATATCAAATTCTCCCATCTGTCATCTGTCATAACAGATACTCTCATCTGTCATAACAGATTCTCCTATGTGTCATAGCAGATTCCCCCATCTGTCATCTGTCATATCAAAGTCTCCCATCTGGCATCTGTCATATCAGACTCCCCCATTTGTCATCTGTCATAACAGATTCCCTCATCTGTCATAACAGATTCTCTCATCTGTCATCTGTCATAGCAGATTCTCCCATCTGTCATCTGTCATATCAGACTCTCTCATTTGTCATCCATCATAACAGATTCCTTCATTTGTCATAACAGATTCTCTCATCTGTCGTCTTCCATAGCAGATTCCCCCATCTGTTATCTGTCATATCAAATTCTCTCATCTGTCATCTGTCAAAACAAATTCTCCCATCTGTCATCTGTCATATCAGACTTCTCATTTGTCATCTGTCATAACAGATTCCCTCATCTGTCATAACATTTTCTCTCATCTGTCATCTGTCATAGCAAATTTCCAAATCTGTGATATCAAATTCTCCAATCTGTCATCTGTCATAACAAATTCTCCCATCTGTCATATCAGACTCCCCATTTGTCATCTGTCATAAAAGATTCCCTCATCTGTCATAACAGATTCTCTCATCTGTCATCTGCAATAGCAGATTCCCCCATCTGTCATCTGTCATACCAGATTCCCTCATCTGTCACCTCTCACAACAGATTCTCCCATATGTCATCTGTCACTACAGATTCATCCATCTGTAATAACAGATTCTCCCATTTGTAATAACAGATTCACCCATCTGTCATAACATATTCTCCCATTTGTCATAGCAGATTTTCCCATCGGTCATAACATCTTTTCCCATCTGTAATCTGTCATAAGAGATCCCCCCATTTGTCATAACATATTTCCCCATCTGTTATCTGTAATAACAGATTCTCCCATCTGTCATTTGTCATAAAAGATTCTCCATCTGTCATCTGTCATAGCATATTCCCTCATCTGTCATCTGTCACAACAGATCACCCCATCTGTCATCTGTAATAACAGATGCCCCCATCTGTCATAATAGATTCCCCCATTTGTCATCTGTCATAGCATATCCCCCCATCTGTGACAACAGATCCTCCCATCTGTCATCTGTAATAGCATATTCTTTTATCTGTCATAACACATTCTCCCATTTGTCGTCTGTCATAACAGATTCCCCCATCTGTCATAACATATTCTCCTATCTGTCCTCTGTCATATTAAATTCTCCCATCTGTCCTCTGTTATAACAGATTCTCCCATCTGTCATCTGTTATAACAGATTCTCCCATCTGTCATCTGTCATAACAGATTCTGTCATCAATCATGATGTATTCTCCCATCTGTCATCTGTTATAACAGATTCTCCCATCTCTCCCATCGCTCTGCTATTGTTATAATAATGATACACACATCGATAAACATACATAGGGTACACTATTATAAGTTAAATTACTTGGCACAATTTTTAGTCCCGTCCGATCTGACAAAACATACTATTGGAAATCCCATCTGTCATAACAGATTCCCCAATCTGTTATCTGTCATCACAGATTCTCCCATCCGTTATAACAAATTCTCCCATCCATCTGTCATAACAGACTCTCTCATCTAACATTTGTCATTGCAGATTCTTCCATCTAACATAACAGATTCTCCCATGTGTCATCCGTCCTAGCATTTTCGCCCATCTGTCATAACATATTCTCCCATCTGTCATTACAGATTTCCCTATCTGTCGCAACAGATCCCCCCATCTGGCAAATTTTGTCATAACAAATCTGCCATAACAGATTCCCTCATCAAATTCTCAATATGTTATAACATGCTATGAATCTATTATAACAGATCTATGAACGCAAATACTTCATCGTCTTAACATTAAAACTGCTACGGGTATAGCTCACTGCGACGGTGGGCCAACATTACAATAGCACCGGATCAACGTCTCGTGTTTGCCGGGATGTTAGCAGTAGATGTGCCAGACATAATCAGAATAGAACAGTGCCTGATGACTGAATAAATGCGCAAGGCAACTCAAAGCGTCTAGTAAATATTGTAGGTGTAACACTGGTCCATCGTCTGTAATGCTGGCCTAACATTAAACAAGCACTGTATCTGTTTGGATCCCTGCAATCACAGAACGCTAAATGTTAACCATAATCACTTTAATCAGTCAAAAAAACTAGCACCGGAGTGGGTGGTCCTGGGGGAGTGGTCCCCGCGGGAAACAGATCTGTCAGCTTATCCTTAATCTACTCGCTCTACAATATACCGGCGGATTGTTTTTAGAGAAAGCACCTGGAGTACCTGTTGGGTCTTGTACTGCCGCGCAAAGCCAAAAGGCGTTATCTGCTTACTTTACAAGTAAGCAGATACTGCTTTTTGACTTTACAGAGCAGCGTACCGGCGGCTGTTCGTGTTGTCCTATTAAACCAGCTACTTCCTGCAACACGTGTATAAGGCTATAAAAGAATCCGTGATTAAAAAAAAACAAGTAATTATCCCTTAAAATAGCTGACTAGGCATGTAATACAGAGTGACTGCTCCGGCAGAGATCACATGATCACATTGGAAAGTGTCTATAAAATTAACCAGAAAATCGGCATAATCTCAAACAGCTGGGTGTGCTGTATGAACTATGGAATCCGATCAAAAATCAAAATTGTTTTGTGGTACATACATTGTGTGTTATGGTACATTGCATTATTATGCGTCCATTTTATTGTGTTTTGTGGTGGTTACATCAAAGAGGCTATAGTATATAATTTATTTGGTCACATTGCACATGCTTTGTGATACATTGCACTGTGCGTTGCGGTAGCCCAGCAATCACGAGACATCAACCCCATGTTGGACCTTGTTGGCCCACCGTCTACGACGCTGGCCAAACATTGGACCAGCATTGTTTTAGTATCCTTGGTTGAACTAATGCTGATTTAATGACATTGGTTCAACGTCTGTGATTCACCTTTGTACACTGGTGTAAAAATGAAGTAATATCCATATCTATATCTTTGCAAAGCCAAAATACATTACAAGTAAGCATATACATGTAGGCCTACTATAATACCGTTTTGCTTTAGAAGGCAGTATATCATGCATTTTCGACAAACGCGATGTTTAATCCGATTTATTATATCTGTATTACTGCGGGCGATACATCTTATCGTATTCCAACAGTGATTTTATTAAAAAAGCTATTTGCTCATTTTTTCAAAATAATAATAAAACACTAAGTTATCGCAGGTACATAAGCTTACTCTCTTAGGCGCTAAGCACGACTGTAATCGTTTTTAACCTGTTTTATCAGTAGATTAAATCACAGTTATTGTCAATGAAGTGAGTGTGCATATTTGTTCGTCACTAACTCGCTTATTTATTTGCGTCGGCAAGGTCATGGAAAAGGCAGTTTTTAAATACACATTTAACTACATCCGAGACAATATCCCAATTTACAGTAATCAGTCTGGCTTTATGCCAGGGCACAGCATAACACATCAACTGGTACATTTATGTTTTCTGCAAGGCATTGGATAATAAAAAAAGTGCGCTTAGTTTTTGCTGATATTTCCAAAGCCTTTGATCGAGTGTGCCATGCTGGTATACTGCATAAATTGAAAAATAATGGCATAACTGGTTCTCTGGACGAATGGTTTTCTGACAACCGACAAAAACCAATGTGTTGTGATAAACGGTTATTCTTCTGAATATGGCACAATTAAAGCAGGAGTTCCACAGGGGTCTGTTCTCGGTCCCCTATTATTCCTTATATTTATATCGAATACTAACGAAGTGTTGGAAAGTAAACTTCGTTTATTTGCAGACGAATGTTCATTTTATATGGTTTCAAATTTACACAACACTAACAAAGATTTCCTGAGCAGAGATCTCGTCCGTGTTGATACTTGGTCCAAACAGTGGCTTGTAACTTTCAGTGTTAAAAAAACTTGTGATTTGTCACTTTCTCCACGACCAACCACAACAGTTCCTATGCTGCCGCTATCTTTTTTTGGAGCTAATTTAGAATCTCTCAGTGTCCACAAGCATCTAGCTTTAACATTTTCTTCCGATCTAAAAGGGAATAATCACATTGATGACATAAATGCTCGTGCTGCTAAAAGGTTGTGCCAACTTGAAGCTCTACATTTTATATTAAACTGAAAACCCTACAAATTTTATATCTATCTTTTATTCGGCCAATTGTTGCATACGGCGTTGTGGCTTTTGATAGCTTACCCGATGATGACAATACACGTTCTGAAAAAATACAGAAAACGTGCTGGTTGTTTCCGGTGCCATAAAAGGTACTGCATATGCAACAATTCTTTCGGAACTAGGTTGGGAATCATTACCAGATTAGAGGTCCGTCGCGATCGTAGAAAATTAATTATATCGGCCGATATTGTCCATAGTAATGCACCTAACTATTCACACCACCACCCTTCCCCCCCCCCCCCTTCACAACCGTTATCACGCAAAATAGGTCAGACCTCAGTCACTTCCACTTCGCAAGATAAACCATGTATTACATTTTGGTATATGTTTCAATTGCAAAATGAAATATGTTTATACAGAATTTAAATACGATAACTTAGCGGTTATTATAATGGGTTAAAACTTATGGGTGCACAATGAGGCGGACGCTGCCGTCTGTCACGTCGGATCTCTGATTCATCTTCTTCAGGAGGTTCTTCTGGTCCAGTTTAGCCTTCAAATACCTTAAGTGGCATTGATTAATTCATTGTTTCACAGAGATAATGAGCCTTTTTTCAGACACCGTGCGCTAAGGGTGATGGACCTAGCTCCCTGGAAACACGAGACATCGACGCAATATTGGTATGATGCTGGCCAACTGTCCACCAGGCTGGCCCAGCATCAATCCAACATTGGCTCAACTTATCGTTTTTGCCGGGAGGACGTTGCCACGTCTTTGATGACGCTGTACACCGCAGCTTAATGACCAACCCGATCCCCTGTCTTAATCGCGTGCACCAAACGTCGGTTCAATGTTGGGCGACGCTGGCCCAGCATTGAACCAGCACTGGGTGAATGTGTTTGCTGGGTTATCAGAGGTGACGCCCCGAACGAAAATAATAATCCACAACTCTTACCAAAAGTGGAAAATCCGGCCCGTCAATGAAATGAATCGGGCTTTAGGCCACCTTTGTGCACATATAGGCTAAACTGGGCCAGGAGAACCTCCTGAGGATGGTGAGATGATTGAGATGACACTGTCCTCCAGACACAGGATTCGAAATTCGAGCCCTGGCGGTCTGAGGCCGAGCACGCTACCTCTCGGTCACGGAGGCTCCCCACAATACTAACTTTCACACGTGGATGGGGAAGAAACAATTTTGTTTCTTTCAAACCGCCGAGACCGGGAACCGAACCCCGGACTCTGGCGTGAAAGGCAGCGGTGCTAACCACTACCCTAGGGCCCCCGCCCCCGGCCCGTCAAGTGCGTGTTTTCACTGGGCTCCGTTTCACCGTTTGGTGTTCTCCCCCACCGAACACGATACGTTGAGCCTATGTTGGTCTGATGTCGGGCCAGCGTCGCAGACCAACATTAGTTCATCGTACTGTTTATACATTGTATTTTGAACGCCGGCCCAACGCATGCGAAATTGGTCCACCATTGAGGATGCCTCGGGTCAGCTTGCAATGTTAGCTTGTGAAACCAGGTTTTTCACCAGATAATATCGCGGCGTACACGCCCAATATAAATAACTTTTTCTAATAGGCTAGATCTCCTTTGATATTTTGTAAGCGACAAGCAGGCCGTTCGATGTTAGCTTGTTTGTTTATTTATTAAGAAAATATATTAGTTTTGGGTGGGGTGATTAGTCATAGCCTACTTGGTAACGGTGACAAAGTATCCCATTTTTCTAGGAGAGGTGCAGAGTTTCGATTTGAGGCTATAGGGTTAGATCTGCATTTTGAACTGACACTATTTTTTCCAAGATATAATTCAAGGTTTGAAAAAGAAACAATAAAACTTCTCGTGGTCACAGTATAAAACACGCCCGTTTTCACAACCAACCAGGTATAGACTTAATTCTGCAAGATTGGCATATATTGTTATTGAAATTGCACAGGTATTTTTTTTATTGGAATACGTATATTTATTGCAGCCAAAAAATTTTTTTACTTGGGACGAAGCATTTGCAAATCTTGATGTTTAAACACACTTATAATTCCCAATAACTGTGATTTTTCTCGGCTTATATGAATGAAACTTATTTAAAACTATTATAGTCGTCATTAGCGGTGGAAGGCTTAAAACGAAATCCATATAGTGTAGACAGTGGTGAATGCGCTCATTGCATTTCGGAATTATTCATTAGACGCATTATACTTTTCGTTTAATCACAACACCAGATGGTATCTCAGTATGACAGATACATATTGGGATAGAATCTGCCAACATTCCTCTTATGGCCCTGGAGACAATTACATGTGCGCACGTCCTAGATGATTGGCTAGTAAAACACTTAATCAGGAATGAGCTAATGTACATAATTTAGCATTTTGGGGGCGTTTTTACCTTTAGATCTCGATATAGGCCTACTTGACCTTGCAATGACGTTCAAATAAATTTGAGGACAAAGCATTTTTAAGATTGACCCCATCTCCACACATTCTTAAAGTTTAATTATTTTCGCTCCCAGTGGTAATATCAGGGGTCATTGACTATTACCAATTAGGTAATAAAAAGGTCGATTTTTAAAGGCCCTGACACACTTGGAGAGACAGAGAATTGTATGTAACCGGACAACGCCACCGAAGATCTGCATGATCTTATGCAGTAGAAATCATTCAGGACATTACAGGATAAAACGAGTTTCGTAACGAACATTACCGAACATAAAGTGAATAGTTGTCCGTTGATGTGCGTTGCTCAGTCCGGTCAAGTGTAACAGGGCCATAATATTCCTGTTACACTTGACCGGACTGAGCATCGCACATCACCAGACTGTGTCAATACGGAAGAATAACGAACACATTCAGCATATATACTGGATAAAACGAATTTTCGACGGACGTAATTAGGCCTACGTAATAACGAACGCCACCTAACGTGAGGCGTATTCGCCGGACAACGACAGAACACAGAACATGAACGAACAATGATGAGCACCTGCCGTTCGTTCCTTGTCCTGACAAATGTCACAGTACAGGGCCATAAGCGTTGTTTTATCTGGGGGAATCGTTAAAGAAAAGTGTATCTATGGTAGTGGAGCTTTGCACAGTCCATCAACATAACGTTTTATTGAATTAAAACCTAATTAGTACTGGCTACAAGAACTATGCTACCAGCTATTTTCAAGCGGAACCCATGCCCTATTAAAAAAGGCTCAGTGCAATGACCATAATAACGAAATCTGATGCCGCGTGAAAACCGCACCCTGGACTCCACGCCTGAATGTCCAAACCTTGCACGGGCGAGGTTTCAAAATGACTCGGTTCGCAACTATACACGTAACATACACATGTTTACCTGCACTTCCATTAGTACTCGTTGTACCCCGATAAAGGTGTTCGTCCATTTAGTTGATAAAACAGATGGTTCAGTCGCTTAGTCGTACGGATCATTTGATTGACTGCAATCCCGGAATTCAGTGCCTGGATCGTGCACTGAATGACACCTGAGGAAATGCTGCCAACAGAAGGTCTGAAGAAATGTAAACTTACACCTATATATCAGCTGAAGCATGTCGAAACCATGCAAAACTATTATGGAGTGCGCGATGCTATGGAACAGCTTTTATAGTGATAAAGATACGAATTGCGAAAGTAAACCGCATATTGCAAAATATTATGAAGAGCGTAATAATTGTGTAAATTGCTGGAACCAATGGGTTATATTCTGCGTACAAATAGCTAGAAATATCAAGCACAATAATTTAGTTAGAAAATGTGCTCCCTGTACCATATCAGTTCTGGTTTGCTGAAATATAATGAAATAAATGAATCGCTGATTGTTAATATCATCTTTATTAGTTTCATTTCTCGCCACAAAGAGTCTCAATATACTTCTTGTTCACAGATGCATTTCGAGCTCTGTAGACAACATGTAACAGTGCTGATTTAACATGTTGAAGGTAAGCACATATTTTCATTGTTTAAAACATTTAGTTATATGCAATCAGTCGAAGCTGAGAATTGCGTTAGCAATTCCAGCTTCAACATATTGCATATAACTCAATGTTTCAAAAAAAACTAGTTTAGGTATTTTACGTCATCGTTTTTGTTTTAATCTATTTCCAGTTGATCGCTGTAGCAACGGAAAGAACAAATGTCACCCGGAAGCCACGTGTATTGTCACCAGAAAGTCATACAGGTGCAAATGCAAGAGAGGTTTCTATGGTAACGGGCGTATCTGCAAAGGTAGGTGTGATGAAAATATAGGTTTAAAATAACATTAAAAAATTGTATTTTTATTCATTTGCGGTTTTAATTATATTTTAGTTATAAGCAACAAGGGCTGAAATGTGGTGGCGTGTATTAACCCTATTTAAAAAAACCCGATTGATTGACAATCAATGGGTTATCTCGTCAGTGTTCGACTGGATACCTATTTAAATATGGAGACATGGATAATGGATGACTATAATTATATGATTGTGATCAATGTAGCTTTTTGATATAATTTCAAAATATATATACTTTATAAACATAGGAGGCAAAGAGCTTTTCTGCGAACATCAGATGTATGAGCTATCCCTTTGTGATTCGTGCCATTTTTCGTTGGATGGAGGTGGTGGTGTTCAAGCATTCATCGTGTATTTTTTAATGACTTTAGTACGAATTCTATTTGCACCCGACAGCACAACTCGGCATGCTCTCTGCAGCAAGGCTAATTGATGGGAATGTGTAATTAATTATGTTGTCCAAAAAGTCGGATGAAAAATGGTTCTACGTTTTATATTTTGATAATGATAACTAAGTTGCATAATAAATGAGATTCGTGAGAATTTGCAAACATCTTATTATATGACCAACGTATCGGTTGTGTCTCTTCACTTCCATATTTTTACCACATAACTGACAAAGAAATTCGTCAGCCACACTGGACATAGCAACAAGGCAAACATTATTCCGCCTTTAAAAGTCAAGAAATCTGGTCATAGCTTTACCCCTGTATTTTTGGCAACATGAACTTCGATAAACATGTTTTCATAGATGTTATAATGAATGGCAGATGCTTCGGTGGCGGTCTGTTTTATACAACCGTATACAATCATTTTATTGATATCTGATCTAACTGAACAAATTCGGAGAATAACCACGTTTTCCCAAACCGCCGCTCCACATAAGGAGCATAAAGAGTTAGAGGGACATGCACAGGTCTAAAATCATCAAAAAATCGGTGATTTTATTTTGGCATCTTAATATGACCATTTGATGTAGACATGTCCCTAGACTAGAACTGCAATTTTTTTTTAATTTTTGTGCTGCGCATTCACCAGCTAGGCTAGATATGGAGACGAAATTCCTGATTTCTAATTATTGACAGCCATGTCAAAAATAAGAAATACGGAATTTTGTCTCTATATCTAGCCTAACTGGTAAGTGCGCAGCACAAAAATTAAGAAAACTTCCGCAGTTCTAGTCTATGGACATGTTTACATCGCATGGTTTTATTAAGAAGACAAAATAAAATCACTGATTTTTTATGATTTTAAACCTGGGCATGACACTTTAAGAGGCCAAGCATGGTACCTGTCGGCCACGCTGCCGTGCAAAAAGGCAGTATCTGCCTACTTTACAAGTAAGTAGATACTTTACAAGTAAGCAGATACTGTCTCTTGGCTTTGCAGAGAAGCACTGTGCCGCCATGCTGCCTTCCAGCGACCATCACAGAAAACAAATGCGATAGCTCAGGGTCTGCGAAACATGTAGTAAAAGGTAGTAAAAGTAAAAGGTGCAGGTATATAGTCTGATATCAAGTCTGAAGACTCACCAGCCGACATTACATTTTGCCCATGGTCACTGGACCTGTTCGTTTGTGTGCCATTTCAACTCCACAGTGGCATGTGACCAATGCTGGGCCGGCACAGGACCAACGCTGCATGGTCCTCACAGAACCAGCGCTGGGCCGGCACAGAAGCAACCCTTGGCACTCATATTACACCCCGTTTTCATGCATTCCCAGTGAACACCAGATGTTGACCCAGTGTCGATTCAGTGCATAGCCAGCGTCTGAGACGCTGGCCCGACATTAAATCAACACTGGGTGAATGTATCTTGAGTTCACTAGGTTAGTACCGCCTTGATAGATTGACTCATCCGTGAGCAGGGAATATTTTCATATGAGCGCCGCACATGTGTCCGATATATTATGAAGACGAGATAACGTGGCGACGGGGTTATCTCGGACCGCGCCAGCATCTCGAAATTAGTCATCCCGGAAAAAGCCACCCATTACATGTGTTTCCGTTATGATCTGTATCTTATTTTACGTGTGTGTAAGGGCTGCCCATGCGCATCTAAACTAGATCTTAGTTGCTTCTAAGTTGCTTCTAAAGCGCAGGTTTTTTAAATATCAATGACCCACAACTTCATTTCAGCTTCAGCTTCACTTCATCGTTCAGCTAAAAAAGCTTATAATCATGATAATAGGGTTCGTGTCAAACAAATTAGAACAGTCACAGACGGTTAGAACCTTGATATACAATATTTGCTATTATAATGCACATTGAAGTTGTGTCTCGCTACCGCGACCCACAACTTCATGTGGGTAACATTTGCAAATCTTGATGTTTACGCACTCTTTCATTCCCAATGAAAGTGATTTGACATGCTAAAAAATAAATTATTGAAAACGACTAACATTATAGTCGTGCTTAGCGGTTATAAACCCTTTAACTGCCTAATTATTTAATTGGAATTTACACCCACTTGAAGTTGTTACTCGCTGGCGCGATCCACAAATTCAAGAGGCTGAAAAAATTCGTATTAAAAAAAATGGAGGTTAGCGATTTTGAAATATTGCTGATTGATGTCACGTTTTATCTTTACCATGTTTAAAAAAGGATATTTAATGAGCTAATAGGAAATTAAGAAACGAACAGAATCGGACCGGCGGTTAAAGGCTTAAATAATGGTTCATGAGTCACAACCGCCCTAGCAACCAAGAGACACTGATGCAATGTTGTGTCAATGTTGGGCCACTGTATGCGACGCTAGCCCAACATTGAACCACCATTAAAACACTATGTGGGTGAAGTGGCATCTCTGGCCGATGCTTTTATATTAACGAATTTTGTATGTGTAACATGTGGAAATGGTATTATTCACACGAAGATCATAGAGTAATTTTCAAACACATTTTAACTTTATTCGTGCAGTATTTATTGAAAGTTCAAAACCTGATAAAACACACACAATAAAAATAAACACACACAATAAAAAAGAAATATAATATACGCCTGCAAATATCTTCGAAACAATTATTATAAATTGTTGATGTTGTTGTAGATGAGAATGAATGCGAGTTTGAGAATGGAGGCTGTGTACATTTCTGTGTTAACACTGAGGGTAGCTATATGTGCCGATGTCTGGATGGATTCACCCTGGCAGAGGACGAACATAACTGTCTAGGTGAGTAACAGCATGGAACACTCTTATCTGGAGGAATGAAGGTATGTGCGAGAAAACAAGAGACGCTGACCCGAGACTGGTTCAATGTTGAAACAACGTTGGGTGAACGTTTGCTGGGGTATGTGTCAACACTGAGGGTAGGTAGAGGGTGAACGTTTGCTGAGGTATGTGTTAACACTGAGGGTATTTAGAGGCTGAACGTTTGCTGAGGTATGTGTTAACACTGAGGGTAGTTAGAGGGTGAATGTTTGCTGAGGTATGTGTTAACACTGAGGGTAGTTAGAGGGTGAACGTTTGCTGAGGTATGTGTTAACACTGAGGGTAGTTAGAGGGTGAACGTTATCTGGGGTATGTGTTAACACTGAGGGTAGTTAGAGGGTGAACGTTTGCTGAGGTATGTGTTAACACTGAGGGTAGTTAGAGGGTGAACGTTTGCTGAGTTATGTGTTAACACTGAGGGTAGTTAGAGGGTGAACGTTTGCTGAGGTATGTGTTACCACTGAGGGTAGTTAGAGGGTGAACGCTTGCTGAGGTATGTGTTAACACTGAGGGTGGTTAAAGAGTGAAGGTTTGCTGAGGTATGTGTTAACACTGAGGGTGGTTAGAGGGTGAACGGTTGCTGGAGTATGTGTTAACACTGAGGGTATTTAGAGGGTGAACGTTTGCTGAGGTATGTGTTAACACTGAGGGTAGTTAAAGAGTGAAGGTTTGCTGAAGTATGTGTTAACACTGAGGGTAGTTAGAGGGTGAACGTTTGCTGGAGTATGTGTTAACACTGAGGGTATTTAGAGGGTGTACGTTTGCTGAGGTATGTGTTAACACTGAGGGTAGTTAGAGGGTGAACGTTTGCTGAGGTATGTGTTAACACTGAGGGTAGTTAGAGAGTGAACGTTTGCTGAGGCATGTGTTAACACTGAGGGTAGTTAGAGGGTGAACGTTTCCTGAGGTATGTGTTAACACTGAGGGTAGTTAGAGTGTGAACGTTTGCTGACATATGTGTTAACACTGAGGGTAGTTAGAGGGTGAACGTTATCTGGGGTATGTGTTAACACTGAGGGTAGTTAGAGGGTGAACGTTTGCTGAGCTATGTGTTAACACTGAGGGTAGTTAGAGGGTGAACTATATCTGGGGTATGTGTTAACACTGAGGGTAGTTAGAGGGTGAACGTTTGCTGAGGTATGTGTTAACACTGAGGGTAGTTAGAGGCTGAACGTTTGCTGAGGTATGTGTTAACACTGAGGGTAGTTAGAGTGTGAACGTTTGCTGACGTATGTGTTAACACTGAGGGTAGTTAGAGGGTGAACGTTATCTGGGGTATGTGTTAACACTGAGGGTAGTTAGAGGGTGAACGTTTGCTGAGGTATGTGTTAACACTGAGGGTATTTAGATGGTGAACGTTTGCTGAGGTATGTGTTAACACTGAGGGTAGTCAGAGGGTGAACGTTTGCTGAGGTATGTGTCAACACTGAGGGTAGTTAGAGGGTGAACGTTTGCTGAGGTATGTGTTAACACTGAGGGTAGTTAGAGGGTGAACGTTTGCTAAGGTATGTGTTAACACTGAGGGTAGTTAAAGAGTGAAGGTTTGCTGAGGTATGTGTTAACACTGAGGGTAGTTAGAGGGTGAACGTTTGCTGGAGTATGTGTTAACACTGAGGGTATTTAGAGGGTGAACGTTTGCTGAGGTATGTGTTAACACTGAGGGTAGTTAGAGGGTGAACGTTTGCTGAGGTATGTGTTACCACTGAGGGTAGTTAGAGGGTGAACGTTTGCTGAGGTATGTGTTAACACTGAGGGTAGTTAGAGGGTAAACGTTTGCTGAGGTATGTGCTAACACTGAGGGTAGTTAGAGAGTGAACGTTTGCTGAGGTATGTGTTAACACTGAGGGTAGTTAGAGGGTGAACGTTTGCTGGAGTATGTGTTAACACTGAGGGTATTTAGAGGGTGAACGATTGCTGAGGTATGTCTTAACACTGAGGGTAGTTAGAGGGTGAACGTTTGCTGAGGTATGTCTTAACACTGAGGGTATTTAGAGGGTGAACGTTTGCTGAGGTATGTGTTAACACTGGGGGTAGTTAGAGGGTGAACGTTTGCTGAGGTATGTCTTAACACTGAGGGTAGTTAGAGGGTGAACGTTTGCTGAGGTATGTCTTAACACTGAGGGTATTTAGAGGGTGAACGTTTGCTGAGGTATGTGTTAACACTGGGGGTAGTTAGAGGGTGAACGTTTGCTGAGGTATGTGTTAACACTGAGGGTAGTTAGAGGGTGAACGTTTGCTGGAGTATGTGTTAACACTGAGGGTATTTAGAGGGTGAACGTTTGCTGAGGTATGTGTTACCACTGGAGGTAGTTAGAGGGTGAACGTTTGCTGAGGTATGTGTTAAAACTGAGGGTAGTTAGAGGGTGAACGTTTGCTGAGGTATGTGCTAACACTGAGTGTAGTTAAAGAGTGAACGTTTGCTGAGGTATGTGTTAGCACTGAGGGTAGTTAGAGGGTGAACGTTTGCTGAGGTATGTGTTAACACTGGGGGTAGTTAGAGGGTGAACGTTTGCTGAGGTATGTGTTAACACTGAGGGTATTTAGAGGGTGAACGTTTGCTGAGGTATATGTTAACACTGAGGGTAGTTAGAGGGTGAACGTTTGCTGGAGTATGTGTTAACACTGAGGGTATTTAGAGGGTGAACGTTTGCTGAGGTATGTGTTACCACTGGAGGTAGTTAGAGGGTGAACGTTTGCTGAGATATGTGTTAAAACTGAGGGTAGTTAGAGGGTGAACGTTTGCTGAGGTATGTGCTAACACTGAGTGTAGTTAAAGAGTGAACGTTTGCTGAGGTATGTGTTAACACTGAGGGTAGTTAGAGGGTGAACGTTATCTGGGGTATGTGTTAACACTGAGGGTAGTTAGAGAGTGAACGTTTGCTGAGGTATGTGTTAACACTGAGGGTATTTAGAGGGTGAACGTTTGCTGAGGTATGTGTTAACACTGAGGGTAGTTAGAGGGTGAACGTTTGCTGAGGTATGTGCTAACACTGAGGGTAGTTAGAGGGTGAACGTTATCTGGGGTATGTGCTAACACTGAGGGTAGTTAGAGGGTGAATGTTTGCTGAGGTATGTGTTAACACTGAGGGTAGTTAAAGGGTGAACGTTTGATGGAGTGTGTGTTAACACTGAGGGTGTTTAGAGGGTGACAATTTGCTGGGGTATGTATTAACACTGAGGGTAGTTAGAGGGTGAACGTTTGCTGAGGTATGTGTTAACACTGAGGGTAGTTAGAGGGTGAACGTTTGCTAAGGTATGTGTTAACACCGAGGGTAGTTAAAGGGTGAACGTTTGATGGGGTGTGTGTTAACACTGAGGGTATTTAGAGGGTGGACGTTTGCTGAGGTATGTGTTAACACTGAGGGTAGTTAGAGGGTGAACGTTTGCTGAGTTATGTGTTAACACTGAGGGTAGTTAGAGGGTGAACGTTTGCTAAGGTATGTGTTAACACCGAGGGTAGTTAAAGGGTGAACGTTTGATGGGGTGTGTGTTAACACTGAGGGTATTTAGAGGGTGGACGTTTGCTGAGGTATGTGTTACCACTGAGGGTAGTTAGAGGGTGAACGTTTGCTGAGGTATGTGTTAACAATGAGGGTAGTTAGAGGGTGAACGTTTGCTGAGGTATGTGTTAACAATGAGGGTAGTTAAAGGGTGAACGTTCGCTGAGGTATGTGTTAACAATAAGGGTAGTTAGAGGCTGAACGTTTGCTGAGGTATGTGTTAACACTGAGGGTAGTTAGAGGGTGAACGTTTGCTGAGGTATGTGTTAGCACTGAGGGTGGTTAGAAGGTGAACGTTTGCTGAGGTATGTGTTAGCACTGAGGGTGGTTAGAAGGTGAACATTTGCTGAGGTATGTGTTAACAATGAGGGTAGTTAAAGGGTGAACGTTCGCTGAGGTATGTGTTAACAATAAGGGTAGTTAGAGGCTGAACGTTTGCTGAGGTATGTGTTAACACTGAGGGTATTTAGAGGGTAAACGTTTTCTGAGGTATGTGTTAACACTGAGGGTACTTAGAAGGTCAACGTTTGCTGAGGTATGTGTTAACACTGAGGGTGGTTAGAAGGTGAACGTTTGCTGAGGTATGCATGTGTTAACACTGAGGGTAGTTAGAGGGCGCTAGGATATCTCATTCTTTCTTTGGTACACACATGTATACAGTGAGCACCGCAAGACATATCAATGCCATGCCATGCCATGCCATATGCCATGCCATGCCATGCCATGCCATGCCATTCCATGTCATGCCATGCCATGCCATGCCATGCCATGCCATAATACCCCATAATGCTTTGACACTATCTTCCACAGATAGGAACGAGTGTTTGGATGAGCTTGGTGGGTGTGATCATCAATGTGTGAATACAGTGGGCAGCTTCCAGTGTCGTTGTAACAACGGATACTCTCTGTCCACAGACGGAACTTCTTGTAATGGTGAGTTTTCACAACGTACGACTGACTGCTGTACTGCTCTACAAAGACAGAAGGCAGTATCTGCTTACTTGTAAGGTACAAATACAACCATTAGGCTTTGCACGGCAAAGTCAGTATCTACAAATATTAGTATACATACATGTTTAACTGATGTTTTTTTCGAAATGATAGATTTTTACCATTTAGTTTACAAAGGCTGGCACTTAATAAACAAATAAATTCAACCAACTCTGTTTCTTGCAAACACTTGTAAACTTATATAATATGCATGAAGTATCCAAAGTAATGTCATTTGTGTATACTTGTCATTGGAGATGATTACTTCTCTGTAATGTCAAAAGGTAGTATCTGCTTACTTGTGAAAACAAATAATTCCTTTTGGCTTTGCTCGGCAGAGTAGCCTACTTGTCATTATGTATTGTGATATATTTATCGGTAAGATTTAAGAATATAGAAATGACCCTTGTGTTTTAATACAAAACGATATGAAATGGTCACCTATGGTTCACGGATTGCACACGCATACGCACGGCATACGTACACGGCTAAACGTAGCTTAAACATTCTGGAGAGAGGGCTTACGTGTCTGCCACTCCGCTCATCTACACATTATGTCGTCTATTTTGTTGTTTCAGTGGGGACCTGGTGCCAGAAACAGTTGGGTTGCGCACATTACTGCCAGAGCTCCAGCACGGGTAACCAATGTGCCTGCCGCCCTAACTATAAACTTCATCCAAATGGAAAACAGTGCATACGTAAGTGAAATGGGTAGATTTATGACCCGACAAGCACGAGACGATTAATATTTAACTTATGGAGTCCTTACAATAAAACAATACCTTTAGTTTTAAATTACCTTATTTTTTATATATTATAGATTGTCAATTTTATTACAAAACTTGTCCTTTATGTTACTTTCATAATTTGTCTTTAATTATTCTGTGGCAAAAACATGATCAATTTAAACTATTAAATGTTAACTAAAAATGAACACTACAATTGCTTAGGTCAATAATATAATATTTCCATTATTCAGAGTAAAATGTGACTTATTTTATCAAACCTTGTCACTTTCGTCACAACCATGTCACTTACTGTTAAAACATAATTTGCTTCATTTATGAAAACATAATATATTTCAACATATGCTTAAAGCACCTCTAGATGATTTGAGTGGATTGTGTTACATGATACAGAGTGGTAATATAAATATTTCGAAATTAGTAAACATAGTAGTTTTTCGTAAGGCGCAATATCTGTTAATTTTAAAATTTTGAATTTGTGTAATGGTTCCACATAAGGTAGGCTAATATAAAAATAAGTAGTCATATTGCTGTTAAATTACAATCCACACTGTCAACACTGTAGCATATTTATGTGTGGTTACAAAAATGAACAGTTAAATTAGTTATTTGTGGCAAAATTAGAACAAAATGACAGAAGTGACATAAATCAACCCCCCCGACCTCCCGCTTATCTAAAAAAATAGGGGCGATGAATGTAACCTCCCAGAAATTATATTTTGAAAAGTACTGTATTGTCTTTCTGTCAATAAAATATTTTCATTCCCCCCCCCCCCCCAAGGGGTTGGCATTTAAGTTTATAAATGTTGCAGGATCATGTGCTGTTGGAAATGGGGGATGTCAACACAAGTGCAGAGACACGACCAGGGGACCAGAGTGCAGCTGTCACGCCGAGTATATGCTACGTAAAGACAACAAAACCTGCATAGGTAACATCTAAAATAATACATAGTGAAATATGTGTGCCGATCTCTTGTGATTTTAGAGCTCCTGGTGGTAATTTATGTATGATATTTATAGCATACATAACGCTCCTTAGTTATTGTGCAGTTTGTATGTTTCGTTGTTGTTTCGCATAGCCCTTTCGTCTTTCTCGGTTTCATGGTTTCTAACTTTCGTTTTCTCGCCGTTTTATTTGTTTGGTACTTTCATTTTATTGTATTGATTGATTGATTGATTGATTGATTGATTGATTGATTGATTGATTGATTGATTGATTGATTGATTGATTGATTGATTGATTGGTTGATTGATTGATTGATTGATTGATTGATCGTTCGATTGATTGATTAATTGATTGATTAATTGATTGATTGATTGATTGATTGATTAATTGATTGATTGATTGATTGATTGATTGATTGATTGATTGATTGATTGATTGATTGATTGATTGATTGATTGATTGATTGATTGATTGATTGATCGTTCGATTGATTGATTAATTGATTGATTAATTGATTGATTGATTGATTGATTGATTGATTGATTGATTGATTGATTGATTGATTGATTGATTGATTGATTGATTGATTGATTGATTGATTGATTGATTGATTGATTGATTGATTGATTGATTGATTGATTGATTGATTGATTGATTGATTGATTGATTGATTGATTGATTGATTGATTGATTGATTGATTGATTGATTGATTGATTGATTGATCGATTGATTGATTGATTGATTGATTGATTAATTGATTGTGATTATACTTACTTGAAAAACAATGTTTTTTGATCAAATAAATATTGCCTCAACATGCTCAATTAGCAAGAAGTAACAAATATTACCCAATTCACGTTGCGAAACAACATCACGTTGGAGAAAAATCAAATACTGTGCTGGTACGTAAATTTTGAAAAAATGTAGGTCAGCGTACAGCTGGTGGCAGCAGGCGCGTACAGACATAAAGATGTCAATCTTCTCTCAAAGTAAGGAAGTACAATTCCTGGAGAGGCAGTTGAAGTCCAATATCACATCAAGCATGTGCCAACGTCACAGACGCTGGTACAGGCTTGATGAATGTTGGTATGATGTTTCTTCTTTTTAAGATTAGCCTTAATTTGTCTACCTTCCGTGCCTCCTGTCTATTCTATCACCACCTAGCACCTCATTCAACACCAACAGTCTAAACTCCGGTCAGACACTGAACACCTGCTTGAACATCTCTGCAGGATAAAGCTAAGGGACTTTTACAATATTATAGTTCACCTTATTGGTCCCCATGCACACTTAATACTGGACCAGCTCTCCATATGTGTGCATATTTATATAGGCCTACTATCTGATTCACTGATTCTTTCAACCAATGATTTAGACGTGTATTCAGTTGTTTTCAAATTAGTTCTTCGTGGTGATTGGGGTGCGTTCTGGTCGTATTTTTGACTGGCTATAGTCAGTCGTGTGATTTAACCCTTTAACCGCCAAATTATTTATTCGGAATTTTCACCCACTTGAAGTTGTGTCCCGCTGACGCGATTCACAACCTCAAGTGAGTGAAAATCATTCTAAACGATTTTGAAATCTTGCTGATTGATGTCACGTTTTATCTTTAACATGTTGAAAATTTGACAATTTTATTGTGCTAGTAAAAATGAAAACCCGAATATAAATCGGAACCGACGGTTAAAGGGTTAACAGGGTTAGTACAGGTGCTGAAAACCCTTAAAAGTGCTTCGATTATACAAACAAAATATTCAAAACCTTGATGGTGTTTGAAAAAAATGAGATATTACAGGAGAAAGGGTGATTTGATGTCATCTCGATCATAGTGGTTCATTCTTAGTTAGTCAAACGGCTCTGTTAAAAGCCTGCTTGTTCTCCCATTGCTCAAGCAGCTTTGTTAAACAGCAAGCTGCATCTACTTTCGTTGTTTTACCAACGATCTGATTTTCTGACTATAATTTTGTCTGAAATTAATTAAATATATAAATAAAACCGTTTTAGTCTTACAGAAGACAACGCGGCTGGTTTTGAAATATTCAGGGTTTTTTTAAACTGTCACATTTCCAGGCACATTGTTAACTGGCTGAATCGAAGTGAGAAATGTATTTTATTATCATGTGTTACCCCGGCGTGAGACAGAGTGAGGTTCCGTATGGACTCATCCATGTCACGGCACAGGATACATCTGTCTGTGGGATCTGATAATTCAGTCTGCACCTTCGCGATGTTTAGTATTAGCGTCTGACAGCTCATTCATTAAGATACATCTTCACCTGTTCTGCCGTGCAAAGCCAACCGGCAGTATCTTGAAAAGTAAGCAGATACTGCCTTTTGACTTTGCACGGTGGTGTTCTCATACATACGCGCGAGAAATTGGCTCAATGTTAGGCCAAGGTGTGCCGGCGTTGATCCAACGTTGAACCCACGTCCTGGCTCTGTGCTGTTCATTTTTTCTATATGTCGATTCACGCCACTTACCATTCACCATTCATTTCTTCAGCCTTTTGCCTATAGTAAGTTTAAATATGTGTTTGTACCTAGACCAGATTCAATACAGGGGAATATGCTCATATATATTAAATATAATTTGGGATAATCATTTACCCGCTAAGTTATCTTGTTTAAATTTTCACCCACTGAAAGTTGTGTTTCGCTACCGCGACTCATAACTTCCACTGGGTGAAATTAGGCCTACTCTTTGTTTTACTTTGAACCAACAATTGCAAATGTTGTGTTAAAACACATACACGCAATTACGGTGATTTATTTGAAAACGTCGTGCTTACCACTTGAATTGTGAAGATAAACCTCCCCCCTTCAGAGCTAACGGGACCTATCCCCCATTTATTACAGTTACAAAAAAGACTCTTTGGCTTGAAGGAGGGTTTAGGCCTACTTTCTCTCTCAGACACACTCTCATAATCGAGTCGTTCATAGCAATATTTAGCACGATTGATACACACGGGGGGGGGGGATACACTACATGTAAACTACATTTAAGCATATGAGTTTTTTTTTTATATAAATATCTATTTTTTTTGTAAATCAAAGCTCACTGGCAATTTTAGAGCATTTCGAACTGCAGCATATCACCCAGCTAATGAAGGAAAATAATTCAATCTGTCTGTGTGATGGATTCGATTGAAAAATTGATAACAGAGTGATATAATCATTTAAGTATGTTGGATTATAATGCCATTGTCGATTGTAAGTGATCGAATTATTTTGACACGATAAGAAATAAAATTGCATTACTGTTATGCTAATAAGAGATGGCTAGGCGGCTATACAGTGTACCTCTTTTAAAACCAGTTGTACTAACCATTGATTCTGTAGTCTAACCGATGTATTTTGTATTATTCAACCCTTTAACCGCCGGTGCCGCATATATTCGGGTTTTCATTTTTTATTAGCACCACATTTTAAATATGTTAAAGATAACATGTGACATCAACCAGCAAGATTTGAAAAGAGTTGACCTCCGTTTTGTCAAATCTGAATAATTTTCACTCACTTGAAGTTGTGGATCGCGTCAGCGAGACACAACTTCAAGTGGGTGAAAATTCAAATTGAATAATTTGGCGGTTAAAGGGGTAATTGACCATGTACTGCTGTTCCAATCCCAAGTCGTGTCGAATAAAAATGACCTGATAGTGAGTAGAAATTATTCAGATTTGACAAAATGCATGGAGGTCAACGATTTTAAAATCTACGTTTTATCTTTAACATGTTCGATAGCTGGTATTGAGACTAAACTATTTTTCTGACACACACTGTATGAATGATCGTGGACCAACTTTGTTGCAGCGACATGTCGAGCTAATAATGGCGGCTGTGATCGCAAATGTGATGACACTGAAGATGGACCGCGGTGCAGCTGCTCGGCGGGCTACATATTGCATCAAAATGATAAAACATGCTTTGGTAAGTACTATTCCCTCCCCAATAAACACTGATAAAGCGAGACGCTGTCTATAACACAAGGAATCAAGATCTATATAAATGTCGTATAAAACATGAATTTGCTAGACAGTGCTTATTATATAATATACCCGATGCAATCAATAACTGCCCAACAGATATAAAGGTGAGTTTTTTACTCACAGTTTGCAAGGTGTCATCACTTATGCAAAATCATCATTATTAAACAGCTACGACAGTATTTGTCATATTCCTCGGTGCTATGTTTGTAGCGCAATTCAATAATATATGTTTGTGTATTACAACAAATGTTCCGTCTTTTTAATTATTATATTGCCTATACCTTACAGTCTGATAGAGTGTTAATTTTTCAAGGTTCTAGCTTACCCGTTAAGTTCTAGAATTTATTGCAACTGAATTCTCAAATGTATTAGTCATTTTTTTTTATAATAAATTTTCATAATACTTAGGCCTACTATTATATAATAGTTTTTCTATTCATAATATTGGTTTATATTGTCTGATGATAGCTCCCTGTCTGTCGCCTCGGTCTTCGAGCTATCTTAGTACTGAGGTGACAGCCAGGGAGTTAACATCACCTTCATTAATATGTACTTGTAATATTGAATAAACCTGTAATATAAATGTAATGTAATGTAGGTGGCCTCCACGCTAGCGACCATTGCTTGGTCTTAGTGGATGTCTCCTGATCATCAAAAATATATACAACTGCTTTTATATTACTATGTACTTACTCTCTTTGATCAAATAAATGAATCTGAATCTGAATCTATGACTGTTGGTTTAGCAACGGTAAACCAACATAGGAACAACGTCTCGTGTGTGTTGAGAAAGTTACACGCATACTAATGCACGAGTAATCCAGGCGTTATTGTGAGCCTGACAAGTTGATCTGAAAATAAGTAATCAAATTGTTTGCATAGATTACTGATTGATGGGCGTAAATATTTGTATTTGAACATCCACCCCCCCCCCCATCTTATTTAAACCGATGTAGCACGATACGCTTTTTTTCGTGCAAAACTGTAAAAAATGATATAGAAACAATAAGTATTGCTATCATTATTTACGTGTGCATGATGTGGATACATTGATAATTGTATTTTTATTTGATTTTACTCTGACTCTGGTTCTCACTCTAGCTTTGGACGAAACTATAATTACTCAGCTGTGGTATTTATTATCATTAACAAATTACGATACTGAAGTGTGGTATCTGTCCCTGTTGTTTTATAGATATAGACGAATGCGAGGAAAACCGAGGCGGTTGTAGTCACGAGTGTGTTAACACACACGGCAGCTACGAGTGTGTGTGTCCTGAGGGATTTAAAGTACAAGATGAACATACATGTCAAGGTAAATCATTTAGTGTCGACGAAATATGACACAGTGTGCTAATAAGCAAGGTATGTACAGGTCACTGTGTGTTATAGTATGACTGTGTGACGTGTGTGTGTCCTGAATAGTTTATAGTACGCAATAAGAGGAGCATCCTTGTCAAGATAAATCATATATGGTGTCACGATAACTGTCAACGCATTGTCCATGGCTTACGCAACAATTACTATCGACATAGACCATGTACATTGCGTTGACCCGTAGAAAGCTAAGTCCGAGTCGAGCTCCTAATCAGATGTATATGAGTCAACATACATCACATACATCGTATATGTGTCATATGAACATGCATGTCAAGGAAAGTCAAGTGTTAGAAGTGTGTGTCCAGTGAGATGAACACACATGCCAAGGTGAATCACAAAGTATCAGAGTTAAGTGTGTGTATCCAGTGAGCTGAATACATATGTCAAGGTAAATCATAAAGTGTCAGAGTTAAGTGTGTGTATCCAGTGAGATGAATACATATGTCAAGGTAAATCAAAAACTATCAGAGTTAGGTGTGTGTATCCAGTGAGATGAATACATATGTCAAGGTAAATCATAAAGTGTCAGGGTTAAGTGTGTGTATCCAGGGAGATGAATACACATGTCAAGGTAAATCATAAAGTATCAGAGTTAAGTGTGTGTATCCAGTGAGATGAATACATATGTCAAGGTAAATCATAAACTATCAGAGTTAGGTGTGTGTATCTAGTGAGATAAATACATATGTCAAGGTAAATCATAAAGTATCAGAGTTAAGTGTGTGTATCCAGTGAGATGAATACATATGTCAAGGTAAATCATAAAGTATCAGAGTTAAGTGTGTGTATCCTCTGAGATGAACACATATGTCAAGGTAAATCATAAAGTATCAGAGTTAAGTGTGTGCAACCAGTGAGATGAACACATATGGCAAGGTAGATCATAAAGTGTCAGGGTTAAGTGTGTGTATCCAGGGAGATGAATACACATGTCAAGGTAAATCATAAAGTATCAGAGTTAAGTGTGTGCAACCAGTGAGATGAACACATATGTCAAGGTAGATCATAAAGTATCAGAGTTAAGTGTGTGTATCCAGTGAGATGAACACACATTTAAAGATAAATCATAAAGTGTCAGGGTTAAGTGTGTGTATCCAGTGAGATGATTACACATGTCAAGGTAAAGTATATATGTCTCTATATTTGATTCAAATAAGCAAACACAAATGTCTGATTTATCAATACATTAGGAATAATAGATTACATGATTATAATGCAAGGATACAATTGGAAGTGATAAGTGGAATAAGAATATTATACCATTCTGGCCTATTTACAGATATAAACGAGTGTGACATGGAGGGCACCTGTGATCAGACATGTGTGAACACAGTGGGCAGCTATTACTGTCAATGTCTGCCTGGATACATACAGTTTGGTCATACACATTGTGCAGGTGAGATTTTTACCTGATCAATTAGTCATCTCAATAAATCCAATTGGATATCATATCACTTTAATTTTCTTAAAATAATTCGCAATAAGCACTGCTTTAGAATACCTATGTGATAGTAGTTATTTTAAGAGATAAAGTAGTGATTTTTCATTCATAAGTATGCTTGCGTAAAATTGAAGAAAAGCGCCACGGACCTAGTATAGTATTCTATCACCTAATCACCACAGTTGTTATTAAAATTAGGGGGTAAAATGTCATACTTGAGCCGAAACAACACTACTGCCATGCAAAGGCAAACAGCTGTAACTGCTCACTTTTCAAGTAAGCAGTTATTATTTATCTTTGCTGAGCATATTGCACTTTACTAGCTAAGTTATCTAATTTTAAATTTTTACCAACTTGAAGTTGTGTCTCGGTGCCGCGATCCACAACTTCAAGTGGGTGAAAATTACTTACAAATAATTTTTGCTAATGCAATGGAGTTTTAGGCCACCTTTGTGCACATATGGCCTAAACTTGGCCAGGAGGTTGGTGAGATAAATGAGATGACACTGCCCTCCATACACAGGTTTCGAAATTCGAGCCCTGGCGGTCTGAGGCCGAGCACGCTACCTCTCGGTCATGGAGGTTCTCCACAATATTGAATTATTACGAGTGAGCGTGGAAGACCACACGTTTTTATTTCTTTGAAACTTGTAGATTGGGGTTTCGAAACCGCAATCTCCGACTCTCCAAAGCTTCGTATTCCTGCACCAGGAATCCTGCTATACAACAGATTAAAAAAGAACAGTAGTCGTGATTAGCTATGAAAGTGACAACTGCTTTAATACTTTTAGCAATGATTTACAGATCGAGATGAGTGCGAGGTGTTGAATGGGGGATGTCAGCACGAGTGTCACAATACAGAAGGCAGCTACTCCTGCAGCTGTACAGAAGGCTACAGGCTGCATATCAACAAGAAAGACTGTGTAGGTAGGAACCCACTTCTCAAGTCTCTATCCACCCTCAATTAATACATACTGAGTAAAGGTTCATGAATATTTGCTTTTACACAATAATTATATTGATTTGGTCTCAATATTAAATGTTGCGACACAGTTTAATACCAAAAGTCTATTTTGTGATTGATTGCTCAAAAATATCCAATTATTGTGAATATCGAAATGATTTGTAACTTTGGTTATAGATCATTTCGTTTTGAAGTGTGCGTGAAACATGCTTAACATAACCATTTTATAAACTACAAGAGCATGATTATTCAGCGTCAATATATCCAGTTTTGCTGACAATCTGATCGTTTCCTTTTTGCTACATATCTATCCCCCCCCCCCCCCAGTTCGAACACAAGCTTATCATGCTTAAAATTTAAATATTGTTAGAGTTGTGGTCTATCGTTTCAGCCATTTTGTTATTTTTTATGTTTGTCAGCGGTGACCACCTGCTCTCCACTGCCCAGTCCGGCTAAGCTTGTGGCCTCATGTTCTACTAGAGGGGAGAATGAACAGGTGTGTAAGTTAAAGTGTGACGAGGACTCTACCTTCCTGGATACGTCACCAGCCGAGACCATCCGCTGTGGACCTAATACCAACTTCCTGTGGACGCACGAAAAGAACAACATGAGCATCCCTTCCTGCTCTGGTGAGTTAAAAAAAAAAAAATATGCATCCCTTGCTACTATGGTGAGTTATTCAAATAGAACAACATGAGTACCCCCTCATACTATGGTGAGTCATTCAAAAAACAACAACATAGACATCCTTTCCTGATCTCGTTGAGTATTTTTCAAATATACCAACATGATGATTCCTTCTGGCTTTGGTGAGTCATTTAAATATAACAACATGAACAATCCTTCCTGATATGCTGAGTTATTCAAAAGAGCAACATGTGCATTCCTTCCTGCTTAGGTGAGTTATAAAAAAGAACAACATGAACATCCTTTCCTGCTCACGTTAGTTATTGTAAAGAAACAACAAGATCATTCCTTCCTACTCTGATGAGTTATTCAAAAATAACAAGATGAACATTCTTTCCTGTTATTTGAAAAGTACACTAGTATTTCTTATTGTACTGGCGAGTTAAAAAGATTAGCCTTCCTTTTGTTAAAAGACTGAAACATTAATATACCATCCTGTTCAGATAAATTGTTAAAATTATCATAAGTATTTCGTCCTGCTGATTTGGATTGTGAAGACAATTCGTTTCTGGAGCCCCTCCTGTTCTGATGAGCTATTGCAAAACCGACAATTTCTTTCAGTTTACTTAAAAAGAAATTAAAAGGATCAATATACAATTTACTTCATGTATATGTCAGTTTGTTAGTAACACTAGAATCACTTGATACAAGACATGAAAAAGTAATTTCCTTATTTATTCAGCTTTCCAAATGACCTTCTAATCATAATTACTGTGTGATTGATACAAATCATTATTTTTTGTGTTGTCAATTCTAAATTCAAACTGCGTCAATGATAATACTATGACTTAGCCTACGTCGCAATCGGTAAATGATATTTAGCTCGGATATATATATACATACATGTATATGTATATAAATATTATCACAAGTAAGTAAAGTTATGGTAAGTGAAATAATAAATAATGTATTCAATGCATCTCGCCTTTTATATGTTGACAGCTAAGTTGGCCGCACCAAGTTACATACGTCGCGCCAAGTTGATGTTTTTCGCTAACACCTGTGATGTAGAAAGGCAATCTGAGGAACTGTTCCAACAAAGTCTGATACGATCACTACAAGGTACTAATTAGAAGAACTAGCAATGCCACGATACGCATAAGCCCCCTATAGAGTTGTATTGTATGCTCATCCATGCACTCACATTATGTATGAGTTTACTCTGGCCACACTCTATACTTTAAAGAATCCATTTGTGTTTGTAGGCCTATTTGATTTAAATTAGGCCTACATAAGGTGACAATATTAACCCACTTCATCACTAAATAAGCTATTAAACTTATTGATGTATTAATGCAGGATAGCGAAATGTTATGGTAATGTTAAATGTTAATATTTAATTATTGATCACATAACTGTGATTTCATAAAACAGTTTCGAAACGACCACAGTCGTGATTTAACAGTGAAATTGGTTAGAGCTTGATTCTCCGCCATATAACAATGTCGATCCCTGTTGTAGATGATGGAGACTATAGCTGTGTGAGCGGATGTCAGGTGGATAACGTCCGGCTGCGCTGTGGTTCACGGCGCAGTAAGGTGGTGCGGCGTGTTGCTAAGAGACGCGGCCATGATGACACGGTGGTGTCTGCAGAGTTTCAGCTACAAATTGTGGCTCAAGATGTAACAGGTTATATTATCTAAAATAAATAACAATCAACAAAATCGTCCCATCGTAGCATACCTGCCACTCATTAAAGTTGCAGATGTTACACTTTCGCTCCGGTAGAACGACACAATTCGAGCGGTCAATCCAATATTTCGATCTTCAATGTTTTCCGTTTTACAAATATTATATTTTGCTATGAACATGATAAGCTATCGAGTGTTTCTGGTGACATAGCCTACATACATCACATGAATATACTGGATAAGTCCCAAAAAGTGAATCTTCATCCTATGTAAAACTATTTGTTAAAGACAGTTAAAGATCAGCGCCGTATACCTCTGTCATAAAGGCCTTCTGTAATATTTGTGTGTGTAGTGGGTGGATTATGTGTGTGAAGTCATGAGTTGTGCAAACCGCCCAGCCCAGAGAAATTGTACGCTTAAAATAGGCAATTTTTTAAATTGATATCACTACGCACACCAGTGTTCATATTTAGGACATATATTTTTATTTTACAAAATATGTGGTTACACAAGTACAGATAAAATGCGGAGAGGTTACTGTAGTCGACACCAGTAATCTAGGGGGTTAATAGCGGCATTGGTTACCCCTTACAACGCTGAAATAATTTTAGGGACCATTTTTTTTAAATTAGTCAGCTCTTTCCGCTTCCTTTGAATAGGCCTACCTTTGTTATGGGTATACGGCCATTGTAAATGTATAATTCTTTCAGTGCGGGGATCGACTTAGACGTCCAAATCTGACGTCTACAGACGTCATATTCTGACGTCTAAAGTCGGCCCCCGCGCTGAAAGGGTTAACCATGTCATGCCAAGAGTAACATAGACGTTCGTTTTATTACAGACAGATGCAATTTGCAATGTACAAAACACAAGACAGACAGACAAATGAAGCGCACAGTGAAAGGCATACGAAAACTGGTCAAGTCTGGCAATCTGGCCGTCAGGTAAGGTGGTGTGTCTAACTGGACCAGCTAGCCTACGTTAAGCCTTTAAGAACCAGAGTGTCACATTTATGGACCATGGAAGATATTTGAACTAATATTTGATAAAGATGCAATAATGTAATCTAACAATATAATGAACTTTACATGTGGTTAGCTTGTCGGTAAATATTACGTTTAAAACATAACATAAACATCCATTTTGAACAAAAAAAAACATTCTCACCCGTTCATATTGGCAGAGTATAATCTCCATCTCAGGCGTTTGGTATAGTCATGTGACAAATCTAGGGAAATATTCTGTCAGTTTATATCATCTACCACAGAACATTAAGTATTAAGCGATATAGGCCTATATGCATACACACTGTATAGTCGCCCAAGCCTTTCATGTTATAGATGTTCTCCACCGTTTGTTACAGATTTGAGGGTAAGGCGGTAGAGGTGAGCAAGCAGGTATTCAAGGCATCTAGAGCGAGGGAGATCTGCCAGCTAGGTCACATCCTGGTCAAAGGCAACTGTGGTGAGTCAAGACAAAAATAGTAATAAGCATAATGTCCAAGTGCCAAGTGGTGAAGGTATGCCTACTCCTTCTTGATGATGAGTCTGGTAACACAACAAGTTAAATGATGTGAGAACAACTGATTTGAAAGACTACGTGGCCACTAGATTCGTTCAAGTTATATTTTGCTGTTTTCAAAGTAAACCTGATGAACGCAACTATGTTTGTATGTAATAGTGCACACTATTTTTTTTTTCTTGTATCCTCGTTTGCTGTATGGTGATGTACACTTAAATACTCACTATCTGCTTGTTTTGATATTGTGTTGCAGTATGTTATTTATTTAGTGGGTTTATGACGCTGTAAACTTCTCACTATTTTCTTGTTTTACCTAGTGGGTTATCAGTGTCATGGTGATGTACAATTCTCACTATCTGCTTGTTTTGTTTAGAGGGTTATGGTATGCTGATATACATTTTTTACTATATGTTTGTTGGGTATATTGGGTTACAGTATGGTGATGTACACTTCTCACTATAGTCTATCCAATGGTGTAGGATGGTCCAAAATGAAAGTTTGCTTTTCAGTATCCAGTCAGTCAATTCTCAAGCGATTTTCGTGAAATTTTGTAAACCTTATTTTCTAGTCATTTGGCATCCTGAACATTTCGTAAACATATATTATTGTATAGATCGAATGTTAGACCATTTGACATGTAGTAAATGGCTATTTATCACGCTCTATGACATATATAAACCCAATAACTTTATTCCAGTTTTGTTCTCAGAATTGCGTTACATGTCAAATGGTCTAACATGTCAAATAGTCAAATTTTGCGAAATATCAGGGTTGTTGCCAAATGACTAGATAATAATGATTACAAAATTTCGTGCCAATCGTTTGAGAACTGACTGACTGACCGAAAAGCCAACTTTATTTTGGACCATCCTCCACAGTCGGTCAGACTATAGTTGCTTGTTTTGTTCCGTGGGTTGCAAGATGGGGGTGTATACTTTTCACTGCTTTTGTTTAGAGAATTACAGTATGGTACACTTCTGACTATCTGCTTTATTTGTTTAGTGGGTTTATATTTTTTAAAACCATGGACTTCAAATCTCAAGCAGAAGCATTGCGAGCCATCCAGGATTGTGTCTCTGAACTCCGACAATAGATGGCGGAAAACAACCTGCAGTTGAACAATAAAAAAAACAGAATTTTTAATTATATGCGCCACATGAAAACGTAATTGTGTTCAGTTTGCTGAAATCGAGATTGGTGATGCTATCATTTCTTCCACTACGGACGCCAGGAACATTGGTGTTATCATGGTCAAATCATTAAACATAGAAAAAAACATTAAAACAATTTGGCAATCATCAATCGCTGATGTATGAAATATCTGACACAAAATGCAGCAGAAGACCTAATCCATGCCTTTATTACATCACAACTAGATTATTGTAACTCACTCCTGTACGGCCTACCATCGTCTGCAGAAGGTCCAAAACATGGCAGCCAAAATACTAACTCTCCGTCGGAAATATGAACACATCACTCCCATCATACAGGAACTCCACTGGCTACCAGTGGAGCACCGCATAACTTACAAAATTTTACTGACAACACACCGTGTACTCTAAATAGCAAGGCTCCTCAATATATCAGAGACTTATCAACCCCTTACATACCAGCGCGCGATCTCCGGTCTGAAGAACCGAAAACCCACACAAAATTTTTTGGAGATAGAGCCTTTTTCTTTCGCTGCTGCTGTAGAATGGAACAAATTGCCAAAGAAATTGCGCGAAAACAATACCCTCAGTCAATTTAAGTCATAAATCAAAACTTACCTACGGCGGCTTCCCGTTAATTTACCAATATCTGTGAACTGCCTCAGTGATATATTCTTTTAAGCTGTTTTAAATCTATACTTGGCCTTTTTAATATTTTTTTTTTACTTTTAAATAAACGCTACAGTGACTGGACAATTTTCACATGTGAAGCGCCTATGATTGTGCTACAGATATATGGCGCTATATAAATATTAAATATTTATTTATCATTTATTATTATTATGTTGTAGTATGGTGATGTACACTTTTCATTATCTGCTGGTTTTGTATATTGGGTTACAGTATGGTGACGTACACTTCTCACTATTTACTTGTTTTGTTTAGTGGGTTGCAGTATGGGGAAATACTATGATGTGAGTAAGAGGAAGTGTATGTCCTGTCCGGCGGGTACATATCAGGATCGAGAGGGACAGGTTACATGTAGACCATGTCCCCACAGAAAGGAAGGTGTAGGACTGCCTGAAGCCCAGTCTGCCAGAGAGTGTGGAGGTAGGCAACTGCAACCAGCTTATAGCTCAATTTATCTGAAGTTAAAATTTATTATTACAAATAAGTAGTAGTAGTAGTAGTAGTAGTAGTAGTAGTAGTAGTAGTAGTAGTAGTAGTAGTAGTAGTAGTAGTAGTAGTAGTAGTAGTAGTAGTAGTATTTTATTTTTGTCTCACCCAATATACATAAAACAATACATTAACATTTCAGATATGCATTGGCCACTCAAATTGAGTTATAAGAGACATGTTAAAAACATTCATCTTTTTTCCTAAAAGGGTAAAATATCACATCATCGCATATAAATACTTAAAATATTTTTTACATAATTTACACAAATAAATTATTTAGAACACAAACAATTATACAAATTATTACATATTTTACACAAATAAATTAGTTAAAACAGATAACGCGAGAGTGGGTGAATATGTATATATTTGAGACTAAAAATTAGCAAATCTTGATGTTTCAACACTGGTTTCTTTTTTAATAACAGTGATTTGAAAAGCTGATAAAACAAACTAAAACCGACTATAGCTTCACCTAGCGCTTTAAGGGTTAGGCCTAATTATTTTATCCTAAATGGGTTTTTTCAGAGCAATGTCCACCTGGTCAGTTTTCCTCCAGTGGTTTCCGTCCCTGTCAGCCATGTGAGAAGGGCAGTTATCAGCCAGAGTATGGCCGTACACAGTGCGTGCAGTGTGGTCAGGACATCACCACCAAAAGTACAGGCTCCAAGGCATTCCAGCAATGTCAAGTATCAGGTCAGATACTCACACTACTTTATGATCTTACGTGGTCGTCTGGTATATGTCGTAATAGAATCAGTATCAAAATATGCGAATCCGTATTGGCACAAGATACGGATACGGATTTGCTCTTTCTGATATGGGTGAGCAATAGTTCTGATACCAGCTATGGCCAGAATGCCTATTCACCAACAGAATGCCTATTCACCAACAGAAACACTAGTATTTTTCTATTTAGAAATGTAACTAGATCTATATGATAACAAAGTATCATGTTATCAATTTTATTTCTCAAACATTATATTTAAACATACAACAACTATACTGGGCTTCCAGCTTTCTACTGAGTTCACGCACTGAGAATTTTACCTCTGTCTGTGGATAATGACCGCGTGCCAACTATATATGTGCTGGCACGCTGCCAGGTCAGCTCAGAAAGCAGCTTTGGCAGCATGTGGAAGATTCTAAAACTTCTGCCATTGTTTTTGTTCCCACTCACCTGGCTTTGGCCAGAATATTTTCCACGGGAAGGCCTAAGGTTAACAGTGTCTAATATAGGACGAACGACACTGCTGAAGGAGTGTAACAACAACTGTCCTATCATCTATTATTGTTGTCTAATATATAAATTATGACGTTCTTCATATTGTCATCAGTTATATGTTAATTGGTTTCATTGTAAACGTTACATACAGGGAGCCATATTTTTGTGAGCTATATAAAACAATTGTTGACGTAATTAACTTAGGTTGTTAAATCACTGCAATTCCCTTGCAGCTCTACAACATTGTATTGCATTCACACTGTTTCACTGCAAGGCTATTATTTTTTGCAAATGTGTGTTTTTAATTCCCTTTAAAGAGTCACATATTAGATGTATGCTATGATTTGCCTCTACAAATAGTCTCTATTTTGCTGATGGTGTCCATTAGAATACATGGCCAAAGTATAATACTCTATAGATTTTTATCATCGGGGTAATGTGTTTACAGAGAGGTGCGCTGCGGGCAGTCGCTACCACAGGTCTTCTGGTAAGTGTGTGATATGTCCACGCGGGGAGTTCCAGTCTAAGGCAGGACAGGACTTCTGCTACAGCTGCCCTAACAACACGGACACGGACGTGACGGGAGCCATTAACAGCTCCTTCTGTAAAGGTAATATTCGACCCTAACAACGCTAAAATATTTGTGTATAAAGCATGGATAACAAAGGGTTCTTTTCAATTTAATTAGACATTAGACGGCAGAATCTGACGTGGAAGGGTTTACATGGTTAAAGCGCTACATTATAAAATTTAAATTTTCACCCACTTGAAGTTGTGTCTCGCTGCCGCGACCCACAACTTCAAGTGGGTGAAAATTACGTATATTTTGTTAATTTTAAACCAGTCATTTGCAACTAGAAATACAGTTTTTGATCTGCTAACAAAACAGATCAAAAACGATTTTAGTCGTCAGATTTTGACGCTTAAAGTAGACGCCCGCGCTGAAATTTTTTTAAAAACTTAATGGCCGTAGACCCATGACACAGGTATTCAAATGAAGCGGAAAGAGCTAAATAAGACATTTATGATGATTTCAAATTGAAAAAACCCACTTTGCTCTCAATTGTTTATACACAAAATATTTCAGCGTTTTAATGGTTAAAGGGACTGGCCCAGGCTAAAATCATAAACAAATCGGTGATTTTATTTTGGCTTCTTAATATGACCATATGAGGTAAACATGTCAATAGACTAGAACTGCAAAAGTTTTTTTAATTTTGCTCCTGCGCATTCACCAATTAGGCTAGATATAGAGACGAAATTCCCGTATTTACTATTTTTGACATGGTTGTCAAAAAATAGAAATCAGGAATTTCGTCTCTATATCTAGCCTAACTGAGGAATGCGCAACACAAAAATTTAAAAAAAATTGCAGTTCTAGTCTATTGACATGTTTACATCATATGGTCCTATTAAGAAACCAAAATAAAATCACCGATTTTTTTAAGATTTCAGCCTGAGCCAGTCCCTTTAAGTTTTGGGGGCAAGAACAATAATTTAGAAAATAAAGTTCAGATTTCGCTAAATTCTGAATGCTTAGTCATAAATAGTAGAAATAAGATGCAACAACTTCAAAATAACGATGTAAATAAATAAATATAATCGACTCCAATCGAGAAAAAAGTGTCGTATGTGCCAATTATTTAACTGCTTCATACGATAGTTTGGTTGGGAGGGGTCGAAGTAGTGAAGTATAAGGGTATAAGGTATTTTATTGCTAATAATTTCAAATGTCTTCAGATCGCGTGTGTGGTGGGAACATAGGGTTGCAACAGGGGTTCATACAGAGTCCTAACTGGCCGGGGTCCTACCCGGCTAACATGGAATGCACGTGGAAAGTGAAGCCTGAGAAAGGACGCAGGATACTGGTGGTGATCCCGGAAATATTCCTGGCTGTGAATGACAAGTGTGGAGATAAGCTGGTGATGAGGAAATCAGGTCAGATACTGTAATCTGACGTGCAAAGCCAAAAGGCAGTAACTGTTCACTTTACAAGTAAGCAGTTAGTGTCTTCAGGCTTTGCAGAGCAGTGCAGACATCTATCTTCCCTACAGGTGATGCCACTCACATGAACTGTAATTGAGTATACCATGCTGGTATGAAAACGATATCACTCATTCTAATCAGAACGCAAAATAGACCATTCATTTAAAGACACCCGAGCTTATTATATTTCTGACACAATAATATAAGATATTAATGTTATTAAAATCAACACTGTTTGGCATTAAGACACAATTTACTGAGCTTAACTAACA
The DNA here is from genome assembly GCA_964017125.1 of Flabesymbios commensalis. NCBI lineage: Eukaryota > Metazoa > Annelida > Polychaeta > Terebellida > Flabelligeridae > Flabesymbios > Flabesymbios commensalis. The sequence goes on along the minus strand of OZ024914.1, from coordinate 56,885,710 downwards.
CACACATTTTCCATTCTTCAGATTCACTTTGCGTGATTAAGCGTGACCTCATCTAATTTATCTGAAGAATGGAAAACGTGTTTGTGTGTGATATCGTTACCATACCTTCATTGTATACTCAATTACAGGTCAATGCTGAGCCAGCCTCGCAGATGGTGGACCAGTATTGACCCAACGTCGAGTTGATGCATTGTGGTTGTGATTCATGGTTGATAGAGTGCATAATTTGCATTCTATTACGTCAACTTTGAACCATCGCATATCAATGTGCACTACCTCAAAATTGTCAATTATTATTATTATTATTATTATTATTATTATTATTATTATTATTATTATTATTATTATTATTATTATTATTATTATTATTATTATTATTATTATTATTATTATTATTATTATTATTATTATTATTATTTTTATTTTTATTAATATTATTAGTATTATTATTATTATTATTATTATTATTATTATTATTATTATTATTATTATTATTATTATTATTATTATTATTATTATTATTATTATTATTATTATTATTATTATTATTATTATTATTATTATTATTATTATTATTATTATTATTATTATTATTATTATTATTATTATTGTGTTATGTGGGGATGATTACTTCCAGAGTTCATCTAATATATGTTCACAGACTGTGTATCATGTTTCAGCCTCTCCCTATTCACTGACTACCTACGAGACATGTGAGTCTTCAAGTACTCCAGTGGCCTTCACTGCAATGTCCAGAAAACTGTGGATCCAGTTTAAAAGCGACAGACATAACCAGGCACAGGGGTTCTCCATACCATATGTCACATATAACGGTAGGTGGACATGTTTCATATACTAAACATAGCCAAGTGGGTTGAAATTTCAATTGTTAAAGTTGACAAAGGTTCAAACTTTTAAGCACTTGGTTATAAGATTTAAATTGGTACCCACTTGAAGTTGTTACGTGGGTAAAAAATACTTACAAATTGTGTTGTAAAGCCTGATAACGGCTAAAACTGAAAAGTATTTTTTTGTATATTAAATCGCATACATGGTGATGACACGACAAGGGTTAATTCGCCAGTCCTTGATTCCTAGTCTACTGAAATAACTAATGGGACGTTTTGATTTCCAGAGGAGTACCAGGATTTAATAGATGACATCGTGTGGGATGCTAAACTCTATAACTCCTATCAACACAGATCCGTATTAAAGGTATGTTGTGCTATGTGTTTTCTATTCTCGTAAAATTGAGCATCATATCCATAATACACCCCCACTCCTCAGGCTGGTGCGTTCCAGAAAGCACAATGGATTGACCCAATGCTGAGTTAATGTTGGCCCGCCGTCTCCGACATCGGCCCAACATTAACCCAGCATTGGGTGAATGTATCGTGTTTGCTGGGGTGTGACTGGCGTGGCGCGGCAACGACTGGGAGACGAGAACGTGGTGTACGTTGCCATACACGTTGGCTGCACTGTATCGTCCTCTCGCAGTTAAAAAAGTTCGCCACTCTATTGAGTGGCATATCGAACCCTTTCGGCTCCGAGGGTGGCGATATGGTAGTTGGAAGATACAGATTTTTCGATAATTTCCCAAATGCGTATAAATTTAAACTAAAATAATGTTCGACAATCCCAGTAGACACGAAACGCTACCCAAATGTTGTTTTATTTTAATGTTGGCCCATCATCTTCAATGCTGGCCCAACACTATAGCAGCGTTGGGTCAGCGGCTCATGTCTGCTGGGATATTTGCTGTGCTTCATGAACTGTAGTGATAATATCACTGTATATTTCAAATTTTCGCAGCAATTTATGGCTATAGACATCACATTTCCAATAGCATGTTTGACAAATAGTAATTCTGTGTATTGATGTTAATAAATTACTGTTTTTTTCAGGATCGCCAGCTGCTGGCTGCCCTTCTGGAAGTGATAGCGCAGCCTCACAACTACTTCAAATACGCCAATGTCTCTCACTCCATGTTTCCGCAGTCCTTTATCAAATTCCTGAGGAACAAAGTGATGCGATTCTTCATGGACTCCTATTAAACGTAATACACTTGAATCTGATGAATGATTTATCACGAAACGAGTCACGTGGACATTATATATCACAAACAATGTGACTACGAGACAATGACCCAATGTTGGTTCAATGCTGGTCCGCCGTCTACGACGGCGGTCCAGCATTGCACCAACATTGGGTGAATGACTATTATTTGTTGAGCTCTACAATCCATGAACCTGATACCCCAGCAAGATTCACTCGCATCTTGCTGATGTGAGAGACTAAGATAATAGTTTCAAGCAAAAGATGCTGATCTAATGTTCTGCTAATGCTGGGCCAGCGTTGCAGACGGTGGGCCGGCATTTAGCCAACATTGAGTCAAAGTCGTCTCCTGCTTGCCGGATTGGGCATAAAGGCTCGAAGGTAGGTTTACCCGTTCACTCAACTAGAAAATGAAAATATCCATAATAATATTCGTGACGTTTAATCCAGAGCATGCAGAGTGAGTGAAAGATTACAAAAATATCAGTCAAATATATGTTATAATTCACAATGTCCATCAGCACAAAAATGATGGGCCACCGTCTGCAATGTGGGCCAACACATATGAGCCAGTATTGGGCCAACGTATTCGGTGATATGATTCTAGGTGAGCAAGTATTATCTGATTATTGCATACTAAAACTGCATGAAGAACTCCCATCAGGCCACAGGTCAATTGTGAAAAAAATCATATAGTAACAGAGGCGTTGACGCAATATTTGTTTAAGGTTGGCCCCCGTTTACGACGCTGGCCCAACATTAAACAACAATGGGTCAACGTCCCGTGTTTGCTAGGTATTTTACACCCTTTTCAATAACAGCACGCCACACAGTGACGAAAGCTGAACTGTTTTGTTCAAACTAATGTTACACACTTTTCAATAACAACACGCCACGCAGTGACCAAAACTGAACTGTTTTGCTCAGACTATGTTCACGCACAAACACGTGCAAAGAGTGTACAACAGAGAATGGTTGAGTGGGAGTGGTTTAGCTTTTGGATGAAAAAAACACATTATTGTAAATCAAGGGTTTACTCAACTATTTCGCACGAATCAACGATGACTGCCAGTCATGCAGATCTAAATGACGTTTTATGTCGTCACACAAATATTAAAGAGTTGTATCTGCCACTTTAACAAGTGGCAGATACAGCTCTGTATTACTTACGTGACGATGTGACGGAGTATGTGCAGATGAACTGAAAAACAAACGTAATGAGAAAAGAAAGTACCAAGATTTATCGGTCATCACACATCAATCCTTAATTTCCACGTTTACGTGCTGCTCTGCAGTATATGCTCACCTGCATACAAGTAAGCAATACGATACGGACAACATCCCCGTAAATGCAGCTTTAGATCGCTTATTGATATGAAAACTATGGATTAATCTGAAATAAAGCAATCACAAAAATGTGAATTGACAATCAAAATACACCATGTATACTGACAAGCCCGGAGCTGTTGATCAGAAAGACCAACAGTTAGAAACAATGAACGTGTCATTTATATTAACTATATTGGTACCTCCAGTGGTATATTATTTTGTAGTATAATAACATCTGTAACATTTAGACATTGTTATTTTGACAATGTGTCTGAATATGAACGACATGAACGCAGTGTAGATGTCATAACACAAACATCTGTATGTCAGTGGCCTAAACACAAATGATCCTAACCCCTTAAACGCTAAGTACGACTATACTGCCGTGCAAAGCCAAAAGGCAGTATCTGCTTACTTTACAAGTAAGCAGATACTGCCTCTTGGCTTTGCAGGGTGTTAGAGTCATTTTAATCCGTTTTTTTTAGCCGCATCACTGTTATTGAGAACGGAATGTGTGCTGAGGATTTGCAAATGTTTTGTCTCAAATTAAACAATTATTATGCGTAATTTTCACCCACTTGAAATTGTGGGTCGCGGCAGCGAGACACAATTTCAATTGGGTGAAGCGTTCAATTGTATAACTTAACGCTTTTAGGGGTACATTTTAGAATGAACACAAATATTTTTCTCATAATGCTTAACCACATTATCCACAGATGTATAAACTATGGTGTAATTATTCTATTATTTTCAATTTTCAAATGCGACCTATGTTTCTTGCATGGTTTCTCACCTGATGTATTCGTCCACTCGGGCGGAAAGGGTCCCGTATGTCGCTCACAAGAGGCACACGCGACCATTTCAACCCCAGGGGACGCATTGTCTTTCACGCTACATGACTATCACTATTTATTGCCCGTGGTTATATAATAATGTACTTGTGTGTATGCTATGCTAGCGTTCAAATCGTCACTTTGATATTAAAGACTCGTATCTGCCTCTAGGTAAACTGACAGATACGATGTTACCACTTTGGCGATATATCATGTGCAGTAGGTGCCGTTAACCCTTGAAGAGCTAAATTAGATAATTTAAATTTTAACCCACTTTAAGTTGTGTCTCGCTACCGCGACCCACAAATTAAAGTGGGTGAAAATTATTTGCACACGTACACTTTGCATCAAAACATGTGCCAATCTAGAAAATTTAATATTTTTTTTCTCATTCAAATTCTCGTCTTCGAAGGACAAATATAAAGGCTGACAACGGCTGAAGACCTCATTAGCACTTTAAGGGTTAACCCTTTAACCACCGGTCCCGATTATATTCTTTTTTTATTAGCGCAATAAAAAACAGCTTTTAAATATGCTAAAGATAAAACGTGACACAAATCAACAAGATTTCATCAGCATTGACTTTTATTTTATAAAATCTGAATAATTTTCACTCACTTGAAGTTTGTGGATCGCGTCAGCGAGACACAGTTTCAAGTGGGTGAAAATTCAAATTAAATAATTTGGCGGTTAATAGGTTTATATCGCACAACGTTAAAGTATTTCACTTCGTCTGAATCATTCAATTTCTATAAAGGATGAGACACCAGTTCGAAAGTGAAGAATGAACCTCATTGTAAATAATGTTGTGTATAGGTATGGCAAATCAATAGGTTTACTATTATTGTTTCACTAATATCGAAATGCATATTATGTGTACATGTATTTAATGTTGTGCAATAGCAATGGATATGTTTGTTTTGCCAATTATGTCTTACCGATTGTGTACACAGATTTAGAATAATTATCAAGTGACCAAAACCTCCCTCCACTCATGTAAAAATGAACAAAATTGTATGTATAATCTATTCAATACTCTCGTGAGATACCGTGATATTATGAATGCAAATAATTACCCGTGTCAGTAAGTTATTTCACAATGCGTTCAGAATAGTCATGGTATTTTTTCTCGTCCCCCAAAATACCATGCTTATCTGGATTGAATCTCAAAATTTCATCCAGACTGATTTTAAAATAGAAAGAAATGTTATGGTTCAACACAATGTTATACAGAAAGATAGGGTTAATTTGCCACCTAGTTGTCAAAGGGTCATAAACATCACTTTTACAGTGCTCCCCCACAACTAATAGATTTAAATTTCGGTCACTTTAAGCTATACTTCAAGTGACAGTAGGCCTATAGTCGGCAACAGTGGCCTAGAGGTTGATACCTGCATGTGAGGCAATTTTTCTTTTTTACATCAACTTAACAAGTACTAAGCAAACACTAGACATTCACCCAATTTCGGGTCATTGTTGAACTAGCGTTAACCCGAAATTGTATAAATGTGTCATGTTTGCTGGATAAGTTTTTTACAACGATCTTTCTTAAGAGAATTGTTAGCGTCTCTTTCAATTCTTATTGTCAAGATTTGTATGCAAGGTTTCTACAGCTTCTGGATTTATAAACAGATTCAAAATCATCTTAAGACTTGACAACCAGCGATTAGAAAAGATTATGATAGCGTTACTTCCTCAATCTATAAGGATTCAGTTTGGATTCAATTGCAGGAAGAGTGCGATTTACTATCATCAGAATTTCAAGAAATTCCATTTTGTACAGGAAAATAAGCTTATAAGTTTTGTCAAGACCTTATGATCAAAAGTCGTTTTTTGAGACTCCACTGTACAGCTTTGCAAAACCAAAGATTGCGCCGAAAACCAATGAGATATGATTTTTCTTAAACTTGTTTCACAATAAAATATGTCTAGGAATATGTCTAAAGAGTTTCTAATACAATCCGATTTTTTCAGAATCACCCAGTTTTCTACACGATGGACATAGCGTAAAACTAATAGACTAATGTTGTATATTATTTTGTATAAAATTATCGAGGTTGTCTCTCTGAAATTATGTGTGACGAGGCTGCAGAAAACGTCACCTTGATATCATAGGGGTCAATCTGCTACTCTGTGGTCACTGGTGTGGCGGATTGCCCCCTTTAATATCGAGGTGGTGATACGCGGTTACACTGTGCGCGTTGAATGTTGTCAATTTTACTATGGGGACATAATTATGTGTTGTTATGTAAGAATTTGCAGAAGAATAAAGCTTTATCTTTCTAAACATTTATTATTCTTCATTATTGCAATTTTTAGCTTATGCAACTTGCTACCGTATTCATAAGCCGGTTTTCTCGTGACCTTGCTTCAATTAAGTGCTAAAGCAGTTGGTTGCAACTCTTGTCAACTATCTCAAATATGTACTTAGACAGATCCTTGATATTTTTAGCATCACACTTTTAAATAACAAATACCACACTTTCAATTAACCAATATCGCCAGTAGTGGGATAGATAATAACCACATCTCTCTGGAACAAATTGTCACAAAAGCAACACATTTGTCACATATGTAGTTTTCGATGTTTGAAATGATGACACGTGTATATGACAGTTGCCATTTTGAAATTAAAAATGGCCGTCATCAAATATCAACTTGATGAATATTCTTAAATGATTTCTTACTAAACAACATCTTTTAAAATGACACTTTCTAAATAGACATATTTTGTGTCAATAAGTTATTATTTCGTGAAAACCTAATTTAATTATTGTTATAGCATGCTATATATTTAACATAATAGTCGATGTATTTCAGCCAGGACAAGTTATGTGTAGTAGGCCTACAGCGGATAAGCAAGATTAATCTGAACTTTATGATAAAAGCATGACATTATTTATAAAGTCTTCAAAGATTAATTTCCAGACATGGAACCATTTTGAACTTGACCCCTTATGACCCCTATAGGTCAATGACATCAAATATCCATCAGGTGCCACCTTAGGACGATATGTTATTTTAAAAATGTTCTATATCCGTGGCAATAGCATATTACATATGTATATGCATTTCTGCTTTTCTGTATTTGGTGACTGTATTTTTCTCATAATTTCTTTCATGGTGATATTTTATTACGTGATGGCAAATGTAGGCTATCGTAGTAGTCCGGAAGAAATCAACCAAACCTTGCAGGAAATGACCCCAATAAGGTTTTGAGCAATTATTCAAGTTGGTGCCACGAGATCACTAAAAATGACAGTGCACACCGTAACTATTAACAACATAAAGGGGTCTAAGCAGCAGGTTTCTGACCGCAGAAACAGAAGATATGGGAAGCATATATTTCTGGAGTTAAGTGGTTTTCAACAACAGGGATATCATGAACGCCACCATTGAGGACACAGTAGGTATTGTGGAAGCAGTATGTTGAGAACAGTACATCAGGAGGTTTGTCGAAGAAAAACGTGTCCAATCTGTAAAATCACTGCCCAAAAGCAAGCTACTATTATTCAGTCGCTCATCTGTAAAGCACAAATCATAGCACAAGCGGGAAGTAACATAAGTTGATAATACTGCACTCTTCTCTCATGATTGTAGATATCTTGCTAAACATTAGATACTTTTTGACTCATGAAAATGAATAGTTTGTGGTGCTACACTATGACCGCACAGGTGACACCAAAACGACCAATGACGCTAAAATACTGCAAAGCACATGAAAACACAAAACTAATTTAATGCGGATGCTTGAAACGCTGTGCTGGCCAGTGCGAATGCAAATACAAAAAAAAACGCCGAGCAAAAATGCACTACTCTATGTTGCTTTGTCTACAGCAATGATAGCTCTCTTCAGTTTGGGTAACATAATTACATGTATGTTCTACGGTATTACATGTAGTTCAGTCTGAGCAAATTATTTGTTACAGAATACTATCTAATTCATCTTCTTAGAACGTGCAATACTGCTGATACTGATGGGTCTACTTGCTATGCGCATTCAGATTGGTAATTATACTTTTTTATTGCATACCAACATCTGTGTTGGCAGTGTGTTGGCAGTGGTAAGGGCGGGGGCCCTAGGGTAGTGGTTAGCACCGTTGCCTTTCACGCCAGAGTTTTAAATTTAAATTTTCACCCACTTGAAGTTGTGTCTCGCTGCCGCGACCCACAACTTCAAGTGGGTGAAAATTACGTATATTTTGTTAATTTTAAACCAGTCATTTGCAACTAGAAATACAGTTTTTGATCTGCTAACAAAACAGATCAAAAACGATTTTAGTCGTCAGATTTTGACGCTTAAAGTAGACGCCCGCGCTGAAATTTTTTTAAAAACTTAATGGCCGTAGACCCATGACACAGGTATTCAAATGAAGCGGAAAGAGCTAAATAAGACATTTATGATGATTTCAAATTGAAAAAACCCACTTTGCTCTCAATTGTTTATACACAAAATATTTCAGCGTTTTAATGGTTAAAGGGACTGGCCCAGGCTAAAATCATAAACAAATCGGTGATTTTATTTTGGCTTCTTAATATGACCATATGAGGTAAACATGTCAATAGACTAGAACTGCAAAAGTTTTTTTAATTTTGCTCCTGCGCATTCACCAATTAGGCTAGATATAGAGACGAAATTCCCGTATTTACTATTTTTGACATGGTTGTCAAAAAATAGAAATCAGGAATTTCGTCTCTATATCTAGCCTAACTGAGGAATGCGCAACACAAAAATTTAAAAAAAATTGCAGTTCTAGTCTATTGACATGTTTACATCATATGGTCCTATTAAGAAACCAAAATAAAATCACCGATTTTTTTAAGATTTCAGCCTGAGCCAGTCCCTTTAAGTTTTGGGGGCAAGAACAATAATTTAGAAAATAAAGTTCAGATTTCGCTAAATTCTGAATGCTTAGTCATAAATAGTAGAAATAAGATGCAACAACTTCAAAATAACGATGTAAATAAATAAATATAATCGACTCCAATCGAGAAAAAAGTGTCGTATGTGCCAATTATTTAACTGCTTCATACGATAGTTTGGTTGGGAGGGGTCGAAGTAGTGAAGTATAAGGGTATAAGGTATTTTATTGCTAATAATTTCAAATGTCTTCAGATCGCGTGTGTGGTGGGAACATAGGGTTGCAACAGGGGTTCATACAGAGTCCTAACTGGCCGGGGTCCTACCCGGCTAACATGGAATGCACGTGGAAAGTGAAGCCTGAGAAAGGACGCAGGATACTGGTGGTGATCCCGGAAATATTCCTGGCTGTGAATGACAAGTGTGGAGATAAGCTGGTGATGAGGAAATCAGGTCAGATACTGTAATCTGACGTGCAAAGCCAAAAGGCAGTAACTGTTCACTTTACAAGTAAGCAGTTAGTGTCTTCAGGCTTTGCAGAGCAGTGCAGACATCTATCTTCCCTACAGGTGATGCCACTCACATGAACTGTAATTGAGTATACCATGCTGGTATGAAAACGATATCACTCATTCTAATCAGAACGCAAAATAGACCATTCATTTAAAGACACCCGAGCTTATTATATTTCTGACACAATAATATAAGATATTAATGTTATTAAAATCAACACTGTTTGGCATTAAGACACAATTTACTGAGCTTAACTAACACACACATTTTCCATTCTTCAGATTCACTTTGCGTGATTAAGCGTGACCTCATCTAATTTATCTGAAGAATGGAAAACGTGTTTGTGTGTGATATCGTTACCATACCTTCATTGTATACTCAATTACAGGTCAATGCTGAGCCAGCCTCGCAGATGGTGGACCAGTATTGACCCAACGTCGAGTTGATGCATTGTGGTTGTGATTCATGGTTGATAGAGTGCATAATTTGCATTCTATTACGTCAACTTTGAACCATCGCATATCAATGTGCACTACCTCAAAATTGTCAATTATTATTATTATTATTATTATTATTATTATTATTATTATTATTATTATTATTATTATTATTATTATTATTATTATTATTATTATTATTATTATTATTATTATTATTATTATTATTATTATTATTATTATTTTTATTTTTATTAATATTATTAGTATTATTATTATTATTATTATTATTATTATTATTATTATTATTATTATTATTATTATTATTATTATTATTATTATTATTATTATTATTATTATTATTATTATTATTATTATTATTATTATTATTATTATTATTATTATTATTATTATTATTATTATTATTATTATTATTATTGTGTTATGTGGGGATGATTACTTCCAGAGTTCATCTAATATATGTTCACAGACTGTGTATCATGTTTCAGCCTCTCCCTATTCACTGACTACCTACGAGACATGTGAGTCTTCAAGTACTCCAGTGGCCTTCACTGCAATGTCCAGAAAACTGTGGATCCAGTTTAAAAGCGACAGACATAACCAGGCACAGGGGTTCTCCATACCATATGTCACATATAACGGTAGGTGGACATGTTTCATATACTAAACATAGCCAAGTGGGTTGAAATTTCAATTGTTAAAGTTGACAAAGGTTCAAACTTTTAAGCACTTGGTTATAAGATTTAAATTGGTACCCACTTGAAGTTGTTACGTGGGTAAAAAATACTTACAAATTGTGTTGTAAAGCCTGATAACGGCTAAAACTGAAAAGTATTTTTTTGTATATTAAATCGCATACATGGTGATGACACGACAAGGGTTAATTCGCCAGTCCTTGATTCCTAGTCTACTGAAATAACTAATGGGACGTTTTGATTTCCAGAGGAGTACCAGGATTTAATAGATGACATCGTGTGGGATGCTAAACTCTATAACTCCTATCAACACAGATCCGTATTAAAGGTATGTTGTGCTATGTGTTTTCTATTCTCGTAAAATTGAGCATCATATCCATAATACACCCCCACTCCTCAGGCTGGTGCGTTCCAGAAAGCACAATGGATTGACCCAATGCTGAGTTAATGTTGGCCCGCCGTCTCCGACATCGGCCCAACATTAACCCAGCATTGGGTGAATGTATCGTGTTTGCTGGGGTGTGACTGGCGTGGCGCGGCAACGACTGGGAGACGAGAACGTGGTGTACGTTGCCATACACGTTGGCTGCACTGTATCGTCCTCTCGCAGTTAAAAAAGTTCGCCACTCTATTGAGTGGCATATCGAACCCTTTCGGCTCCGAGGGTGGCGATATGGTAGTTGGAAGATACAGATTTTTCGATAATTTCCCAAATGCGTATAAATTTAAACTAAAATAATGTTCGACAATCCCAGTAGACACGAAACGCTACCCAAATGTTGTTTTATTTTAATGTTGGCCCATCATCTTCAATGCTGGCCCAACACTATAGCAGCGTTGGGTCAGCGGCTCATGTCTGCTGGGATATTTGCTGTGCTTCATGAACTGTAGTGATAATATCACTGTATATTTCAAATTTTCGCAGCAATTTATGGCTATAGACATCACATTTCCAATAGCATGTTTGACAAATAGTAATTCTGTGTATTGATGTTAATAAATTACTGTTTTTTTCAGGATCGCCAGCTGCTGGCTGCCCTTCTGGAAGTGATAGCGCAGCCTCACAACTACTTCAAATACGCCAATGTCTCTCACTCCATGTTTCCGCAGTCCTTTATCAAATTCCTGAGGAACAAAGTGATGCGATTCTTCATGGACTCCTATTAAACGTAATACACTTGAATCTGATGAATGATTTATCACGAAACGAGTCACGTGGACATTATATATCACAAACAATGTGACTACGAGACAATGACCCAATGTTGGTTCAATGCTGGTCCGCCGTCTACGACGGCGGTCCAGCATTGCACCAACATTGGGTGAATGACTATTATTTGTTGAGCTCTACAATCCATGAACCTGATACCCCAGCAAGATTCACTCGCATCTTGCTGATGTGAGAGACTAAGATAATAGTTTCAAGCAAAAGATGCTGATCTAATGTTCTGCTAATGCTGGGCCAGCGTTGCAGACGGTGGGCCGGCATTTAGCCAACATTGAGTCAAAGTCGTCTCCTGCTTGCCGGATTGGGCATAAAGGCTCGAAGGTAGGTTTACCCGTTCACTCAACTAGAAAATGAAAATATCCATAATAATATTCGTGACGTTTAATCCAGAGCATGCAGAGTGAGTGAAAGATTACAAAAATATCAGTCAAATATATGTTATAATTCACAATGTCCATCAGCACAAAAATGATGGGCCACCGTCTGCAATGTGGGCCAACACATATGAGCCAGTATTGGGCCAACGTATTCGGTGATATGATTCTAGGTGAGCAAGTATTATCTGATTATTGCATACTAAAACTGCATGAAGAACTCCCATCAGGCCACAGGTCAATTGTGAAAAAAATCATATAGTAACAGAGGCGTTGACGCAATATTTGTTTAAGGTTGGCCCCCGTTTACGACGCTGGCCCAACATTAAACAACAATGGGTCAACGTCCCGTGTTTGCTAGGTATTTTACACCCTTTTCAATAACAGCACGCCACACAGTGACGAAAGCTGAACTGTTTTGTTCAAACTAATGTTACACACTTTTCAATAACAACACGCCACGCAGTGACCAAAACTGAACTGTTTTGCTCAGACTATGTTCACGCACAAACACGTGCAAAGAGTGTACAACAGAGAATGGTTGAGTGGGAGTGGTTTAGCTTTTGGATGAAAAAAACACATTATTGTAAATCAAGGGTTTACTCAACTATTTCGCACGAATCAACGATGACTGCCAGTCATGCAGATCTAAATGACGTTTTATGTCGTCACACAAATATTAAAGAGTTGTATCTGCCACTTTAACAAGTGGCAGATACAGCTCTGTATTACTTACGTGACGATGTGACGGAGTATGTGCAGATGAACTGAAAAACAAACGTAATGAGAAAAGAAAGTACCAAGATTTATCGGTCATCACACATCAATCCTTAATTTCCACGTTTACGTGCTGCTCTGCAGTATATGCTCACCTGCATACAAGTAAGCAATACGATACGGACAACATCCCCGTAAATGCAGCTTTAGATCGCTTATTGATATGAAAACTATGGATTAATCTGAAATAAAGCAATCACAAAAATGTGAATTGACAATCAAAATACACCATGTATACTGACAAGCCCGGAGCTGTTGATCAGAAAGACCAACAGTTAGAAACAATGAACGTGTCATTTATATTAACTATATTGGTACCTCCAGTGGTATATTATTTTGTAGTATAATAACATCTGTAACATTTAGACATTGTTATTTTGACAATGTGTCTGAATATGAACGACATGAACGCAGTGTAGATGTCATAACACAAACATCTGTATGTCAGTGGCCTAAACACAAATGATCCTAACCCCTTAAACGCTAAGTACGACTATACTGCCGTGCAAAGCCAAAAGGCAGTATCTGCTTACTTTACAAGTAAGCAGATACTGCCTCTTGGCTTTGCAGGGTGTTAGAGTCATTTTAATCCGTTTTTTTTAGCCGCATCACTGTTATTGAGAACGGAATGTGTGCTGAGGATTTGCAAATGTTTTGTCTCAAATTAAACAATTATTATGCGTAATTTTCACCCACTTGAAATTGTGGGTCGCGGCAGCGAGACACAATTTCAATTGGGTGAAGCGTTCAATTGTATAACTTAACGCTTTTAGGGGTACATTTTAGAATGAACACAAATATTTTTCTCATAATGCTTAACCACATTATCCACAGATGTATAAACTATGGTGTAATTATTCTATTATTTTCAATTTTCAAATGCGACCTATGTTTCTTGCATGGTTTCTCACCTGATGTATTCGTCCACTCGGGCGGAAAGGGTCCCGTATGTCGCTCACAAGAGGCACACGCGACCATTTCAACCCCAGGGGACGCATTGTCTTTCACGCTACATGACTATCACTATTTATTGCCCGTGGTTATATAATAATGTACTTGTGTGTATGCTATGCTAGCGTTCAAATCGTCACTTTGATATTAAAGACTCGTATCTGCCTCTAGGTAAACTGACAGATACGATGTTACCACTTTGGCGATATATCATGTGCAGTAGGTGCCGTTAACCCTTGAAGAGCTAAATTAGATAATTTAAATTTTAACCCACTTTAAGTTGTGTCTCGCTACCGCGACCCACAAATTAAAGTGGGTGAAAATTATTTGCACACGTACACTTTGCATCAAAACATGTGCCAATCTAGAAAATTTAATATTTTTTTTCTCATTCAAATTCTCGTCTTCGAAGGACAAATATAAAGGCTGACAACGGCTGAAGACCTCATTAGCACTTTAAGGGTTAACCCTTTAACCACCGGTCCCGATTATATTCTTTTTTTATTAGCGCAATAAAAAACAGCTTTTAAATATGCTAAAGATAAAACGTGACACAAATCAACAAGATTTCATCAGCATTGACTTTTATTTTATAAAATCTGAATAATTTTCACTCACTTGAAGTTTGTGGATCGCGTCAGCGAGACACAGTTTCAAGTGGGTGAAAATTCAAATTAAATAATTTGGCGGTTAATAGGTTTATATCGCACAACGTTAAAGTATTTCACTTCGTCTGAATCATTCAATTTCTATAAAGGATGAGACACCAGTTCGAAAGTGAAGAATGAACCTCATTGTAAATAATGTTGTGTATAGGTATGGCAAATCAATAGGTTTACTATTATTGTTTCACTAATATCGAAATGCATATTATGTGTACATGTATTTAATGTTGTGCAATAGCAATGGATATGTTTGTTTTGCCAATTATGTCTTACCGATTGTGTACACAGATTTAGAATAATTATCAAGTGACCAAAACCTCCCTCCACTCATGTAAAAATGAACAAAATTGTATGTATAATCTATTCAATACTCTCGTGAGATACCGTGATATTATGAATGCAAATAATTACCCGTGTCAGTAAGTTATTTCACAATGCGTTCAGAATAGTCATGGTATTTTTTCTCGTCCCCCAAAATACCATGCTTATCTGGATTGAATCTCAAAATTTCATCCAGACTGATTTTAAAATAGAAAGAAATGTTATGGTTCAACACAATGTTATACAGAAAGATAGGGTTAATTTGCCACCTAGTTGTCAAAGGGTCATAAACATCACTTTTACAGTGCTCCCCCACAACTAATAGATTTAAATTTCGGTCACTTTAAGCTATACTTCAAGTGACAGTAGGCCTATAGTCGGCAACAGTGGCCTAGAGGTTGATACCTGCATGTGAGGCAATTTTTCTTTTTTACATCAACTTAACAAGTACTAAGCAAACACTAGACATTCACCCAATTTCGGGTCATTGTTGAACTAGCGTTAACCCGAAATTGTATAAATGTGTCATGTTTGCTGGATAAGTTTTTTACAACGATCTTTCTTAAGAGAATTGTTAGCGTCTCTTTCAATTCTTATTGTCAAGATTTGTATGCAAGGTTTCTACAGCTTCTGGATTTATAAACAGATTCAAAATCATCTTAAGACTTGACAACCAGCGATTAGAAAAGATTATGATAGCGTTACTTCCTCAATCTATAAGGATTCAGTTTGGATTCAATTGCAGGAAGAGTGCGATTTACTATCATCAGAATTTCAAGAAATTCCATTTTGTACAGGAAAATAAGCTTATAAGTTTTGTCAAGACCTTATGATCAAAAGTCGTTTTTTGAGACTCCACTGTACAGCTTTGCAAAACCAAAGATTGCGCCGAAAACCAATGAGATATGATTTTTCTTAAACTTGTTTCACAATAAAATATGTCTAGGAATATGTCTAAAGAGTTTCTAATACAATCCGATTTTTTCAGAATCACCCAGTTTTCTACACGATGGACATAGCGTAAAACTAATAGACTAATGTTGTATATTATTTTGTATAAAATTATCGAGGTTGTCTCTCTGAAATTATGTGTGACGAGGCTGCAGAAAACGTCACCTTGATATCATAGGGGTCAATCTGCTACTCTGTGGTCACTGGTGTGGCGGATTGCCCCCTTTAATATCGAGGTGGTGATACGCGGTTACACTGTGCGCGTTGAATGTTGTCAATTTTACTATGGGGACATAATTATGTGTTGTTATGTAAGAATTTGCAGAAGAATAAAGCTTTATCTTTCTAAACATTTATTATTCTTCATTATTGCAATTTTTAGCTTATGCAACTTGCTACCGTATTCATAAGCCGGTTTTCTCGTGACCTTGCTTCAATTAAGTGCTAAAGCAGTTGGTTGCAACTCTTGTCAACTATCTCAAATATGTACTTAGACAGATCCTTGATATTTTTAGCATCACACTTTTAAATAACAAATACCACACTTTCAATTAACCAATATCGCCAGTAGTGGGATAGATAATAACCACATCTCTCTGGAACAAATTGTCACAAAAGCAACACATTTGTCACATATGTAGTTTTCGATGTTTGAAATGATGACACGTGTATATGACAGTTGCCATTTTGAAATTAAAAATGGCCGTCATCAAATATCAACTTGATGAATATTCTTAAATGATTTCTTACTAAACAACATCTTTTAAAATGACACTTTCTAAATAGACATATTTTGTGTCAATAAGTTATTATTTCGTGAAAACCTAATTTAATTATTGTTATAGCATGCTATATATTTAACATAATAGTCGATGTATTTCAGCCAGGACAAGTTATGTGTAGTAGGCCTACAGCGGATAAGCAAGATTAATCTGAACTTTATGATAAAAGCATGACATTATTTATAAAGTCTTCAAAGATTAATTTCCAGACATGGAACCATTTTGAACTTGACCCCTTATGACCCCTATAGGTCAATGACATCAAATATCCATCAGGTGCCACCTTAGGACGATATGTTATTTTAAAAATGTTCTATATCCGTGGCAATAGCATATTACATATGTATATGCATTTCTGCTTTTCTGTATTTGGTGACTGTATTTTTCTCATAATTTCTTTCATGGTGATATTTTATTACGTGATGGCAAATGTAGGCTATCGTAGTAGTCCGGAAGAAATCAACCAAACCTTGCAGGAAATGACCCCAATAAGGTTTTGAGCAATTATTCAAGTTGGTGCCACGAGATCACTAAAAATGACAGTGCACACCGTAACTATTAACAACATAAAGGGGTCTAAGCAGCAGGTTTCTGACCGCAGAAACAGAAGATATGGGAAGCATATATTTCTGGAGTTAAGTGGTTTTCAACAACAGGGATATCATGAACGCCACCATTGAGGACACAGTAGGTATTGTGGAAGCAGTATGTTGAGAACAGTACATCAGGAGGTTTGTCGAAGAAAAACGTGTCCAATCTGTAAAATCACTGCCCAAAAGCAAGCTACTATTATTCAGTCGCTCATCTGTAAAGCACAAATCATAGCACAAGCGGGAAGTAACATAAGTTGATAATACTGCACTCTTCTCTCATGATTGTAGATATCTTGCTAAACATTAGATACTTTTTGACTCATGAAAATGAATAGTTTGTGGTGCTACACTATGACCGCACAGGTGACACCAAAACGACCAATGACGCTAAAATACTGCAAAGCACATGAAAACACAAAACTAATTTAATGCGGATGCTTGAAACGCTGTGCTGGCCAGTGCGAATGCAAATACAAAAAAAAACGCCGAGCAAAAATGCACTACTCTATGTTGCTTTGTCTACAGCAATGATAGCTCTCTTCAGTTTGGGTAACATAATTACATGTATGTTCTACGGTATTACATGTAGTTCAGTCTGAGCAAATTATTTGTTACAGAATACTATCTAATTCATCTTCTTAGAACGTGCAATACTGCTGATACTGATGGGTCTACTTGCTATGCGCATTCAGATTGGTAATTATACTTTTTTATTGCATACCAACATCTGTGTTGGCAGTGTGTTGGCAGTGGTAAGGGCGGGGGCCCTAGGGTAGTGGTTAGCACCGTTGCCTTTCACGCCAGAGTTCGGGGTTCGGTTCCCGGTCTCGGCGGTTTAAAAGAAACAAAAATGTTTCTTCCTCATCCACGTGTGGAAGTTAGTATTGTGGGGAGCCTCCGTGACCGAGAGGTAGCGTGCTCGGCCTCAGACCGCCAGGGTTCGAATCCTGTGTCTGGAGGACAGTGTCATCTCAATCATCTCCCCATCCTCAGGAGGTTCTCCTGGCCCAGTTTAGCCTATATGTGCACAAAGGTGGCCTAAAGCCCGATTCATTTCATTTTTGGCAGTGGTAAAGTTGCCGTTACATTCGCCAGTCGGCTCGGTCCACATAAATCCTGCGAGTGATGGATGCCTTAACTGGCTGTGATATGATGTCTAGTTTCTATTGTAAAAAGACAAAATCCGTATGGGAATCCAGGAAACTATTCCCAGAAATAATAACTGCATTCGATACATCGGCAAGTAGACCAGAGACTAATACTGATTCTATTTTGAACGCGATAAATGTACATTGTGCTCATGCACAGCAGGACATGTCCTTAGAATACATTAAATGATGCTGGGAGACACATGTTCTCTCAGGGTACCAGGAAAATATACTTCCAGCCGAAGATGCTTTGAACCAGCACATTCGGAGAGCCACATATTAAGCTGGTTGCATCTGGGGACAGTCTTTGATTGTTTTTTCAGATTATTCTAGTCCAACACAATGGGGTTTGCAGAGGGATGGGTCTCGAAGGCTACCTGTTTGAGCAAAATTACCATGCACAAATATATGCAAATACCGCGGGGGCTGTCAGTAATTACATAACATTAAACTAACATGCATCTTTGCTGGGCAATTGCGTTCTAACCAACAGATGTGGTCTTTTTCAGCACAAATATTGCGTCCAGGTGGATCTTATGTGTACCTGCATGCCCAGCAAACATGAGACTCAGGCCCAATGTTGGTTCACTGTTGGGTCAGCGTCGTATACGATCCAATATAGGAGACAGATCCTTGATATTTTTAGCATCACACTTTTAAATAACAAATACCACACTTTCAATTACCCAATATCGCCAGTAGTGGGATTGATATTAACCACATCTCTCTGGAACTGTTCAATTTGTCACAAAAGCAACACATTTGGTACATATGTAGTTTTCGATGTTTGAAATAATAGGAGAAATGTAGACACGTGTATATGACAGCTGCCATTTTGAAATTCAAAATGACCGTCATCAAAATATCAACTTGATGAATATTCTTAAATGATTTCTTACTAAACAACGTCTTTTAAAATGACACTTTCTAAATAGACATATTTTGTGTCAATAAGTTATTATTTCGTGAAAACGTAATTTAATTATTGTTATAGCATGTTATATATTTAACATAATAGCCGATGTATTTCAGCCAGGACAAGTTATGTGTAGTAGGCCTACAGCGGATAAGCAAGATTAATCTGAACTTTATGATAAAAGCATTACATTATTTATAAAGTCTTCAAAGGTTAATTTCCAGACATGGAACCATTTTGAACTTGACCCCTGATGACCCCTATAGGTTAATGACATCAAATATCCATCAGGTGCCACTTTAGGACGATATGTTATTTTAAAAATGTTCTATATCCGTGGCAAAAACATATTACATATGTATATGCATTTCTGCTTTTCTGTATTTGGTGTCCGTATTTCTCTCATAATTTTTTTCATGGTGATATTTTATTACGTGATGGTAAATGTAGGCTATCGTAGTAGTCCGGAGGAAATCAACCAAACCTTGCATGAAATGACCCCAATGAGGTTTTGATTGATTATTAAAGTTGGTGCCACGAGATCACTAAAAAATGACAGTGCACATCGTAACTATTAACAACATAAAGGGGTCTAAGCAGCAGGTTTCTGACGGCAGTAACAGAAGATATGGGCAGCATATATTTCTGGAGTTAAGTGGTTTTGAACAACAGGGATATCATGAACGACACCATTGAGGACACATTAGGTATTGTGGAAGCAGTATGTTGAGAACAGTACATAGGAGGTTCGTCGAAGAAAAACGTGTCCAATCTGTAAAATCACTGCCCAAAAGCAAGCTACTATTATTCAATTGCTCATCTTTAAAGCACAAATCAAAGCACAAGCGAGAAGTAACATAAGTTGATAATACTGCACTCTTCTCTCATGATTGTAGATATCTTGCTAAACATTAGATACTTTTTGACCCACGAAAATGAATAGTTTGTGGTGCTACACTATGACCGCACAGGTGACACCAAAACGACCAATGACGTTAAAATACTGCAAAGCACATGAAAGTGGGACTTGGAAAATAATACTGTTACAAGGTGGCACATCTGAACCACACTGCCAGAAGCATTACAGTCATGCTAGAAACTAATTTAATGCGGATGATTGAAACGCTGTGCTGGCCAGTGCGAATGCAAATACAAAAAAACGCCGAGCAAAAATGCACTGCTCTATGTGGCTTTGTCTACAGCGATGATAGCTCTCTTCAGTTTGGGTAACATAATTATGTTCTACGTTATTACATGTAGTTCAGTCTGCGAGAATTATTTGTTACAGAATACTATCTAATTCATCTTCTTAGAACGTGTAATACTGCTGATACTGGTGGGTCTACTTGCTATGCGCATGCAGATTGGAAATTATACTTTTTATTGCATACTAACATCTGCGTTGGCAGTGTGTTGGCAGTGGTAAAGTTGCCGTTATATTCGCCAGTCGGCTCGGTCCACATAAATCCTGCGAGTGATGGATGTCTTAACTGGCTGTGATATGATGTCTAGTCTCTATTGTAAAAGGACAAAATCCGCATGAGAATCCAAGAAACTATTCCCAGAAATAATAACTGCATTCGATACATCGGCAAGTAGACCAGAGACTATTACTGATTCTATTTTGAACGCGATAAATGTACACTGTGCTCATGCACAGCAGGACATGTCCTTATAATACATTAAATGATGCTGGGAGACACATGTTCTCTAAGGATACCAGGAAAATATACCTCCAGCAGAAGATGCTTTGAACCAGCACATTCGGAGAGCCACATATCAAGCTGGTTGCATCTGGGGACAGTTATGATTGCTTTTTCAGATTATTCTAGTCCAACACAAGAGGGTTTGCAGAGGGATGGTTCTCAAATGCTACCTGTTTGAGCAAAATTACTATGCACAAATATATGCAAATATCGCGGTGGCTGTCTGTAATTACATAACATTAAACTAACATGCATCTTTGCTGGGCAATTGCGTTCCAACCAACAGATGTGGTCTTTTTCAGCACAAATATTGCGTCCAGGTGGATCTTATGTGTACCTGCCCAGCAAACATGAGACTCAGGCCCAATGTTGGTTTACTGTTGGGTCAGCGTCGTATACGGTGAACCAATAGTAGCCTAAACCAACGTTGAGCCAACGTCTCATGTTTATGGGTGGATCTGTTGTCGACTTTACTAGTGGAACACGTTCAACAAAACACAATATGACTTGTCAGTCTATAAAAATAGACAAATGAAGGCGTTGTTCTATTCCGGAGAGACATTTCAATATATGTGCAGACATTATCCATTGCGCATCATGTTCACGCTTTAAATTATTGAAGTTATTGAACTCACATGAATGTTGTCAAAACATGTTCTCAACAAGTTTGAACGTAATATTTCTGTACGTTTAATTATGTTGATAGCTGATTATTAAATTCATATATTAGCATATATTTCTTTTTTGCGCAATTTGTCGCTAAATTTAAGCAATTAACAGATATTTTTTTACCATCTAAGCGAATTTTAATTTGTAATTTTAGGTTTCGCCATTTTGCTTATGTGCAAAAAATCGGCCATTTTATGTGAGACATCATGCGAAGTTCAGATTTGACTGGTGATGAGGTAACCAGATATTAAGACAAAGGCTCACATTTCTTAAAACCAACCAACCGACCAATCAACCAACCAGCCAACCAACCAACCAACCAACCAACTAACCAACCAGCCAACCAACCAACCAACCAACCAACCAACCAACCAACCAACCAACCAACCAACCAACCAACCATTCAACCAACCAACCAACCAACCAACCAACCAACCAACCAACCAGGATACAGTAGAAGACGGTGTTTACACAGTATTTTTATTAAATTGATATTGACTTGATGTTAACAGAGTAACTTTGCAGATGGACTCCATATCGGCCATTTCAGAAACTTGTCAGACGCCATGTACTCCTTTATCTGCGGTAAAGCCTAAAACAAAGTATGCATATCATTATAACCTTACAATGCTGAATTAATGTTGTATAAAACATGGAGACCCAAGGGTTTATTTTATTTTTAAATCGTCATAAGTGACTTACCGCTTCATTTGAATACATTTGTTATGGGTCTGCGACCATTATGAATATTTTAATTCTTTCAGTGCGGGGACCGTCTTTATACGTCAGATTCTGACGTCTACAGGCGTCAGATTCTGACGTATAAAGAGGGTCCCCGCACTGAAACGGTTAAGTAATATATATGGTCATGCACAATTATGTATATCTTTTGCAATATAACCCTTTCATCGCTAAATACGCTTGTGGTCGTTTTAAATAAGTTTTTTGATTTATCAAATCACTAGTATAGAGTCACCGAAATGTGAGTTTAATAATCAATAATTGCAAATATTCGGCATCAAATAAGACAAATACGAGGAATTTTCAAACATTTGAAGTTAAAGGTCGCAGTAGCGAGACCAAACTTCAAGTGAGTGAAAATTTAAAAAAGATCAATTAGCGAGAAAAGAGTTGAAAGAATGATGCCTCACCTCAAATCTCTGGATGTAAGCTTTCAGCTTCTCATGTCCACGCAAGTAATCTTCGTCAAGAAAACGAATCATTTCTAGGTAAACGTAGAATTCAAAGTCAACATAGCTGATCTGAAATAAATAAAAGTATAAATTAAACAAACATTTAAACATGTCCATGAATAGTTATGCAACTTAATATTAAAAAGATTATATTACTAATAAGTTGAGTTGAGATTTAAATGCCGTATCAGTGACGTCTACAGACGTCAGATTCTGACGTCTAAAGACGGTCCCCGTGCTGAAAGGGTTAACTTCATCACGTTTACTCATCAGTAGTGAGAGTGAATACACAAAATCATCTCATCTCACTTGTATAATGAGTATACATGGGCTTAGGCATATGCATACATAATGTCCACAGTAATCTCACCTGTGATCACCAAAAGAAACAACAGTGTATTAATAATAATATGAAATGGGTAGGACCCAGAATCGAGCGCAGTATATCCCTAGCTTGTTAAAATAATCTGTTAACAAATTACAGTCACAGCTTATGCTTATATAGTTTTTTTCATATTATTGTTATTTGTGTACATGTAGGCCTATAATACTACATTAATAAATTAAACAATTCCATTTAACATCATATATAACCAGAAAGAGTTGTTCGGAAATATATACGAAACAGCCCCCTGTCACCATCAGTCTGACAGTTTGATATAGATCAGCAAACTATGTCAACACTGGACAGTTTATTACGCAAAGACTCCCATATAATGTTAGAGAAAAGGCTACCAGTCTATTATAGTTCCACGAAATAAGTTGAGGTCATGATAACATACAAACTTAGGGCGGTGTGTAACAAGCTCTGCCTTTATCATTGATATAACTTGTGCGACACAAAGGGTATATAATTGTACAGTACTCACATTATCACCAGCAATGAATTGTCTGTCTCCAAGAAATGCCTCCCATTGATTCAGTTTCACAGGCAGTGTGTTGGTCAAAAAAGCTTTCTTGCCCTCTTCCTGATAATTAAAAGTTAGCAGCAAACTTTATTGAATAGCGCAACTACACCCGGTCCACAATACCAGCTTGTCATTGTCGGTATCATTAACATAGTTACATTTTGTATTTTCAAAGCAAGTTGAGGTTCTGTCAATAACGATTAAAAACGCTAATATCATTATATATATTTTACAGTGGTAAATTTTATTGACTTGAAGTAAACCACGTGTGCACTATTATCATGTTCAAGGCATACAGCTAACACACATGCCACTTATAATGTTCATGTTAAATAACAAACAACTCCTATAATGTTCAAGTCATATAACAAACAACCCATGCCACATATCGTTTTCATGTTATATGACAAGCATCCATACCACTTATCATATCCATGTAATGTAACAAACAAAAATATAACACATATAACAAACCACTCTTGCCATTTACCATGTCATATTATGACAAACAACATATGTCTTTTGTCATGTTTATGTCATATAACAAACAACACATGCCACTTATCATGTTCATGTCACATAAGAAACACCACATGACACTTATTATGTTTATATCATATAACCAACAAAACTTGCCTTTATCATGTTCATGTCACATAACAAGCAACTGGTGCCACGTATCATGTCATCTAACAAACAACCTATGCCACTTATCATGTTCATGTCATATAACAAATAATCTATGTCAGGTATTATACTCATATCATATAACAAACATCCCATGGCATTTATCATGGTCATGTCATATGACAAGCAACCCATGTCATTTATAATTTCCAAGTCTTACACACGCATGTTATACTACAACACCCATCCCACTCCTCTCATAACACACGCCTGCTATAACGCCTGCTATATTCACAACATCACTAACGCCACCCCTGTCATAAGACATGCATGCTATATTTACATCACTTATCACACTCTTTTCACAACACACGCAATTGTTATACTTACAACACCCACTACACTCATAGCACACGTATGTTATATTTACAACATCCATATCACTCCTGTCATAACACACGCATGTTATACGTACAGCACCCATTACACTCATAACACACCCCTGTCATAACATACGCCTGTTATAGTTACAGCATTCACGCCACTGTCATAACACACGCATGCTATATTTAATACTTACAACACCCGCGCCACTCCTGGCATAGCATACGCCTGTTATAGATGATCGTAAATCCTTCACTTCATCTTCTGCTAAATCAATGCGAGTGGCTTCTTCTTCTGTTTTGGCTTCTATAGAGTCGTCAAGCATACAATTATGAATAAATAACATCTTCTTGTGACATAAGTATATGTACATATTATTAGGCATGAGTCTTGTTTAAACTGTTTTTATAGCGACCTAATACAACGTTAACAATATCATCCCCTATGGATGTCCATTGCCTAACACAACGCTAACAATATCATTGCTACCTAACAAAACACTAACAATATCATACTGTTACCTAACACAATAGCATATCCTATAGTATAGAGGTCACTTCTTAATACAGCTACATTCCATGTAGCAAGAGACCCCTTGCTACCTATTACAACCGCTAAATTATCATTCTAGATTGAAATGATGATTTATTTTAGCAAGTTAACCCTTTCAGCGCGGGGACCGTCATTATACGTCAGAATCTGACGCCTGTGGACGTCAGATTCTGACGTATATATAAAGACGGTGCCCGCACTGAAATAATTACAATATGTATAATGGTCGTAAACACATACCATAGGTTTTCAAATGAATCGGACAGACCTAACTAAGACATTTATGATCATTTCTAATTGAAGAAACCCTTAGGTCTCCATAGTTTATACACAAGTATTTCAGCGTTGTAAGGGTTAAGTGGTCTACTTACGCATGTTATATTTCCTGCTCAGGTGCCGGAGAATGGCATGACTTTGACTAATGTTAACTTTGTCGTCTTTGTAGTAAGGTATCTATCAACATATACATATATATGTATTGCATATATGTATATTTATATTATAAAGACATGTAAAAAAAGTAGTAATGACAACATAAATAAGATTACAATATCTAATCGTTACCAGTATCTGGGCAACGCTGCTAGATTTTATTTTAAGTAATTACGATGCATATTTTAAATACCCACTAACACCCTGTGTCTGTCTAAGTATAAACTCTTTTACATATTATGTCGATTTTCATTCGATTTTACAGAGCTAACTCTGTTGCATATACGTGTACATATATATTTTATACTGTTCATTTCAATGACACATAAGTTCACATAGAATAAATATCCATCTATCTACATATTTATATATCCTATAATTCATATCGTGGGCATGTGAAGTGTCTTAATACAATTTGAAATTCGCCGAGATAAAATTATTTTTAAGTTGCATTTATTGTAGTGGGGTAAAACGTGATTTTAGGGATCAAAATGTTGTTTGTAATAATATAATTGCGCAGTAAACGACTGAGCAATAAGCGAAATTTAAATACATGTAACCTTACGGAAGATGATCAGAAAAAGACTTTGCTATATCCATAAATTCGCTACTAGCGAGTTCGCCATAGAGAGGCTCGACTGCAGTTTTGATTCTTCGTCGACTTAATGATATACAATAATATAGTTCATAGAAACAGCAATAAGCTCACAAAGTGTGCAAACAAAACTGTGTGTGCGTCTTAGAGAAGAGATAATACCATATAACAACAAAATTACAATAATTGATCCTATGCATGCCATGGTTCCAGTACCAGTTTTAAACCTTGAAATATAAATGCAGCTGATTTAAAAAAATACGACGACCACATGTCACAAGCTCAACAAATTTATACCTCTAGATACATAATGTATAGATATAGAATGCATAGTGAGCGGTGACCATCGTAAATTCTGGCAACCCCCCTACCCCCCCATGATATTTATGGGGAATTTTTTGAGTGCTATCTTTTGTGTGAAATCTACTAAAGTCACTCTGCAAAAAATCCGCTTTGACACACAAGGTTCGATCTCAAACCGTAAAATTGATGGACTTTTAATGAAATATCAGGGATAAGCACAGGAAAAGTTGGCCTACAACAGACAAATTTAACATTCCTGAAATACATTTATTAAGTAGATATCTAAATAAACAAACAACTTTGTGTATGATTTATCTCTATAACTCCTACTCACATTTGGGAAGTCTAATCCATGAGTAAATTTTTCTTTAAACCAATCATCGCGTGAAAAATCTGGAGCTGTAACGAGAAGCAAAGGACGATGTTTTCACAAGCAAATAGAGCTGTAATCAAAAGTAAACGTCATGCTGATATCACAAGCAAATGTGGAACAGTGATCACAAGCAAACAGAGCTGTAATCAAAAGCAGACGTCATGCTGATATCACAAGCAAATGTGGAACAGTGATCACAAGCAAATATGGAAGTAATAACAAGCAAATATAATAAATCACAAAGCAAATGTGGAACAGTAATAACAAGCAAATGTGGAGCTGTATCACAAGCATTTGTGGAGCTGTAAACAGAAGTTGTGGAAAGCGAAGCTACAATGACGAGCAAGCGGAGCTATAGTCAAAGGCAAATGCGGCTTTATTATCAGCCTGTAATCACACGAACATGTGGAATGTAATCACATGCATGTGTGGCTGTAATCACAACCAAATATGACTGTAATCAGGAACAAATACAGCTTTAAAATGTTTATCACAACAAAATGGAGCTGTCATCACAGCTAAATGGACCTGTTATCATAACCAAATGTGGCGGTAATCAGAAAAAAGCACAGCTGTAATCAAAACCAAATGGAGCTGTAATCACAAACAAATGGCACTGTAATCACAAGTAAATGGATATGTAATTACAGTGCTTTACAATTTTTTTACAAAATATTCAGAAAATATAAACATCCCTGATATCAATTGGCATGGAGCGCGCACAAGTAGGATTTGGTAAGAGGTGCACCCGGCGGAACCATTAATTCAGCGCTGCATAGAATTAATAATAGGTGAATAGATTCGTCAAGCGCATTCTCTTATTTTTAATATTTCCAAGATATTTAAGCAGATCTCTATAGAGTCTTTGAACTCAAATTTTGAATCCAGTTCAGAAAAAAATAAATACATTGTTTATTTACATAATAGGCCGAAGTCTAACAAGTGCTTTACCTCTTTCATAATATGATCCCCAAAACTTCTCTAACCTGAAATTAGGGTAGCGATACAGGGATTATTTACACATAAGGCAGCATAAAATGCAAAATTGTTTACTGTCATTTGTGCCAATATGGGAGGTAGAGACACATGATAGGACTGAGAGCAACACATGACAGTACGGCTGATATCGATGATATAATGCGGATATATGATTATAAGATACATGATAACAAAAAAAAATCGTGCAGTTATGACGTACCTGGCCCAAAATTATATCGTCTTTCCTCGCAATCTTCACCAACATAAGCCAGCATAAGACGAATTCCTTGGGCGAACTGTAATACCAAGATGAATAAATACATATAATATACATTATATTAATATGATGTACTGTAGACCCTACTAAGTTGGCGTCCAAATATTTTGCGAAATTGGTCCCAGGCCATTATAGCGCCCATAAAATTTGGCCGAACAAGTCTGACAGCAGGTCATTTTATAGCGATAAAATGTCTAATCGCGAAAGTCGCCAAATTTAATGGGACGCGAATATAATGGGGTATAGGCCCTTACAGATGAATGTTTGGTTCATAATTAGAAAAATTACCTTTTCTAATTATTAAAACTACCAAAACATGCAAAAAGAAGTCGATTGATAGTGGGAATTTTACTCAGAAACTTTGTCACTGAAATAAGAAGAGAGTAAAAGATTAAAAAACAATGTTTTATTTTTTTAATTTTTTTTAAGTTAAAAGTGCATGCAAACCTTGTCATCTCAATCTCATACTTTATCTCTCATAAATTTACCATGTCATTCCACGTCAAGTGGCTGGCGATCAAACATTGCTCCTGTTGCCACTTCTTACAGAGGCTATCTATCGAATATTTTAACGTACTTTTATCAGTTACAATTACATCGCATATCCAATGGTATCTGATTGAATGAATGTGATAGTAAGTTAAAAACAGACGTCAATTGAGTGAGAATGATCTATTGTATAATTATACTAATATATGTCCTTATTGTGAACACTTCAATCAGGACTACTTCACTTACTTATATACATGTATTATGATGTCTTATGACTTGGACGCGAGACCCGACTAAGATAATGATTAGCTGTTGCCGTGGTGGAAATAGTTAGTATCAACTGTTTTTTTACCAGTCGGAAGTAGTTGACTATTGGAATATTGTTTTTGTGTTAAGCTAAGCTCGTTAAAAGGTTCCACTGAATGGAATTTGGTCGCATTTTGAAATAATACTGCTATTTGCTGAACCGCAGTTTCACCAACTGCCGCACATTATATTGAATATATCAAAGTGATTTTAGGACATGCTGGGCTGGCCATTGTATAATGCTGTCAAACATTTATTATACATTATTCTGAAGCACTTTATATATACCTAATAAATGGACAACACCTTTTTGTTTTTCTCAATTTGATTTTTTATTTAAATTGTTTTATGAACGTGACATAATCCCACGAATGCAGCCGGTGCTACGCCAGCGTTGTTTTAATGCTGGCCGACCGTCGTAGACGGTGGGCCAACAATAAATCAAAGTTTGCTGAATATGAGCAAAGATTCCTTACATAACCTCTGCTATGACCTCGTACTATGAGCAAGTCAATATAATACATGCAAATATTGCACACGTTATATCTATGACATGATTTGTTCGATAAAGTGAATTTATTATTGTTCAGCATGTCCACAAAATAATAGTGCTGATAACACGAAATGTGCAAGAAATTCAAGTGGATCTATATGTCCATACAAATGCACGTACAGGTGATATAGAACGAAAACTAGAAAACAATATTCTGTCTGAATACTTTTGTGGGATCAACGTGCGGGAGGTGGTGCGAGTGGGGTCAATGTATAATTTGAGCAATATAATGTATCAGAAAACAAGATCATTTTAGATATGAACACTGGAGCTAGGTAGAAATAGGCGTAAACCTACGAATATTAAGTTAAGGAACAGCAGCTGGGAGAAATCATGGAAGCACATGTGATTTAAAGTTTACAACATAGATTAACAGAATAAGAGAGATAGCTTTGTATGTATGGCATTACGATTTTTGTGGTTAATATAGATTTCTTGACAATAATTTTAAATATATCCTACAAATTATCACAGTCAACAGGAGCTAACTGATTATTTAGGTTGCATTGGTATGCTCTGGCATTTCAAATTATATGTACACTACAATTTCAAATATACTTGTGCAATCGAAGAGCCACTAGAGAAACTGGTAATATGTGCTATTCGTAAGGTTATGTCAATATTTGTATTCGTTGGGTTATTATCTTCAACACCAGAGCGTTGAATAATAATAATAATAAAAATAATAAATCTTAGTACAAAACAGGTCAATAATAAATTCGTTATCGTAGCGAATTATTATATATATGACCACCTTAAAATCGTGAGTAGTTAGTGAATAAAAGTTTGACTTACGCCTCTTATGTTCCAGTACCCCATAGAAGACATGGCTAAGCTACGTTACGTTCTGTCCTGCGGTCAGCTAAAATATACAGATTTGAACACTAGAATAATATCATATTTATATATCAAATGCCACGGATACCAGCACACTGGGTCACATGGTAATAGTCACAGGGTAAAGTCCAGCATTGCTGAGAAGTAGATACAGTGCATATAGTGTGCATCGTTATAGATTAAGTTACGGTAAGTAAGGTGTGTGATACACCGGTAACGTGGCGAAATAATCAATACTTCTGAAAACACATAAATAAGGGCCTATGTCTTAAGTGACAACTACACAAATAGCTGAACATATCAAGGAGTTACGCAGCACATAAAGTGTTAAAATGTTATATTTTGTTGGAATTAAAGCCACACAATCAGGCTAAAATTATCATTTTTATGATAAATAAATACACTTAACATATACAAAAACATCTCACCAGAAATTCTCCGACACTAATCAGTAACGTAGTAATCCAAGCTGGAAATAGCGTTAGTATTCTTATTGTTCGCACTTAATAATGGTATTTACCAACCAATTTTCTGACACCACATTCTTAAAATATTCTGACAATGACTTCAAATTTCGCTCTCGAATGTTGCTTACATGTGGCAACTAGTGAATCAGATAGACACTAAGCTAATTTGATTTCTCTGTGTGCGTGCGATCGTACGAGACCAAAATTATTAAGACATCTTAGTCATGATATCACCATCCAAGTCCTATTATGTATGTAGGCCTACAGTAGGCCAAATATAATATATATATCGCAAATTTCACATTAGTAGCAGTATAAGTAGCAAATGAATGAGGGTATAGAAAGCAGCTTAAACATAATGATCCCAATATAGAGCCTAATATACAATATGAAAATTAGCCATTAAGCATATTTAGTCATCAGTATTCTGTCTCAGAGATAACGGCTGAATCATAATTACTATGCACGGTGATGCAGGCCTAGTACTGGTGCAATAACGTAAACTATAAAGGGCTTTGTGGGATAACTAGTAGTCCTCACTCCAATCATAATACAAATTTAAAAAAGGTATGCAAATAAATATATTTGGGCGATAGTAATTACGTCTCGATCTGTGTATTAAGCATTTCATACACATGAGAGGCGAAACAATATGTTGTGATGTACTTTAAAAAAATTGCTTAAGAGAAATTTGGTTGTCATTTTGCTAACCAGTTCGAATAGTGAGATCTGCCTCGCCACAACTGAAAGTGCTTAATTATTTATATTATCAATGTTGTGTACAGCCTAAATGTTTCTCAAACCATCCATCCATGATCCATGTAAATCAGTGAATTGTTTGAGCATACACATATCTATTGTAGCTACATTAATTTTCACCCACTTGAGGATGTGGATCGCGGTAGCGAGACACAACTTCAAGTGGGTGAAAATTACAGCTCTCTGATTAATATAGAGGTGGTGAGACACGGTTACACTGTGCGCGTTGAATATTGTCAATTTTACTATGGAGACATAATTATGTGTTGTTATGTACGAATTTGCAGAAGAATAAAGCTTTATCTTTCTAAACCTTCATTATTCTTTATTATTGCAATTTAGATGTTAGATGTTTAGATGTTCCCGTAATCTTAAAAACACTCCTACTAACTCGCTTGACTATGAGCAAAGAAAAATAAATCTCCGTACGCTTAACGTTTATCTTAAAAAGAAGTATTTTCATCGCGAAGAAAACTTATTACCATTCTCTCTTTACTAAATACGCATTTAACATTAAAAAAACATGGCCGGCTATAAAGAATATTTTAAGTACAAAAAAGAAAATTTCGCCCGACAAAATGTTAATAGATAATAATATAACTAGTAAAACTCAAACCATTGTGAATCACTTTAATCAGTATTTTGTCAACATTGGTCACACTCTGGCTTCAAAACTCAACGATGTTGAACCAGATTCACATAAAAAATATTTGAAGAGCCCAACTTCTAAATTATTTTCATTTCAACTAGTTAACGAAGACACCATTTCCAAACTTTTTGACAATATTCCTCATAAAAACAGTAAAAGGTGTAGACGATATATCAACTTTCTTAATAAAATATGTTGAATTCGATTTATTAAAAGCTGTGACAACAACAGTAAACCAATCACTCACCACAAGCATTTTCCCAGACAATCTTAAATTAGCAAAAGTCATTCCTCTTTTCAAAAATGTGATCCAACCTCTATAAATAATTATCGACCAATATCTCTTTTACCAGCACTGTCAAAGATATTTGAACGTGTAATTTACAACCAAATAAATAACTACTTTACATTAAATAATCTTTATTATGAAGGACAATACGGCTTTCGTAGTAAACATTCTACTGAATTGGCTGCCCTTGACATTATCGACACTATTACAAGTAGAATGGAAAAAGGCAATATACCGATAACCATATATTTGGACTTATCCAAAGCATTTGATACATTAAACCATACAATTTTACTAGACAAACTTGAATTTTACGGTATCCAAGGTCGCTCACTAAATTTAATCGAAATTTCTTAAAAAATCGAAAACAGTGCGTCGAAATAAACAATATCAGATCAGCCTTCACAAATATTTTAACTGAAGTCCCACAAGGATCGATTTTAGGTCCGCTTTTATTCATAATCTATATGAATGATATACCTTTTGCTAGCACTATTTTTAAAACTATTATTTACGCAGATGACACCACACTTTTAGCCAATTTAAGTGACTTCTTTTTTAAAAATAACACAAAAGTAAACATAAAAATGTTAAATAACGAATTGAACAAAATTAAGCTATGGTTAAGGGCAAACAAACTTACTTACACAGAAATCTAAATTTATGTTATTTTATCAGCCCAATAAACGCTTAGCAATTCCAAAGATAGAAATAAACAATGAAAAAATTGAGTGTGTTGAACAATTTAATTTTCTAGGACTAATTTTGCACAAACTTCTAATTATGAAAAGTCATGTGACCAAAGTAGCAAATACAATTTCTAAAACTATAGGAATAAGTAATAAATTAAAATACCAGCTCCCTCAAACAACACTCCTAACAGTTTACAATTCTCTTATATTCCGCATCTTAATTATTGTTTACTGGCATGGGGACACGACTCTAAGCGTATCCATAAATTGCAAAAAAAAAGCTATTCGAATAATAGACAAAAGTCATTTCACATACCGATCCCATATTTAAGAAGTTTAACGTATTAAAAATATATGACTTGCATTATGTTCAACAGCTAAAATTTTATTTTAAAAAATACAAATAATTTTCTTTCTGTGTATTTTCAAAATTTTACTTTCCAAACTGGTTTACAAATTCACAATTACAATACTAGAGGATGCACCAATTTGCGAAACTCCACAGTTAAACACGAATTCTCACGTAAATGCATTAGATATCAATCACCCATTGTCATTAACAACACGCCTTTAATAATATTAAATAAAGCAACTACACACAGTATGCATGGTTTCACTGAATACATTAAAAAAATCTGTATTAGTAAATATAATACTGTATGTAATTTAAATCACTGTTATATATGAAACATGTTTTTTTTTATTGTCATCGATATTTAACATGTTTAACCATATTTCATTTTACTCTTTCATAAATTCTTCTTTCGCTCTGATGGTACCAAAGGGTCGGGTCTGCTGACCTTTTGTTCCCATTGGAGCTGAATAAAGTGCCTAGTTTCATTCTTACTTGTTGAGCCGAAGGGCAGCATTCGCTTACTTTACAAGTGTGCAGTTGCTGCTTTTTGGCTCTACACAAGCTGTACTGACATAATATTATTATTATATTATTATGATATCATGACAAGCTAGTTTACATTTTTGTTGGGACGACCGTCTCCTTATCATTTTGCTATATATTTGAAATATATTTGTATAAATCCATTAAAATTTTTTTGCACGTTTGTAGATATTTATTATGTAATCATTGGTACAATATCGTTTTCTTCATAATCATTGACCCCTTTGCAACTTGAATATCTTAAAATTATTTGTTCTTGTGTGAAAGGTGGCCATGGTGGTAGCGGCATTTTTTGTCTTAACTATGGTCTCCTGACTGTTATTTGTACTTTTCATATTATTTGTAATTATTTATGTTTGGTCAAATAAATTTCTTCTTCTTCTTATGTAACTTGCTACCGTATTCATAATTCGGTTTTCCCGTGACGTTGATTCAATTTAGCGCTTTAGTAGTTACAACTCTTGTCAGCTATCTCAAATAATGATGTATTTAGACAGATCGTTGATATTTTAGCATCACAATTTAAACGCTATGCACGACTGGACCATTATTAGTCGCCATTAATTCGTTTTATTACTTGATTAAATCACTGTTATTGGGAATGAAATGACTGTTTAAACATTAAGATTTACAAAAGTTGGTCTCAAATTAAACAAATATCAGTAATTTTCACCCATTGAATTTGTGGGTTGCGGTAGACATGTATTATATAGATACAGCAGTAACATACGCGGCTCAGGTGAATGTGGTAAAATCCCATTTTGTGTTCAAACAGGTATCTGAATTTTTCTGGTATGATGTCAACACATATATGTATGATATTGGTGTTGCTCAGTTCCAGATGTAATTCCAGGCGCGGTGCAGCTCAGTTGGTGGCAGGTCTGGTTCCTACCTTAACTGCCCCCTGTCCCAGATTTCGGATCGAGTCAAACACGCCACTTTTATTCAAGGTTGGTTCAATACTGGCCAACCGGCTGCGACGCTGGTCCACTATTGAACCAAACTTGGATGTAAGTGACGTGTTTACTGGGAATTAAGCTGCACACGCTGTAAACGCTGGGACGTTGTCATGCTTGAATATTATATAATTCATAGTGGTTAGGATCTTCTTGCAAAGTGTCAATGTAATTTGTTGCAGCGACATTTTGTACTTGGCTCCTGTTATTTAGATACATGACAGGACCCGTATTCTCGTACAAGTCACGATAAATTATATCGTAGGTTTCTGATTATTCGAGATGGCCCGGAGAATGCAGTCTGTCGGTAGTGTTTTTATAGTTCATTGGGAGCGGTGCAGTGTTACTCCGATTTTGAAGGTTGACGGCCTTTCCCCTGGACAGCTGAATCACAATGTATGATGGAATGTAGGATGGAGTGGTTCTGCCTGTCACGTGACGAGATCAGCCAATCAAATTAAAAATATTGTGTTTACATTCGTTTCTGCGACTTCATACTGATAAATTTTGGGGTAAAAAAATATGACTAACGGGCATTCTGGCTAACAATACTTCAGAATATCAGACCTCCCGATTAATTGGCCTTTTATGCTGACTTACGTATCTCTGACTTATACCTCGGCCACAATGAACCGTGCGAACGCCGTACTAGCGATTTTAGAAAAAAATAAGCCTATTTCTTTGGACTTTGCAAGGCAGGACCCGTATTCTGGTACAAGTTACGATATGTCGCAGGCTTCTGATTGGTCGAGATGACCATGTCGACCAATCCAAAGCCTACGATATATCGTAACTTGTACGAGAATACGGGTCCTGCCGTACGAAAAAAAGCTTCGTATTCCGTTCCTAAGATCATAGAAAGATCTTGAAAATATTGAAGAAACCATCTTCATATATAATCCACCTCTAATAGACATTCACACAATAAAGAGTAGATGGATCCAACATCAAGCCTATGAATTGAGATTTTGGTGTGTTTATATGTTTCACTTCAGACTCGCCACATACTCTTATATTCGAAAATTTGTAATTTTAGTTTTTGCCATTTTGCTAATAGGCCTTTACAAAAAAAAAAATATGCCATTGTACCTATGCCAGACACTATGCGAAAGTAACGTTAAGATTAGACTGATCATGGTATAACCATATATTTAGACAAAGGTTCGCATTTCTTAGCAAACCAACCAACCAACCAACCAACCAACCAACCAACCAACCAACCAACCAACCAACCAACCAACCAACCAACCAACCAACCAACCAACCAACCAAACAACCAACCAACCAACCAACCAACCAACCAACCAACCAACCTACCAACCAACCAACCAACCAACCAACCAACCAACTAACCAACCAACCAACCAACCAACCAACCAACCAACCAACCAACCAATCAATCAACAAACCAACCAACCAACCAACCAACCAACCAACCAACCAACCATCCATCCAACCTACCAACCAACCAACCAACCAACCAACCAACCAACCAACCAACCAACCAACCAACCAACCAACCAACCAACCAACCAACCAACCAATCAACAAACCAACAAACCAACCAACCAACCAACCAACCAACCAACCAACCAACCGACCAACCAACCAACCAACCAACCAATCAATCAACAAACCAACAAACCAACCAACCAACCAACCAACCAACCAACCAACCAACCAACCAACCAACCAACCAACCAACCAACCAACCAACCAACCAACCAACCAGGATACAGTAGAAGACGGTGTTTACACAGTATTTTTATTGAATTGCTATTGACTTGATGTTAACAGAGTAACTTTGCAGATGGACTCCATATCGGCCATTTCAGAAACTTGTCAGACGCCAGGTACTCCTTGATCTGTGGTAAAGTCTAAAACAAAGTATACATATCATTATAACCTCACAATGCTGAATTAATGTTGTATAAAACATGGAGACCAAAGGGTTTATTTCATTTTTAAATCATCATAAGTAACTCACCGCTTCATTTGAATACATTTTGTTATGGGTCTGCGACCATTATGAATATTTTAATTCTTTCAGTGCGGGGACGTCTTTATACGTCAGATTCTGACGTCTACAGGCGTCAGATTCTGACGTATAAAGACGGTCCCCGCACTGAAAGGGTTAGGTTATTATGTATATTTCTTGCAATATAACCCTTTTATCGCTAATCACGACTGTGGTCGTTTTAAATCAGTTTATTAGCTGATCAAATCACTGATATTGAGAACGAAATGTGAGTTTAAAAATCAATAATGTCAAATATTCGGTCTCAAATAAGACATATACGATACATTTTCACCCACTTGAAGCTGTGAGTCGCGGTAGCGAGACACAACTTCAAGTGGGTTAAAATTTAAATAAGATAACTTAGCGAAAAAAGGGTTAAAAGAATGACGTCTCACCTCAAATCTCTGGATGTAAGCTTTCAGTTTCTCATGTCCACGCAAGTAATCTTCGTCAAGAAAACGAATCATTTCTAGGTAAACGTAGAATTCAAAGTCAACATAGCTGATCTGAAAAAAATAAGGGGAAAATTATACAAACATTTGAACATGTCCATGAATAGTTATGCAACTTAATATTAAAATGATTATATTACTAATAAGTTGAGTTGAGATTTAAATGCCGTATCAGCGCGGGGACCGTCTTTAGAATCTGACGTCTACAGACGTCAGATTCTGACTTCCCCGCGCAGAAAGGGTTAACTGCATCAAGTTTACTCAGCAGTAGTAAGAGTAAATACCCATAATCAAATAATCTCACACCTATTATGAGTATAAATGGGAATAGCCATACATAATGTCTGCAATTCTCACCTGTGACCAAAAAATTCCTAGCTTGTTAAGATAATCTGTTAACAAATCACAGTCACAGCTTAGGCTTATATAGTGCTTTTCATATTATTGTTATTTGTGTACATGTAGGCCTATACTACTACAATAATAAATGAAACAATTTTATATAACATTATTTATAACTAGAAGGACTTGTTCTGAAACAAATACGAAACAGCCCCCCGTTACCATCAGTCTGTCAATTTGATTTAGATCAGAAAACTTTGTCAAGGGTTATCCTGTTGTAACACTGAACAGTTTATCACACATGGAGTCCTAGATAATGTTAGAGAAAAGGCTACCAGTCTATTATAGTTCCACGAATTGCGTTGAGGTGATGATAATATACAAAATTAGGAAGGTGTGTAACAAGCTTTGCCTTTATCATCGATATAACTTGTGCGACACAAAGGTTATCTGATTGTACAGCACTCACATTATCACCAGCAAGAAATCGTCTGTCTCCAA
The DNA here is from genome assembly GCA_964017125.1 of Flabesymbios commensalis. NCBI lineage: Eukaryota > Metazoa > Annelida > Polychaeta > Terebellida > Flabelligeridae > Flabesymbios > Flabesymbios commensalis. Next base: position 56,847,050 of record OZ024914.1, on the reverse strand, counting down.
GGAATGCCTCCCATTGATTCAGTTTCACAGGCAGTGTGTTAGTCAAAAAAGCTTTCTTGCCCTCTTCCTGATAATTAAAAGTAAACAAGTTTTATTGAATAACGTAGATATACTCGGTCCACAATACCAACTTGTCTTTGTCGGTATAATTAGCATAATTACATTTTGTATTTTCGAAGCAACATGCCACATATCGTGTTCATGTTATATGACAAACACCCATGCCACTTGTCATATCCATGTAATGGACAATCACCCATACCACTTATCATATCTATGTAATGCAACAAACAAATAAATATATAACAAACCACCCTTGCCATTTACCATGTCCATGTCATATAACAAACAACACATGCTACTTATCATGCCTTTACAATATAACAAACAACACATGCCACTTATCATGTTCAGGTCACATAACACACAACCTATGCCATTTATCATTTTTATGTCCTATAACAAATAACACATGCCACTTATCATGTTCATGTCATATAATAAACAACACATGGCCCTTATCATGTGTATGTAATATAACAAACAAAACTTGCCATTTATCATGTCCATGTCACATGACAAACATCCCATGGCATTTATCATGGTCATGTCATATAACAAACAACCCAAGCCATTTATAATTTTCAAGTCTTACACAGGCATGCTATACTACAACATAACACACGCCTGCTATAACGCATGCATTTTATATTCACAACACTCCTGTCATAAGACATGCTTGCTATATTTACAACTCATCACACTCCTGTCATAACACACGCATGTCATACATACAATGCCCATCACACGCATGTTATATTTACAACACCCATTACACCCATAACACACGCATGTTTTACTTACAACACCCATTAAACCCATAACACACGCATGTTATATTTACAACACCCATTACACCCATAACATACGCATGTTATACTTACAACACCCATTACACTCATAGCACACACACATGTTATAGTTTCAACATCCACGCCACTCCTGTCATAACACACGCATGATATATAATACCAAGGTTCCTTGATAATACTTACAGCACCGGCGCCACTCTTGTCATAACATACGCCTGTTATAGATGATCGTAAATCCTTCACTTCATCTTCTGCTAAATCAATGCGAGTGGTTTCTTCTTCTGTTTTGGCTTCTATAGAATGGTCACATGTACAAGCATACAATTATGATTACAAAACACATTTTGTGATATAAGTCAATGTATATATTATTAGGTATGAGTCATGTTTAAACTGTTTTTATAGCGACCTAATACAACGTTAACACTATCATCCCCTATGGATGCCCATTGCCTAATATAACGCTAACAAAATCATTGCTACCTGGCGTAGCGCTAACAATATTCTTGCAAACTAGCACAACGCTAACAATATCATTGTAACCTAACAAAACACTAAGAATATCATATACTGTTACGTAACGGAACCCTAGTAATATCATATCCTATAGAGATCACTCGCCAAATACAAGAGACCCCTTGCTACCTATTAAAACCGCTAAATTATCATTCTAGATGAAAATTATAGATTGCCATGATGATTTATTTTAGTATGTTAACCCTTTCAGCGCGGGACCGTATTTATACGTGAGAATCTGACGTCTGTAGACGTCAGATTCTCACGTATAAAGAAGGTCCCCGAACTGAAATAATTAAAATATTTATAATGGTCGTTGACCCATAACATAGGTATTCAAAAGAATCGGAAAGAACTAACTAAGACATTTCTGATAATTTATAATTGAAAAACCCTTTGGTCTCCATGGTTTATACACAAGTATTTCAGCGTTGTAAAGGTTAAGTAGTCTACTTACGCATGTTATATTTCCTGCTCAGATGCCGGAGAATGGCATGACTTTGACTAATGTTAACTTTGTCGTTTTTGTAGTAAGGTATCTATTAACAAATACATATATATGTATTGCATTGTATATTTATATTATAAAGACATGCCCAAATAAATCGTGATGACAACATAACAAAGATTACAATATCTAATCGTTACCAGTATCAGGGCAACGCTGCTAGATTTTATTTTAAGTAATTACGATGCATATTTTTAATACCCCCTAACACCCTGTGTTTGTCCAAGTATAAACTCATGCTATAGGCAAATTTTACATATCATGTCGATTTTCATTTGATTTTACACAGCTAACTCTGTTGCATATACGTGTACATATATATTTTATACTGTTCATTCTAATGACACATAAGTTCACATAGAATAAATATCCATCTATCTACATATTTATATATCCTATAATTCATATCGTGGGCATGTGAAGTGTCTTAATACAATTTGAAATTCCCAGAGATAAAATTATTTTGAAGTTGTGGTGGGGTAAAACGTGATTTTAGGGATCATCCCCTATGGAGTTGTTTGTAATAATATAATTGCGCAGTAAACGACTGAGCAATAAGCGAAATTTAAATACATGTAACCTTACGGAAGATGATCAGAAAAAGACTTTGCTATATCCATAAATTCGCTACTAGCTAGTTCGCCATAGAGAGGCTCGACTGCAGTTTTAATTCTACGTCGACTCAATGATATACAACGATATGGTTCATAGAAACAGCAATAAGCTCACAAAGTGTGCAAACAAAACAGTGTGTGCGTCTTAGAGAAGAGATAATACCATACCAACCATACCAACAATATTACAATAATTGATCCTATGCATGCCATGGTTCCAGTACCAGTTCTAAACCTTGAAATATAAATGCAGCTGATTTAAAAGAAATACGACGACCACATGTTACAAGCTCAACAAATGTATACCTCTAGATACATAATGTATAGATATAGAATGCATAGTGAGCGGTGACCATCGTAAATTCTGGCAACCCCCCATGAGATTTATGGGGAATTTTTTAAGTGCTATCTTTTGTGTGAAATCTACTAAAGTCACTCTGCAAAAAATCCGCTTTGACACACAAGGTTCGATCTCAAACCGTAAAATTGATGGACTTTTAATGAAATATCAGGGATAAGCACAGGAAAAGTTGGCTCACAACAGACAAATTTAACATTCCTGAAATACATCTATTAAGTAGATATTTAAATTAACAAACAACTTTGTATATGATTCACCTCTATAACTCCTACTCACATTTGGGAAGTCTAATCCATGAGTAAATTTTTCTTTAAACCAATCATCGCCTGAAAAATCTGGAGCTGTAACGAGAAGCAAAGGAAGATGTAATCACAAGCAAATAGAGCTGTAATCAAAAGCAAACGTCATGCTGATATCACAGGCAAATGTGGAACAGTGATCACAAGCAAACAGAGCTGTAATCAAAAGCAAACGTCATGCTGATATCACAAGCAAATGTGGAACAGTGATCACAAGCAAATATGGAAGTAATCACAAGCAAATAGAATAAATCACAAAGCAAATGTGGAACAGTAATAACAAGCAAATGTGGAGCTATATCACAAGCAATTGTGGAGCTGTAATCATAGGAAGTTGTGGAACTCTTGTCACAAGTAAGCGAAGCTACAATGACGAGCAAGCGGGGCTATAGTCAAAGGCAAATGGGGCTTTAATATCAGAACATGTGGAACTGTAATCACATGCATGTGTGGCTGTAATCACAACAAAGTATGACTGTCATCAGGAACAAATACAGCTTTAAAATGTTTATCACAACAAAATGGAGCTGTCATCACAGCTAAATGGACCTGTTATCATAACCAAATGTGGCGGTAATCACAGCTGTAATCAAAACCAAATGGAACTTAAATACAAGCCAATTAAACTCTAATCAAAAGCAAATGGAGCTGTAATCACAAACAAATGGAGCTGTAATCACAAGTAAATAGATATGTAATTACAGGTGAATGGAGCTGTAATTACAAATAAATTGAGCTGTAATCACAAGCAAAAGCCTCAGCGCTAGAGAGACCAGGGCGGTTGTTAACAAAAAGATCAGCAGTGCTTTACAATTTTTTTTACAAAATAATCAGAAAATATAAGCATCCCTGATATCAATTGGCATGGAGCGCGCACAAGTAGGATTCGGTGAGTGGTGCACCCGGCGAAACCATTAATTCAGCGCTGCATAGAATTATTAATAGGTGAATAGATTCGTCAAGCGCATTCTCTTATTTTTAATATTTCCAAGATATATAAGCAGATCTCTATAGAGTCTTTGAACTCAAATTTTGAATCCAGTTCAGAAAAAAAAATACATTTTTTATGTACATAATAGGCCGAAGTCTAGCAAGTGCTTTACCTCTTTCATAATATGATCCCCAAAACTTCTTCAACCTGAAATTAGGGTAGCGATACAGGGATTCATTACACATAAGGCAGCATAAAATGCAAAATTGTTTACTGTCATTTGTGCCAATATGGGAGGTATAGACAAATGATAGGACTGAGAAAAACACATGACAGTACGGCTGATATCGATGATATAATGCGGATATAAGGTTATAAGATACATGATAACAAAAAACAAATCGTGCAGTTATGACATACCTGGCCCAAAATTATATCGTCTTTCTTCGCAATCTTCACCAACATAAGCCAGCATAAGACGAATTCCTTGGGCGTACTGTAATACCAAGATGAATAAATACATATAATATACATTATATTAATATGATGTACTGTAGACCCACTAAGTTGGCGTCCAAAATATTCTGCGAAATTGGTCCTAGGCCATTATAGCGCCCATAAAATTTAGCCGAACAAGTCTGACAGCAGGTCATTTTATAGCGATAAAATGTCTAATCGCGAAAGTCGCCAAATTCAATGGGACGCGAATATAATTGGGTATAGGCCCCTACAGATGAATGTTTGGTTCATAATTAGAAAAATTACCTTTCCTAATTATTAAAACTACTAAAACATGCAAAAAGAAGTCGATTGATAGTAGGAATTTTACTCATAAACTTTGTCACTAAAATAAGAAGAGAATACAAGATTAAAAAACAATGATGTTTAAATTTTTTTAGTTAAAAGTGCATGCAAACCTTGTCATCTCAATCTCATATTTTATTTTTCATAAATCTACCATGTCATTCCACGTCAAGTGGCTGGCGATCAAACATTGCTCCTGTTGCCACTTCTTACAGAGGCTATCTATCGAATATTTTAACGTACTTTTATCAGTTACAATTACACCGCATATCCAATGGTATCTGACTGAATGAATGTGATAGTAAGTTAAAAACAGACGACAAGTGAGTGAGAATGATCTATTGTATAATTATACTAATAATATGTCCCTATTGTGAACACTTCAATCAGGACTACTTCACTTTACTTATATACATGTATTAGGATGTCTTATGACTTGGACGCGAGACCCGACTAAGATAATGATTAGCTGTCATGCCCGTAGCCTGGATTTTTGTGTGGGGGGTCGTTTCAGGCCAAAAGTTAGACCTTTTTCCACTCTCGGCAGCCGCCAGTCATGCCAGTAGGGTGGTGCGAGGGAATTATGCCTCTCCTAATTTGTTTTAAATATAAAACCCCCATATTTCGCATTTCCTGCTTTTAAACACAATTCCCCCCCCCCTCCCCTATGGTAAATTAAATGGGCTACCCCTTAAAGTTATTACGATCATGTGTCATTTTGAATTTGTGTACTTTTCAGGCCTATGAGTTGAATATATGAGCCATATATTAAACTGTGAACTTCAGTGTCCTGTATATAGAGCACCTAAATTAAAGGCTGTTAAATGTAGCTGCCCATGCCAGCAGCTCACTATCAATGTGAACAGTGTTGGCAAAAAAAATCACTCTCCTAAGTGCATTCATTATTTTATTTTTTGATATCCGAGTATGACATTTGTCAGCACCGTAACGTGTCCGAAAGGTGATTTTCTGTGTTTAATAACATTTTGCAACGTACATAGGTGCCAGGTATCTGGAAATGTATTTCCTAGTTGTAACCTCAGGGAATACCAATCAGATCCTTCAGAGAAAAAGTCAGTCGTATGGTGCATGTTGCTACAAGTTACACTAACACACGTGTCCATCAAAGTAATGTCAACACCATAACACAGCATGCTCATGTGGCTAGCTGTGTTCGTTGCAACTGGTATCTTGTGATGATCTTTGCATACGACTGACCTTTTGCTGGTCTAGCATGGTACACACGAGGTTGGTGAAAGTTTCATATATTGTCCTTCAAAAATACAACTCTAAGGAAGAATTTTAAAAGGTATGTTTCTTGTAAGTCAGCACCGTAACGGCCCACATATAGCCACAGTTGAAAGTAAAAATCAAAAGTCAATGTCGTTAGTTTGACTTGAATGAACCAAATATATGAGATAGTTTGGGTGATAATAAGTTGATATTTTTCAGGGAAAATCTTAAATAAACATACAATTTGTCATCACCGTAACAGTCATCACCATAACATATTTCTTTCATGGTGCTGATAATTTTGTTATGGGGGTCACAGATTGTGTTTGAATGCTATACTATTCATCCACTTTACATTTTTTATGCTTAAACAGCTGAAGTGCAAATTTTAATAGTTGACTAGACCTTTAATCCCATTCCAGTGTGCCGGTATAACACATTTACGCATTAGACGTTTGACCAGAGCGGAGCGAGGAAATTTTTGCCTTTCTTTGGCAGTTTCCGGCAGATTTGGAAAGATCTGCTGGCTGTCAACAACCAATTTTTTTCTTACACATAACTGAACAAATTCCCACACACTATAGAGCAAACTATTTTTTTACGAAAAAACCATACCCCCCCCCCCCCTGGTATTAAATGGTCGGCCCCTCAGATGGTTTAGCATTTTTTCTAGTCACAATAGGCTTATGCTAATACGGCTACAAACGTCAACCACATTGCAAAACACGAGACAATGACTTGGTGAAATTTTTATTCATATTCTTCGAACTTTGAGCCGAAGTTTTTCAAGTTGGCCAAAAATCGGCGACAAGGGATGGCCAAAATGTGGACCTTCAACTTGCAGGGGGGGGGGGGGGGGTGGGGGCGTACGACTCCTCCGACCCCCCTGGCTACGGGCCTGGCTGTTGCCGTGCTGGAAATAGTTAGTATCCACTGTTTTTTTACCAGTCGAAAGTAGTTGACTATTGTAATATTGTTTTTGTGGTAACCTAAGCTCGTTAAAATGGTCCACTGAATGGAATTTGGTCGCATTTTGAAATAATACTGCTATTTGCTGGACCGCACTTTCACCAACTCCCGCACATTATATTTAATATATCAAAGTGATTTTAGGACATGCTGGGCTGACCATTGTATATTGCTGTCAAGCATTTATCATACATTATTCTGAAGCACTTTATATATACCTAATAATTGGACAACACCTTTTTGTTTTTCTCAATTTGATTTTTTATCTAAAATTGTTTATGAACATGACGTAATCCCACGAATGCAGCCAGTGCTACGCCAACGTTGTTTTAATGTTGGCCAACCGTTGTAAACGGTGGGCTAACATTAAATCAACGTTGGCTGAATATGAGCAAAGATTCCTTACATACTCTGCTATGAGCAAGTCAATATAATACATGCAAACATTGCACACGTTATATCTATCAAATGATTTGTTCAATAAAGTGAATTTATTATTGTTCAGCATGTCCACAAAATAATAGTGCTGATAACACGAAATGTGCAAGAAATTCAAGTGGATCTATATGGCCATACAAATGCAAGTACAGGTGATATAAAACGAAAACTAGAAAATAATATTCTGTCTGAATACTTTAGTGGGAATAAGAGAGATAGCTTTGTGTGTATGGCATTATGATTTTAGTGGTTAATATAGATTTCTTGACAATAATTTTAAATATATTCTACAAATTATCACAGTCAACAGGATGCTGTGGCATTTCAAATTATATGTACACTACAATTTCAAATATACTTTTGCAATCGAAGAGCCACTAGGTAAACTGGTAATATGTGCTATTCGTAAGGTTATGTCAATATTTGTATTCGTTGAGTTATTATCTTCAACACCAGAGCGTTGAATAATAATAATAAAAATAATAAATCTTAGTCCAAAACAGGGCAATAATAAATTCGTTATCGTAGCGAATTATTATATATCTATGACCACCTTAAAATCGTGAGTAGTATCATGAATAAATGTATGACTTACGCCTCTTATGTTCCAGTACCCCATAGAAGACATGGCTAAGTCAAGTTACGTTCTGTCCTGCCGTCAGCTAAAATATAACGATTTGAACACTATAATTACATCATATATATATATCAAATACAACGGATACAAGCACACTGGGTCACGTGGTAATAGTCACATGGTAAAGTCCAGCATTGCTGAGAAGTAGATAAAGTGCATATAGTGTGCATCGTAATAGATTAAGTTATGGTAAGTAAGATATATGATACACCGGTTACGTGGCGAAATAATAAATACTACTGAAAACACATAAAAAAGGGCCTATAGTCAGAGCTCCAGGCCTGTGATTTTTTTTTTCAGGCCGGACATACTCCTGAAACTAAAATATTCTGGTAGGAGGGTCATTCTAGTATACGAAAACCAATGTTGCATAACTGAACTCTCTTGCGCAACTTTTCTACGCAAGTTTCAAAATGGCTGCCATACGATTAGTATGATTATACCAAAAGTAAAGGAAAATTCAACAAAAAGGCTATATTTCAGTATGATATGCCATATTCCACACATAACTAAGTCTTATAGCTGGCATGCCGCCACGTAATGAATTTATTGAAGAAAACGTATGTAGCTGCAAACAAAATGGCCGCCAGTTTGTGCACAGACATGTATTGCCGCTATTGTAAATTCGTGAACTAAAATCTCTGAGAAATTGAACTGATATAATTATTATCACATTTCAACCCTTCTGACATATCGATTGAGTACTTGAAGAAACTAGTATTGCTAAAACAAAACTGCCTAATTCTGGCATTGGCTGGTGCTTTTCCTAGAAACTTAAGTGATACAATAATACTGACTAATTACAGACTCTACAACACCGACAATAAATCTTCATAGCTGTGCACTTCAAAGTTTCAGTCTTCGTCATCTGAAGATACTTCTTCCATCTTCGCACAGCTCTGTCTGCTACCCAGACACAGACATGCTGCTATACATGTGAACCCTGCTCTCTGGCATGGGCATCCACGTGCACAACGAGATTTCTTGCATTTGCATGATACTGGTTTAACATGTTTTAGCTTCGCTGGCGTCCACACCATGAGAGGCACAAATTGTCATTTAGCAGTTTGTATCCAAAATCAGTTGGGCAAGGCAAGTTTCTCTCACAAGAATTTGCTCCACGCCAGTGTATTAATACCAGTTGGCTTCGCAAAATGTGAAGCTCAACAGAGTCATCAGTTGGTGCGTCACTAACGTTATGAGCCATGGACTTCACACTCTTAGAAACCTTTGTCATCAGAGGAGCTGCCAAGAGGTACTTGTCCCGAGCAGAGTAGAGTATTCTTTCCTTCCCTATTGAATGTTTGCTCAAGAGCCATATCTGTCCAGATGCCATTAAAAGAACCTCCTTTACGGTGCACTGTAAAGTGTCCTGATTTGAACTTCTCATATATGTATGGGTGTGTTTGTGGGAGTGATCTCATATCCTAGAGATAAAGAGGCAAACATACCATATATTTTGTATGACCTGCTGCTACGATGTATGGAAGCATAGCTTCGATTTGCAGAAGATGATCATCCCAATTACTGGTTCGTTCAGCAAGGATGTACATTACCCAGTATCGTCCTGTCATTCCAAGACTACCAACAAATTAATCAAACAAAGATTCTGCCTCATTTGGAGCTGTACTCTAAATGCCTGTACTCTGCGACATCTATTCTGCAAGCAATCTGTACCATCACGTGCATTGATGAGTGCAGCATTTCAAAACTATCTGTGATACCTTCAAAAATGTCTGACTGGTCTTCCATGTTGAGCCATCTCTGAAATTCATTCCATAACAAGCACAACATTGCCTCACTCATTAGTGAGTGACATCGTCAAGATATTTTCAATACCACTGTTCATTATGAAGAACCCAATGTCTCCGATGAAATTCTCACATATGTGGAATCCCTCTAGTCTGACAACCACACTGTTATATTTCTCTGGCTACTTCTATTGGAACCTTGAAAAAAAAAATATCATATTGTGCAACTTGCAAATTATGTATGACACATTGATTAGGGAAACCACTCTCCACAGTGTTGCAGTAGGTCACAAATGATCCAGGGAATACATTATTCGAATCAGCTCACTATGAATACCACCACCACAGTCACTACGATAGGTTCCACTTTGTACAATCTAATAATACCCAACATCCACCGCCACTGACTGCATAACACCAACACTATAATTTGTTCTACTCTCTTCAATCCAATTACACCCTACATCTAAAAACTGTAGGCTAATATAGCTTCACTGTTGGTTTTATATGACATACTACAAATTAATAAAACTGGGCTTCAGCATATGGTACATTGAGTCCTACCTTTCACGATGTAGCCAACAGAGGCTTGAATGACACCTGCATTTGTGGGCAATTCTGGGAAAAGAGGGCATAACAAATGGTGGTGCTGTTAGCTGGTTTGTCCGTGCTCAGCATCTTGTAGAATGTGCTCCACCGCGGAACAGCATCGCGTGAATCACTAGCATCGTAGTTCATTCTAAGCAGCTGACACACCATGTTCAAATCGAGAAATACATTCTTATGTGGATCTGATGCTGTCAACTCAACATCGGCTAATGATCTTGCATTGCGTCGGTCCTTAACGCTGACACCTGTCTCCAGCACAACAAACCTTGTTGAATCGACTACAGTTGTTCTCCTGGACGTATTCAATGGAACAGCAACTATGGAGCCTGCATTGTGTTCGACGCTGTTGTATTGTAGAAGATATGACTTGTAGCATGTGTGGTAAGTCCATTTTTAGTGCTTTCAGCAACGTCAAGACTGTCAAAAGCACATGAAAGAAGACGCCATTCAAATATTCAGGGATAAATACACCATGGAGAGGTGTATCTGGTTCTATTTTTTAGCCATTGCTGTGATATATCGCTGTGATGCAATGTAGGCTATTAAACTGATACAATGTCCAAATCGGTTCAATGTAGTAGCCAGGTCACGACTCAAGATATGCACCGCAAGGCCAACATGTTTTGGCATTGGCAGTTTTGTTACATTAGACGCCAAATCTTGGCATATACTCAACACCGGGTCATGTGTTTTTGTTGGTAAATCGTGTTTCCTAGTGGTCAATGTCAGTCAACATCCACGAAATGTGGTTGAAAAGTTCAACTGGTACTCGGTGCTCAGCAGCTGCAATTTTTATTTCAAGGGTATATTCGTTGTGTGGTCCTTCCATCGCTTCTCTATCGGCGTCCTTTTGTTGACCTACGTCTTTCATTTTTCGTCTCAAATGTTTAGAAGACAGATACAAGTCATTATTTGGAGATTCTGGCATTGACGTTAGATCGTCATCATCTGACTCTGACAGCAGTTGTGACTCGGACAGTTCTGTCTGCAAGCTGGCTGCTGTTGCACATAACTCGCCAACTGACAGCTCTGAAGAGCAGATGCGACTCGGTTTCCCTCTCTGTGAAACTATTTGCATACTTTCCCCAAAATGGCTGTGCAACTGTTTCTGTAGTCTGTCTGTTCTAGATGAAACATAATTAACAACACCATGCTGAATCTGAGGTTCTTTCTACCGATCTCATACTTGTGTCATGTAGTATACTGCTCGTTTTTCCAGTACATGTCCTTTATTTTAGTTACTAGATCAACAAACTCGGAATCATAATTTTGGTTTCCTCAACATCTGATGGTAATTTTGAGCGAATAAACCTTGACATACAAAAATGATGGTACCTAAAGTCTGCTGCTATCATGTCTTTATGTGTTGTGCAATGAGCATCTACTGCATTCATTAATTCCTTGTCAGCCAGTTCTTTCACCCTCCGATGAATATGTTCTTCACGCCCATGTTCCGATATTGAAATTAAGGTTCGAACACCTTTTTTACGCACTTTTTTGCACAGAAAGCAGCGAGTTTTATAGTCAAAAGTCGCTATATTCCTGGAAGATGAAGCATCCGGAACGCTTGCGTCTAATTTTTAGCGTTTGACCTGGAAATCTGAATGCCTCTTGTGTATGTACTCGCTCCGGCATCCGCGATGGCACACTGTTTTTTTCAACAAAAACTGATCATCATCAGTGATGTCATGACGTAACCTTTCATATACTTCATCGTTGTTCTCTAGCATTGCTTCTCGAAACCTTAAGACCCCATAAGACCCCGTTTGGTTGGGTTATTCAGAACATCAGAGGAATCTTTCTGGCAAAAAAGACATCTGTTGAAGTCGGTCACCACATTTGTCTTGTTTTTTGGCTGTTGTTTTGTGACGAACACGGGCTCCATAATTGTGTTTACTTGAGAACATACAAATATGGTGTTAGTAAATGTAGAAGAATATAATATCCTATAATCTAGTATAGTCTTATGCTAAATTAGTCCATCTGAAAACATATCTAAGCACTTCGCATAACATTTCAAAGTGAGTAGTGGGGGTTATCGTCAAAATGTACTTGTAAAAAACATTTCGCAAGAGACTTCGGATGTGCAACATCACTTTTCATACCCCCAGGGTATGCCAATGAGAGATAAATGGTTTTCAGCTGTATATCCGAGGCTGTAAGGTCAAGTGCAAAAAAATTGCAGATAGAGCGGGTTGGAGCTCTGACTATATAATTGATTGCCATCTGAGTCCCACCACTGTCCTACATTAACGCTGGCCCAACAGTGTTCCAGTCCAATGATAACTAAGCACAGCAAGTAGCAAGCATTGAACCAGTGTTGGATTTTTGCTGGCCCAACGTCTGTAACGCTGGCCCACCGCTTGCGATGCCGGTGCCAAAGCGTGTGACTGAATTAAACTGGCGAGTGACATGCCAGGTGATATGACTGGCAAGTGTTTTTTTCCCACCAAAAAAACAGGAGGCATTTAATCCCATGCTTGGGTTAATATACATAACAGTTAAAGTTAGACAAGCGTCCTGAACAGTGACCCAACAATAAGATATGTTTGGCCAGCTGTAGGCCTACGTGTATTGATAAAACTATAACCGATGGCGACCCATTGAACAAGATACATTAAACCAACGTCGGGTGGATGCTGGACCAGCGTAGCAGACGGTCAGCCAACATCACTTGATAGCCAGGTTAGCATCACAGTGAGCCTATAATATAATGTCCCGAATGTTATTATTAGACAAAAGTTATAATTATATAAACAAATAAAAAACTGTTTTTAAAATAAATTCGTGGGTCGAGGGTTGTGGGTCGAGTGGGTTTTCGATATACCCCTCTTTTTCAGGCGATGGTTCGAATCATTGATTCAAAATATTTACTTCTGGGGTTAATTTACCTCATGGGGGTGGGACTGCAACCTGTGCACAGAGAATCGTAACCAAGCACCTACTAACTAATAAATTAAAAAAAACTAGCCCACCACCCAATTTTAGCCATATTCAAACCCTGCAAGGAGTATCAAAATTCTTTCAGTTTATGTTATTTTTTATTGTTGAAATAATTTAATCTAATGCTATTTTAGCAATTCAAACTTTTAATGTACCAGGCAAGTTTCTACTTTTGTAGGTGGACTGGTACCTTTAGCCCCAGTGGCTGAGACAGGTTTCGGCCACAGATTGACCCCGTACAAAATCGTGTATTAACATTTCTTTGGACGATCATATCAAAGACTTGCACTTGAATAATCAGGTCGAAAATAGTTTTTTCTTAGAATCAGTAACATTTCAGTTATATGCCCGCATGTTCAGTCCACAGCCCGCACAGCCTTTAAAAAGGGTTACCTTCATAACCCCCTCGACCCCACGACCACCAACCCTCGACTCGACCTTCGACCCTCAACCCACAACCCTCGACCCAATACCTTCCCGAATTACCCCTTCGACCAAAGTTGAAAATGGGATTAATTTATAGGCCTAATCGTGTAAGGCCTATTGATGGGCCCTTTTCATTTATAGCCTATCGTAGGCTCATCCTTTTTACTAGGCCCAAAATCAAAAAATAGGGCATAATAGATTCTGTGTCGATAGACCTATATCCTTTTCCTATATGCGTGCGGCGTTTACAATTCATAGCGTCTCTGTGCAGACAATGTTGATCCAGCTGTGGAGATGCTGGCCCAGTATTGAGACAACATTTGGTGAATTTCCCGTGTCAGCGCTTGTGTTTGCTTTGATGCCCGCTACAGCGCCCATGTTCCCGAAACTGGGGTCATGATCTATAAATAGCACACGCTCACCGAACTAGCTGATACAATGAAGTATGGGAGAGGGGTGTCTATGTAGCACTGTTTTCACTGAGTAACCATTAAAGGAATTCCCGTGTTTCACAGAATAGGCTTAATTATATTATATTTATATATAATAATTATATAATTGATTTAACAGCCTGGGGTCCCATATAGGCCTACATGGTGACTTGAATTTCCCGGAACGTGGGAACTAATTTTGAATGTGGGAACTTCGAGAACTTGTAGCGTTCCGATATATTAGGCCTACTTGAAGTAGAAATATTTGGTTACTAGACGGGATGCCTGTCTGACATTTCGTTTCCATTTTCAGGCTGTGACCACTATTTGGTTACCATCTGATGGGATAAAAAAGGGTCGAGGGATTGTGGGTCGAGGGGCTTGTGGGTCGAGGGTTGTGGGTGAGGGGGTCGAGGGGGTTAAGAAGGTAACCATTAAAAAGTTACAATGGACATTTTTCCGACCTTGGGCTCGAGATCGCTCTCAGTCACCGCCATGATGAATTTTCGGGTAAAGAAAATACATCTATCAGCAGCCTCAGAGAGGACGAAACGGCTATAGTACCTTATGACTATGATTGCACTAGCCCTACTTCATTGTGATTAATATTTAACATGTCCTGTTTAATGTTTTCCCAGCAAACATGAGACGTTGGGACAACGCTGGTTTACTGTTGGGCCAGCTTCGTAGACGGTGGGCCAACAGTAAACCAACATTGGGCCAACGTCTCATGTTTGCTGGGTTAGGGCTAGGCTCTCTGGTATTTATTGTCTCTCTTACATTATATTGGCATCATATTATTGTTTGAAAGGGAATGAAATGAAATCAATGACTATGCTCACTTCCTATTTACCGTGTTTACATTGAGTAATAATACATCTGTGATTGACGCTAAATAGGTAAATATTATTTTACAACAACCTGTTGAAACTGATAATTGAAAAGAAATTGCGCAATCACATTGCACATGGTGGCAATGTTACCGACCCATTAGGAGCCCCAGCCACCCCTCACCTATGGAAGGGAATAGGGTTCATAATTCATACATGCGTTGTTCAATATTCATAATGCTATGTTGGTTCTTCTATGTGGCTACATTCTAAAGTGCATCGTTCAATATCGCTAGTTTCATTACGCTATGTTCAATATTCTATGTGCCGAGTAACAAATTTCAAAGTGCATTATGCTATGTTGCTTCTTCTATGTGGCAAAGTACGTTATGCTATGCTGGCTCGTCTTTGGTGCTACATTCTATAGTGCAATGTCGCCAGTTTCATTACGTTATGCTCAATATTCTATGTGCCAAGTGTCAAATTTCAAAGTGCATTATGCTATGTTGCTTCTACAATGTGGCGAAGTGCATTATGCTATGCTGGTCCATCTTTGGTTCTACATTCTAAAATGCAAAGTTCAATGCCACTAGTGGTAGTTCAATATTCTATGTGCAATGATGCGTCTTCTACAGGCCTTTTGCTGCATATAAAGTGCAATGTTCAATGACAATGTCTTTACTTTTATTATGCTATGTTCAATAGTCTAGTTCTAAGTCAAATTTATGAAAAGGAAGTCCCCACAATGACTGGTGTAATAGGCATACCTTACAACAAGCACGCCCCACCCGTCTACCACGTGGCCGATCAGAGCGCGCCACACGGCTGAAGCAGAATGAGATGAGGAATCTAGGATGTAGCACAATGCAATCTGGAATACAGTCGAGCCTCTCTATAACGAACACGCTTAAAGCGAATTTCTGGGTATAACGAAGTATTTCTCTGGAACGGATCGTTTCCCATAAGATTACATACATGTATTTATATTGTGTTTATTGCGAAGTCGTTTACTGCGAAATTCGTTTATTACGAACCACTTTTTGATACCCAAAATCATATTTTACCCTCATATAACGAATTAAAAAATGCAACCGGAAAATAATTTTTGTCTGAACAACATTATATTCAATCGTGATTTTTTCCACAGTTAATATTATTCATTTACGGACTTTTTCACTAAATTATTGATAATTTAGTATTTTATTAGGTATTGGATACAATAAGCAGTTTACACAAGTATTCAATGGTGATCGTATTTGTCTTTGTGTAAAAAAGGCGTTGAGTAGGCCTATATAAAATGACGTTTTCAGTCCCGCTGGTCGCATCAAATATTTACTTTCCATGAACGAATTAAATTCAGTTTCGACTTACTGTATAATTATTGCTATACAGTTTGTAGCTAAGAATTTTTTTTTAAAAAAGCATATGGTGATAAAAAAACAATCAAGTTCGCGATGCATACACCTAAACACAAATTACGGCTGGAAACGTCACGTACATGTAATGTACCCACAGTGACGCTTGAGCAATATATTAACTAACTTGCATTCCAGTGTCGCACAAACCCTGCAACTTATCTTATTGTTGCTATAGTTTATAAACATTTTTGTTTCATAATTCGTCCATTTGAGTTTACCTCAAGTATAGCAACATCCTAATATTCGAAGGGTTAATTAGCGATGGTAGTCGGAACCCATACATAGACACGTGTACCATTACGCTTTGACCACAACGATAACGGTGATGGCTGTTACGTCATAGACTTTAAGAAGCCCAAGGAGCTATTCTTGCCGGTATAGTAATAGTGATACATTTTAATTTAAATTTAGCTTCGTAAAGTCCACATAAATGTTCTTTGGTAGCATTTTAAGTGTATTATTATTACTACATACACTATGATAGCGTTTCATGGTATTATTTTTTTCCATGTCCTTGATTTATTAATAAGACCTTATTTTTATGTTACCATGATTAGTTATTTTTATATCCACATTGTACCTTAATTCATACAGATTGACACGAATATACAGCCTATATCTCTCTACATAACTAGGCTATACATGCATTATCAATACCGTGGAATGCTCAGACCGATCTTAGATGGGGAGGGGTGGGGAAGATGTTCAAACTTAAAGCGAATTTCGGATATTACGAAGTATTTGTTCAGGTCCCTGGTACTTCGTTAAAGCGAGGTTATACTGTAATCGTATAGTTCGGCATCATGCTGTAAGATGGCGCTGCGGTGGTGTGTTGATTTGTAGGCCTACGTACCGCTAACATACCCATCATCACATACCCCAGAGACAGACTGGTCTGTGTCAATACAACCCCAGCAAACACAAGACGTTCACCCAATGTCAATGAAATGTTGACGCACAAGCGATGCCGGTCTGGTTTTTTTATTCACCACATGTTATTTATCTGTTTACCACATAGACTAGCTTTTAAACTATACAATATTTTCCAAGGTAAGTGTCTGGGTAGTCCCCCCATCACTAGCAAATAGTGCTCGCAATATTTCATGACAATTGGTCAATAATATATTAGACTAATGAGAAATCAACACAAATTCACCACTGTTGATATACTTATATAGGCCTTATATTCGGCTGTATGAACTGTGTTGATGATCGTATTGAGAGGGTCTACGGGGGGGATATTGGTTATAATGTGGCAACATAGAAAAACCGTAACAACATAACGTGCTTTGTAATTCTTTGATAGGCATTTGACTCAGATCTAAAATAACACGTTAGGCCTACTAAACATAGCATGATAAAATACCACTAGTGGCATTGAACTTTGCATTTTAGAATGTAGAACCAAAGATGGACCAGCATAGCATAATGCACTTCGCCACATAGTAGAAGCAACATAGCATAATGCACTTTGAAATTTGTCACTTGGCACATAGAATATTGAGCATAGCGTAATGAAACTGGCGACATTGCACTTTAGAATGTAGCACCAAAGACGAGCCAGCATAGCATAACGTACTTTGCCACATAGAAGAAGCAACATAGCATAATGCACTTTGAAATTTGTTACTCGGCACATAGAATATTGAACATAGCGTAATGAAACTAGCAACATTTAACGATGCACTCTAGAATGTAGGCACATAGAAGAACCATCATAGCATAATGGATATTGAACAACGCATGTATGAATTATGAACCCTTTTCCCTTCCATACTCACTTGCAAGGGGGGTGCTAATCAGCTCATGCAGGTACCAGCATACACAATAAGCTAAGTGGATCACAGAGCCTGATTGATATACAACGCACCTGCACACCTAACAATTAGAACAACCTGCTCAACCCGCCAGGCTTAATTGACTTGTCCACGTGTAGGCCTACACGTGTACACGACCGCAGGAAACATAACTTGTTTATTTGGTTGAGTGGCGGACCGTAACTAACGTTAGGCCTATATCAAGTAATATTTTAACCCGTTCAATCTGTGGCATTCTTGCAGCTAATCAAATTAAAATAAGTTAGTGTTAAGGTAGAACATAATTGTTTTATACTGAATCAAAGTTTTATAACGATATTGTGAGTACTTTCCACGTAAATAGTGAATCAATAACACCATAGGATCCCCCTAAAATGCGCTTTTTAATGTGAATCCCACTATAGTCGGATTCACATTAACCGTGGTGAATGAATTTCGCCGATTTCTCAAACAATTTTCAAGAAATTTTACACACTATTTTCCAATCATGGCGTGACTACCCTGAAAATTTCGCGAAGTTTTGATCATTATTTAAGAAGTTAGACCATTTCACATGTGGTAAATAAATAAAAATGTAGCCCTCTATAAACCCATTAGCTTCGTTTCAGAATTTTATTACATGTCAAATGGTCTAACTTCTAAAATACTTATCAAAACTTCGCGAAATGGCACGACATGGAAGGAAAATAGTGTGTGTAAAATTTCATGAAAATTGGTTGATAATTGACTGAGAAATCCGCGGAATTCAATAATCCTGATTGATGAATTTAATGTGAATATATCGTAAAAAATGTTGAACCAAAGCTTGTTAAGGGGTCATCTTGTCAAGTTAAAAAAATTCAAAAATCCGAGAAAAACTTGGATTGGCCATACCTCACCACCCCAATTCAGAGTTTTTCTCGGATTTTTTTTAAATTTGACGAAGCCCCCAAGGTTGGCCCAGCGTCTACACCAGCAGACCAGCATTAGCACAGCATTTGTTCAACTTCCTGTGTTTGCTGGATACCAGCATGATCACCTACCAGCAGAAACCGCTGGTCGAGTGTATCCAATATTTTACTAAATTCACCCCCAGCGTTGCCTTAACCCCTCACTCACTATGTTATATTATTAAAATTTTCACCCGCTTGAAGTTGTGTCTCGCTACCGCGACACACAACTTCAAGCGGGTGAAAATTACTCATATATGTGTTTAAATTGAGACCAAACATTTGTAAACAGGATTGTTGAAACACTCATTTAATTCCCAATAACTGTGATTTAATCTGTGAGATAAAACAGTGAGAACGACTACAGTTGCGCCTAGCGCTTTAAGGGTTAATATCAGACAAACGTATCACCGTAAACACAAAACATTTGTATAACATTTGGACAACGTCGGGTCAACGTCTGACGTTGACCCGACATTTTAGGAATGCTATACAAATGCTTTGTCTTCATAATTATGCAGACACCGTTGGCTGCACCGTTTCCAGTGACTAAAACCCGCATAACTGACTGGAAGTCCCAGCAAGAACGGGGTATTCACCCAATGCTGTTTCAATGTTGGACCACCGTCTTCGACGCTGGTCCAACATTGAAAAAGCATTGGGTGAATGTCCAGTGTTTGCTGGACGTGGGCACGACCAGCACATATAAATCGTGTATGCCCTTTTTCTCATACCATCCTCTTTTTCTGCTCGCAAATATGATGAGTTACCAGCAAGAACAAGGAAACGCAACAAGGTCAGTTTAATAATAATGTTATGACAGGTATTTTAATTATCCACGAATAGCCAAAAACCTGTCGCAAATTTTGCTCACGTTCAAGTCGTCAACGTACGTGTACATGTCCAGTATGTTATGTTGTCATGGAAAGTGAAAATGTCTTTACAATTTGCAGAACAGCATCCTGATGGCGGACCAGTTGTGAATCCTTTGAAAAGTGCAAAACTTTTAATAATTTACTATTTATTTCTGGCCTGAGTCATTTGGAATTGAACATTGTAAAATATTTATTTATAATTGTGGTGAAATATTGCCAAGAGCATGTAAAAGACTAGTCGCCAGCACTTAAAGTTAATAGGCTCCAAACTGTGTTTCCGACAAAAACGATTTTTGCAAATATATATTAAAAATTTGGAACTTGAAGTTCCTGGAACTGAAGTTCCTGGAACTTGGGTATTTGTTCTAGGGTATCCCATTGGGGATTTTTTCACACATTTCTTTAACTCGATTGTTCTAATCTGTAGCCTTTTTTGTTAAATACAGGGGTATTGGGATGATTGCTAGTAGTAGTATTTTTCGCCCCCATCCGGGGAGGGTCATTGGGGATCTGTTTCGTCTGTTGGATGCTGTTACGGCATTGTACGGAAGCACTAGTCTACAGCAATCATCCAAGGGCAGCTGCAGCCTCCTCGTATCTGGCTATAATCTTCGGGCGGATTGCCAGTGGCGTACCCTGGTTCCTCCGCTCAACAGCGGAGCCAATGCAGCACCCACATCAGTGCTAGCGCTGATGTAGGCCGTGGTAGCCTTAAATAACCGGCAATAGCGTGTTTGACATTAGGTCTCTCACGTGGGATGAATGGAGTTACCCAGAGGGAGTGATCCTTCCTATTGTTACTCTGGGGACTATCCGACCCGAGGATAGCGGAGCTGCGCGAAATGCCACAGAGTTTCATCATTAAATTGTACAGCGAAACTAAAGTCTCCGGCCGTCTGGGCATGTCTGGGGGTATATCCTCTAGACATGCCCAGAACCCCTCATCGGGCGAGCGAAGGAAAACGCTCTCAATAACCCACCATGCCCTAACACCCCACCCTCACATCATCATCTGTACATCATTCATCTCATCAATTGACTACAACGTTTTTATCGTATTATAATGACACTTAAAAGACCTTTTGTACCGAAAAGTGACGTAAAGCAATTATTTACTACTACTACTTGTTAAATACAGGTTTCTCAGCAAACACAAAACATTTTTGTACCATTTGTACAATGTTGGACAAAACGAGCTGTTGTGTTTTTATATAGCCGCTTGGCCTCCAATACCTTCCCTATGGACGAACTGATTATCAGCACATCGATAACCATGATAACAGAAGGTGTTTGCCTTTAGAGATAGGCATTGCTAGTTCATTTCCTGCTTTGTGGACGTCGGTTCTGTTATGGCTGAATCTTTCGTGTGCAAAGCTTGCTTGTTTCCGTTGTCGATATCATAGATATAGAAAGCTCGGAATCTCGCCCTGATGTCATTGTGTACCGAACTCCCTCTACACTGTAATGATTACTGGCCGCCATGAGGGAGCTCGGAACACATCACTGTCCAATATGTGAGATTCCCAACTTGTCTATATAATACGAATAGCAACGGAAACAGGTAACTGTGGTACCTGGTAGCTGCTACTGCTCTGTGGTGTTGGTATTCACACCATCCGACATATTATTCAACCGAGTACTTTCTCCCTCTACGAGTGTTTTAAATACATGCCAACACTCTCACCTCAACATAAAATCGTGATGGATGAATAGATGTTATATAATTTACACACACCTTTTTCTTAGCCCCCTCCTCCCTGGAAAAAAATAAGACATTTCATACATATAATGAGTATACAAAACAAAATAAAATGAAATAAACCGCCAGTCACTTCCTTACAAAGGTTTGCATTTAGCACACGCACTAGTACATGCACTGAAACCATGTCATAGTAATATTCATTTAAGCCTATGCCTGGGTCTATATTTCCCAGAAATTGTGGTGTTAAGCAAGGATGTAATTTATCGCCTACAGTTTTCGTTTTTTTCATGTAAACGACCTAGTTTTAGATATAAAGAATTTGGGTGTGGGAATAACAGCTGGGAACTTAACTTATCTTTTTTACTATATCATGCAGATGGCATTGTTTCTTCTAGTACCGCTGGTGAACTCCAATTGCAACTGCATGTTTTGTTTCTTCTAGTACCGCTGGTGAACTCCAATTGCAACTGCATGTTTTGTTTCTTCTAGTACCGCTGGTGAGCTCCAATTGCAACTGCATGTTTTGAATCAGTGGTGTTATAAAGAAACCAGAGAAAGATCGTTCAGCACACTGCCGCCCCTGAGTATCCAGATTCTGGCCAGAAAACCCAACTAAATCTAGAAATTTAGCTGATGCAGCTCTACAAATAACATTCTGCAAAAAATCCACCGCCTGCTCTGTCAGAATTCACATCAGTACAATCACTTTATGACCATTTCTCGAAATATTTTGTCGATAAAATTGAAACTATTCGTCCCATTTATTCAGATAGAGTACTGAATATCCCATTAGTGCAAAAACCTTATATCGAATCCAAGAGGATATTTTTTAAACGTGCAACGAAGATTAAATTAAAAAGTCCACACCGTAAAACGACGTTTTTCAATATGGTGGTGAATAATAAAGATCTCAACCCCAATGTCTGAAAAATGTTCATAGCTTTTTAATGACGTTGCAACAGACGAGCTGAGCATCCGATCATGGAGCTGAAATGTTACTGATTATTATCAACCTATTGTTGACCTGATTAATCTGGGAAACGTCTTAGACATACCGCCCAAATGAAAGTCCCACGTTTTTGATCGGGCGCAATCTGTGGCTGAAACCTTCAACTCCGCTGTTGTGACTCGTGTTTCTAGGTATTGACAAATGCAAACAGAAATTTTAAATGTGATTTCATATGACAATCGACAGCATCGGAAGCAATAATCAGATAATATATATATATATAGATATATATAGATATATATAGATATATATAGATATATATAGATATATATGGTCGATTCCCACGAAAGTGATGCATATCTGCAAAAAAACGACTTTGTTGCACAGTCCTGAATTCTTCAGTTTATATCGCAGACATATGGAACTTTCACAAAAAATATATGCGAGCTCTTATTATATGATAGTTGCAACATGAATGGAGTTCATGCTCATTATTGAACACCAGAGTAACCCTACGAATGCATATTATGTAAATGCCATAATGTAACTAAAACTTTGGTCGCAAAGAGTACAGCAGTTCAAGTGGTAACAATCAGGTGGTAATGTTTAGAACAGTTTAATAACAGTTGCGAAAATTTGATACTGCACATAATGATTTGTAGCCAACTTCTACTCTCTTACAAATAATCAATATTCAGAAAATATATAAAAAAAGACATGTCAAACATAACATTTCTTTCAATTCAAGGCTTAGAGTGGAAATAGCAGTTGAATATTAAAATGTAAATGGAACATCTTGTTTAAAATCATGATTTCATATCATTTGTTCATCTAAACGTTTTTCTCATAGGTTTTAAAGGTGTATTCGTAGGGTTACAAATTTATATTTTATTGAAAAATAAGGCTATTAATTAGCATAATTGTTGTGTTATAAACGATTTGTATCGATAACTAATATTACTTTGACAGCCACATTGATAAACAATCAGAGAAGGGTGGAATAAGTTTTTAGCAACAAGGTGCGCGAGAATCACGAGAATAATTTTTTTATTGTTTGTCACTGAATTAATAGTCAACCTAAAAAATATACATACGTATATACATATATCATTCACTTGTGAAAGGTATTTGACAAATAGAGCTACAATGCACAAAAAAGGGTAAAACTGGTTGCTTTACGTCGATTCAAAATGCTTATAACAGCTTTGTTTGTAGGGTTCCGCTGTCATTTGTAGGGTTACTCTATCTAGGTGGGCTATGAAAAATCATCACAATACTGCAATTTTGACGGCTCATTATATTATTTAAACACATGTGTGTTCTTCCGTATGATACTGCTCAATATCCAATAGATTTACCACGCTATAATTAACTTCACATAGACCATTGAACAAAATATCTAATTTGTCAAATAATTTTATGTATTTCCAACTGGTGAAGTCAGACAGTGATTATGTCGCTATTGTATCACACACGTTTTAAAATACCGGGGTACTGGGATGATTGCTAGTAGTAGTACTTTTCGCCCCCACTCGGGGAGGGTCATTAGGGATCTGTTTCGTCTGTTGGATGCTGTTACGGCATTGTACGGAAGCACTAGTCTACAGCAATCATCCAAGGGCAGCTGCAGCCTCCTCGTATCTGGCTATAATCTTCGGGCGGATTGCCAGTGGCGTACCCTGGTTCCTCCGCTCAACAGCGGAGCCAATGCAGCACCCGCATCAGTGCTGGCGCTGATGTAGGCTGTGGTAGCCTTAAATAACCGGCAATAGCGTGTTTGACATTAGGTCTCTCACGTGGGATGAATGGAGTTACCCAGAGGGAGTGATCCTTCCTATTGTTACTCTGGGGACTATCCGACCCGAGGATAGCGGAGCTGCGCAAAATGCCACAGAGTTTCATCATTAAATTGTACAGCGAAACTCAAGTCTCCGGCCGTCTGGGCATGTCTGGGGGTATATCCCCTAGACATGCCCAGAACCCCTTATCGGGCGAGCGAAGGAAAACGCTCTCAATAACCCACCATGCCCTATCACCCCCACCCTTACATCATCTGTACATCATTCATCTCATCAATTGACTACAACGTTTTTATCGTATTACAATGTCACTTAAAAGACCTTTTGTGCCGAAAAGTGACGTAAAGCAAAGATTTACTACTACTACTTTTAAAATACCACTTGTTTAGGCTTGCTTGTATATGTTCTTTTTGAAAAATATCGTGTTTTTAGATAAAGGTCTCGCAATGCCAATTAAACACGTATTGTGTTATACAACATAGAAGCTATTTGTGAAATTGGTAACCCTACGAATACACACAGTGGTGAACTCTTTTAGATGCTAGATATGTTTAAATTAATATTTCCAATATTTGTAATACACATAAGAATACACGCTAGATTTATTTTTGATATGATGTATAGCAAAGTATATTAACAGTAAATTAGCCTTTGCATTGGTAAGTTAAAATAATTTTCAAACGTTTTAAAAACGTGTATTTTATTTTGTAGATAGAAATATTTATTAGCTTGTTGAGTTTTACATCTTATAAAGGCTCACTATGATGTTAGCTTTATTCTTGGCCTGTTTTGCAATGAAAACAATATATATTTTTTAATCGTTTAACGTTTTTCTCTTGTAGATAGTAACCCTACGAATACCTAACATTTGTGTAACCCTACGAATGACAATATCATCAGTCTCTGGTGGCTCTTCTATTACATAAGAATATTTTAAATGATATTGTCCACATATTGCCATGTCATTACAGGATAATGCATCATAGATATTCAATTAGCTCCTGTATTCTCCACACCTACACAGTGAAATATAGCCCTTTGATAATTTTTTCCGATATATTAAAAATTCAAACATTGCTAACGTGTCAAGATATCTATGTTAACCACTAAAATCTGACTGTCACGTACACTGTACCTTGGTTATTCTGTTAGACAAGGTGGTGAACCTCATGCTCTTTCATAGAATTCCACAGCTGCCGTTTCTTTATTTAAAATTCGTAGGGTTACACATATTAAAAAACCCAGTAGTGTTCAATGGAAGAAATTAAAAAAATGGTCTAATTTTCCGATACGTTACCTTGCCCATATTATACATTGGTACCACAAGTGTATTCGGAGAAAAGAGCTTGTGTTAATCTGTAGTAGTATTTGTTTTATAGAACATGGAAGCGCATTTGTATGGTTACAAAAACGCACTTTAAATTATTGCACCTATTTTGCTAGTACCAACATTATTTTGTGGACATGCTCCACAATGAATTCGGTTCAGCAAATAAACAGCAAGCACAGCTCAGGTCATAGATATAATGTATAAAATATTTATATTGTGCATTATTGATTTACTCAGATATCATAACACAAGCTGTATTCGTAGGGTTACACGAGTTTTAAATTTTTTAAAAATATGAATTAAAAAAATTCAAATTTACAAAAGCAAAAAAAGTGTTGACTATTGATTAGGTGCAGGTGCCGCGCTTCAGAATGCGTAATATAAAGGCGCCGTTTATTTTGAATATTGAGAAAATGAACTTTTTCAAAATAAGGTCCAAATGCATCACTTTCGTGGGAATCGACCATATAGATATATAGATATATATAGATATAGATATAGATATATATAGATATATATAGATATATATAGATATATTAGATATATATAGATATATATAGATATAGATATATATATTATAGATATATATATTTTAACTACCATAGTTAAAATGTATAAATCAATGCATGCGTTGAAAAAATTGTCAGAACTATTTTTTTTAATGTAATCATAATTGATGATATTCATTAAAAAATAATTAAAATATATATCTTCTTCTTCTTCTTCTTTGTTTACTGAGCCAAACGGCTCAGGAAGATTGTGTATGAGCTGCTGTCAGTTGCAGTATCCACAAAATTGTAATCAGATCGTTGTCTTTGACTTTGACGTCTCAATTACAGTTTCAAGACAAGTGCAAGGGGTAGGAGATAAAATGTCTCTCCTTCCAACAAAAAATGTGCAAAGATAGAAAAAAGAAAGATGATGGACTGCTAGGTATTAGAAAGATGGGAGATTGCAGCTCTCATGGGAGATTGCTGTTTTGAAGGTGAGGAGGGATGGTGCACATACTATATGTTCTGGCGACGCATTCCACTGCCTGACTGTTTTCGGAAAGAAACTATTTAGGTGAGCATTGTTATTACAACGGAAGGGTAAAATAGGCCAGTGAGTTAGATCTCGTGCTTGTCTGATGGGGGTAATATATTGGCTGCATGGTACTGCCACCAGGTTATGGGTAATCTTGTATAGTAGGGTGAGGCGGTAGCAACATCGTCGTTGGGCTAGAGTAGGCCATTGGAGATGGTCAAGTATGTCTGAGACACTACTGGTGTTATGATACCGGTTCAGAACAAGCTGAGAATCACATTTGGACTGTGGGCCCCACACTGTGGAGCAGTAGGCCTACTCTAGGCGTGGCCGCACTAATGCCTTGTAAACTTTGGTTTTAATGTCTCTTGATCTTGTTTCCACGTTACGTTTCACGAAGCTCAGTGACTGAGCTGCTCTAGACAGATTATATAGACAGATTACCTTTTTCTCAGCTAGTTTCTTTTTGTCAGGCAAGTGTCTATCAGGGCCGTTCTTACATTCCAGTCGACACTTGCTGAGCACCATGAATGGAATGCCTTCAAATGAAATCCGGTGTCCATTAACATCTTGAGGATCCTCCCAAAAAATCTTGTGATCCTTTTGAAGCTGTTCTTCTAATACTATGAAAATAAAAAGTATTGACCATTAACTTCATGTTTCAGCTTATTATGAAAAAAATTGTTGATTTTTAGTTATTGATTGCTTTTGACAGCATACTTATTAACAGGTATATATTTACACCTGAAGGGCATCCATGTTTTCAAAATATGGCAATGGCTAATTTGTTTTGACTTAAATAGAAAATGTAATAAACCCAACAATGGCCTAAGTAATAAAGCAAATGATCTTTTACTAACATAAAATATTTTATGTACAAATTCAAACTAGCCATACACCAAAAGAAAATTCAATTATTTTACCAATTATCTTTTTGCTTAAAGCGTTTATGGATCCTCAGATGTGATTAGGGAAATCAAAATGAAAAGTTAACACTTTCAGTAAAGGGAACGGCAGGATTTTTACGCTTGCAGACATCAATTTTCTAGGTGAAGAGTTAATGTCAAGCCCGGACAGTGCAAGAAGCAAATTGCACCTCATATAAGAGCTGGAATTATGCAACAGCAGTAATTAATGCCAGTTATAAGTACTGTTGATTTCTCGCAATCTGCATGCTCGGTTGTAGACAATAAAATACATGTATGCTGGCTGGTTTATACAGCAATACTAACAACATATTAAATAATTTTTGGAATACCCTGGCTGACTCCCCTTTATTGTGGCAACACGCGTATGGCCTGGTCTGGCATAAAGGTATTATAACTTCAAATACAAATACACATCTGTGTATTTTACAATCCAATTCTGGGCAGCCAAAAAGATACCTTTAACCAATATAATAACCCACCTCTTAAAAATGAAAGTCTATGCCATTATAAACAAATACTCCTGACATTTCTTCATAATTCTTTTTCAAAAATGTTATGTAGATTTTATAATAATTTCTCTAAATATCAAATTAATATTATACACACCACAATTCTACATCTTGTCTAAACGGACACAAATAAACTCCGCATTTTTATCACTACTGTAGGATGCATGATTTCTTCCTTGGTCTCTCTCCAATAGAAACAGTTCCATTCATTTGTCTCACTGTCCGCCATACTTGCACCTGAATTCATGGTAGGATGCTAAAAATAATAATTCACAACTAATTTTTCATCGTATATCGTATCAAACATTCTGATAAAAGTGATGAGAGCACTGCCTAGCTCTAGAAGTTAATACTTGTATGCTTTAAGTTTATAATGATATATTAAGAACACTTTTAATTTTAATGAATTTTTTGCAAATTTAATCACTGTCACCCAAACGTCTCACTAAATAGACCCCCTAATGCCATGGTGCGAACTGTCAACTGACTATGGCCGTGGCATGGAGCGAAAAGTCTGTGTATTGTTAGGCATAGACCTACTGCCCTAGGCCTAGCCTGACTGGCCCTACTGTACTACCCTACTCCCTAGGCTAGGTCTAGGACTAGCCTCACTAGAGTGTAGCCGTGGGCGTGGCGCCCTGTTCGAGAAACCTGGTAAGGCTGGTTCACCCACTCGATCTACATGCCCTAGGGCCAGTAGGGGCCTAGGCCTACGGCTACCGCCTACGCTTCTTCATGTCATGCCATGGCATCCATGGCATGGGTCATTGCCTGGCCCTGGGGCGGCCGGGGCGTACCGCCACGGGGTGGTTCTAGCCTGTAGGCGATGTCTGAACGGGATACTCTTTTTTGCGATTTAGAATAACATTAATGATACAAGTCTATGTATATTATCAGTTATATGACACTATTTCAGCTGAAATATTGTACATATTCAGTTCCTATTCACCTTGTAGATATGTTTAGGCGTACACTGGTGGTTGCAATCAACTTACTGCCTGACATGTAAACAAAGTGGTACATGTATGTTATTGCGGCACAAAAATCATTATACATTAAATCATTGATATACAGAGGCAAGAATAGTTATTATTGTATGACTCATCACAAATTGTTAAGCAGGTTAAATCGTTATACAGAAAAAATCACATAAAATACACCTAGGAACAATGTATAGTGGACATTCGAGTAAAAATGAGACGTTGTCTCTGGGAGACCACATTCACAGTTATTCTCTATGATATTATCTCAAATAAACGTGTCATTATTATGTTAAACTGTCTGTTTCCAAGATAATAATATGGGTTACATATCGGTTTTGTAAAGTGCGTTTTCAGCGGCAGTTTTACAAAATGTTTTATTTTTTCTTCCAAATTGTTCCAGAATAAAGTCATGGAAAGAAAGAATGAGTTTAGATGTTTCCGTTCTGAATGTAGAGCAAGATAAATTGGAGCGGTTTCTCGGGGGATAACGGGCTTGTACTCCTGTCTTCTAAAGTTTCCGGAATGTCGTCTACCTTTTCACATTCTCCGCACGTCTTGTTTTTCCTGTTCCTTCGGATCTGGCACATTCCTGTCATCGAGTAGTTCACACTGAACACCTTCATGAACTTTTTCTTTTAAACGGACTCAATCAGGCTAAAACCATACAAAAATCGGTGATTTTATTTTGGCTTCTTGATATGACGATATGATGTAAACATGTCCATAGACTAGAATTTTTTTTTAATTTTTGTGCTGTGCATTTACCAGTTATGCTAGATATAGAAACGAAATTCCCGTATTTCTTATTTTGGACATGCTTGTCCGATATTCTATAGCCTCTAATATATATATTGAATGAAATTATGTGTCAGCTTTAAATATCACGTGGCTTTGCCTCTAGTAATACACATCACATCTCAACTTAATAAAAATAAGGAAATCTAAGCATGGAGGAAACATCTACAAACTACAGGCTATCTGATTGAACAAGATGGAGAGCATGCCTTCCCCTTGGAGTTAGAAGGTGCTAAACTGCCACTTTACTGCCAAAGTGGCGGTTTAGCACCTTCTAACTTTTAAGGGAACGATGTATCAGTTGATGGAGCTCCACTTTCACCCGAGTTGAAAACTTAACGCAAGCAATTCACCCGATTTAAAAACTTTACTCAAGCAATTCAGAGCAGGACAATTCACACGACACAAGGAGGAACTTGTAAATTACCTTATAATACTGACCATATAATAGGTATATAAGATATATTAGGATAAATGACATTGGTCAATTGAAGAGATACATTCAAATCTTCTTCGCAATGCATAGCTTCAGATCATACATCGCCTTCTTCAATGCCGCTTTAGTTTTTGCTGCACTTACCCCACGTTTCCCTGTATGATGTGTTGATGACTAAAATCAAACATGTCGATAATAGATTGGTAAAATCACTGATGTACCGGTCGTGGTTTGTTAATATAAAACACAGCTCTCATCTGTTTATTTCGTTTTTTTAAAGAAAGTGATTTTTTTTGCAAATATTTTTATTTACAAACCGCATATCAAAACATTCATACATGTATACAAATTATTCATTATTATAAACAATACACATGAGACCTGGTGATCTAAACAAAGACAAACCGTTATCGTACGTGGTTCCCAGCAAACACGAGACCCCGAACCAGCGTTGACCAGTGTTGGCGAATCGTTTTCGACTCTGGGCCTAAACACTAAATCAACACCGGCCAAGAACCGCGCGCCTGCTGGCATACCCGTAATTACACATAATTATAAAAATAGCCTAATAACAAACATTCAACATCTATATCTATTAAACATTTTAGTTCCAAATTTAATTCCACCTAGTCCATTTTTCGTTTTTCTTAGTAATACTCTCATCTATTTTTTTTACATTTTCAATGTCTATCTTAAACTCATGAAATAAAGTTATTGTTTCTGCAAATCTCGAAATGTAAATATTTTTTTTGGACGAGAAAATTAGGGAACTCTCCTTCCTATTCTCCGTTCCAAAAAATATACCATTTTTTGTCACTTGTTTTCCATGTAAAATATCTTTTAAAAAATCCGTCCAAAACAATTGTGTAAAACAACACTCGCAAAATAAATGGCATAAATCTTCAATTTGTTCATTACAAAATGTACATAGCCAATCTTCTTGCAGTTTCCTTGTGTTGAGCCGAAAAATATTTATAAGTACATCATATAAAAAAAGTACTAAAACTCGATTAACTTCACTTCCAAGCATACTTTATATACCCTAGGAAAGATTATTCTCCAATTTACATCCCGAGTTTGCTGAGTATCTTTCAATGCGAGGTACATGTACATCTATATTCCGTAGCCCCAAAATTCCATTATAAGCAATTTTCTGGCTTATTTTACCCTCACTAATTAAACATTCCCGGTTATTAAATCTCGCACCTGATTCTATAGTTCTCGTACTTAAATTATTTTGTAAAAATATTAGTTTTTTTGAGACATGAAACCAGCCCCGCCCAATTAAAACAATCCCCGTGTGTTAAACCTTTATGTAGCCATTGTTCAAAGGCTATCGTAGATTCATCGGAAAGTGATTTAAGATTGTTTTCTGAATGTTGGTCATGAAGCCACGTAACTGTTTGATGAACATTTGTGATTTCTTCAAGTTTGTATTCAAGCTGTGCTCCAGAAAAATGTATAGAAATAAGATGGTACTGTTTATTATAATTCAATATAGAACGCTTATGCTAAAATATTTGTAGCACTAGTCTATAGCAATCATTCAAGTTAAACTGCAGCCTCAACGTGACTGGCCATCATCTTCGGGCGGATTACCAGCGGTGTACGCTGGCTCTTCTGCTTAACAGCGGTGCTAATGCAGCTCAGTGTAGGCACTGCCAGTGCAGTGTCACTAGGTCTACAGTGCAGGCACTGCTGTTGACCGTGGTAGCCTTGAAACAACCGGCAATAGAGTCTTATGTGTCTCGCGTGGGATGAAAGGAGCTACGGTTACCCTTAGCTATTGCTACTCTAATATGTGACCCGAGGATATTGGAGCCGTGTTTTGTAGGAAAAATCCTGAGTCTCTGGACGTCTGGGCATTCCTCGGGGTAAATCCCCTAGACATGCCCAGAACCCCAAAAAGGAACCCGTGAAGTAAAACACTGGCAACAACCCACCATGCCCTATCGCCCCACCCCCACGTCTTCATTTGTACATCATTAATCTTAACAAAGGACTGCAACATTTTTATCCCCCGCCCACAAAGTAGGGGCAGGGGATATTGTCATCATCATGTCTGGCCGTGCGGCCGTGTTTCGTTTCCGGATGATACCGTTAGCCGGATTGCTTTCATATTGCATGCAGACATCCCTTAGGGGGTGTAGATGTGCTATGTGGGGGTTATGACCTTTGACCTAGTTTTGACTTTCGATTTTGAGGCGATTATCGACTTTAATTGATTGCGGATAATGAGTTCATTTTCCGAATGATATCTCGCAAACGTTTGCTGAATTGTTTTCATACTACACGCACACATCCCTGAGGGGGTGTAGATGTGCCCTATTGGGGTTATGACCTTTGACCTAATTTTTTATCTTTGATTTTGAGGCGATTATTGACTTTATTTGATTTTGGATGATAAGTTCAGTTTCCGAATGATATCTCACGAAGCGTTTGCTGGATTGTTTTCACACTGCACACATACATCCCTCAGGGGGTGTAGATGTGCCTTTTGGGGGTTATGACCTTTGACCTAATTGTGGGGTTGTGACCATTAACCTATTTTTTAACCTTTGACTTTGAGGCAATTATTGACTTTAATTAATGACGGGGGATATCGTTTCAATTATTGACTTTAATTAATGGCGGGGGGATATCGTTAGCGTCAGCGCTCTTGTTATCGTATTACATTGCCACTTAAATGACCATTTGTGCTGAAAAATGATGTAAAGCAACAATTTACTACTACGTGTCCATCTGCACCCTTGCACTTGTCAACTGAACGAAGTACAATGACAGCTTTGTGTAACTAGCATTGGAATCTTCATCGATGGTTAACATGATGATTGGTCTGATGAAAAAATGGATATTTTCGCCATGGGCTAATAATACATCTCAAAATATGAAACTGTACAATGTCTTTTTTCAATGACTCTGTACATGTTTCTGTCCACGCCAAGCCTCCGTGACCGAGAGGTAGCGTGCTCGGCCCAAGACCTCCAGGGTTTGAATTTCGAATTCTGTGTCTGGAGGGCAGTGTCATCTCACTCATCTCACCATCCTCCGGAGGTTCTTTTGGCCCAATTTAGTCTGTATGTGCACAAAAGTGGCCTAAAACCAGATTCATTTCATTTGTACACGCCAAAACGGTTATTCCTGATAGTATAGATAAATGTAATTTACACCTAAGGCCTATAATAATGACATAATATTCGTTCAATACATGCCAACCTATAGCACACTGATTTTATTTTGAATGGTATTAGATTGAAAGCGGTTTAGAGAATACTACTTCTAATCTACAGCAAATTAATAATTAAAGATCAACATAAAGATGTTCAACATAACCTCACAATGACCTCTTCTGTAGGCACGTTGTGAGGTGAAGCAGTTTGGGTGTTGTACATACGATTACGAATGAAAATCTCGCCACTTATTGTATCTTGGTTCATTTCTTCTACTGTTATTAATGCAATGGCCTTTACGTTTCGCTCCTGCCACCGGTGCACCATCTTCATCTATCCAGTTGTCTGCTACCGGTAGTCTGACGGTCTGACCTGACGGGGCAGGGTGCCAGTGCACTTGGTACAGCATTATACTTCTCAGAGGAGATATCACCAGCGTATTGTGATTAACAGTAGGGACTCTCTAAATTGAAACACAGCGAGAATAATGGATGAAAATTCACTACGGTAACGGTGTAAATAACCACACATATCTGTTTTATATTAAAGTAACAATATATATGAAATTAATGGTAGACATTGCTATCATACAATAATTATATTCTCAAAATTATAATAATTATATAATATTAAATACATTTATATATACTCACCTTATATTATCAAGTAGTGGACTGAGTAGACCAAATACATCACTTTTCCCATGACCAGTCGGAAATATAGCAAATGCGTGTTTCCTTGTACGAGGGCTTTCGTAACTTCAACCTGTTTCTTTTTAAATTAGTAATGAATGTTATATTGAGCGCGTGTAACCAACGTCCAGCGTGGAATAAGCAGATTGGGCCTGGAGGTACATGTATATGCGGCAACACTTATCAAGTAGATTCCATCTGGGCACACAGAAGGATTCGAATCCATGGCTTTATAAATTGGTAACCTACGTAGCAGTCTCGAACATCGTGAGCTAGGTCATCTCACATAATATCATTATCGCATATTTCTTGTAGTTATATGCGATAAAAACCCTTTCTATTCACACATACTTCAGGATTCACTTCTGGTGCTCTGATAAGAATAAGACCCATCAATGGCACTACTGGCACCAGGCAAACCACGTTTTTCTTCAAATGCACGTACAATCTGTTGTTGTCGCACATCTTGTGGCCATGTCAAGTAGAGTGCACTGCACCGCTCTGGATTTGGTATCCCTCTCCATGTGATTTACCTGAAACACAATGGCTGTTAATTAGAATGGGCTTTTACAAAAAAAAACCTACTAACCTTAAGACACCAATATTTATTTTTTATTTTGATGCACAATGAGTGTAACACCATGGTTTGGTTCAAATATATAACGGTATTTTAGGAGCTAATGATAATACCACATGGACACCTACAAATAAATAGTTATAGATTGTAAGAAATATAAGTAATGAATAAGCATGAAGCAGCTATAACATACTTGCGTAGACTTTTCTTTAGTAGGTGGTGCAACATTTAAAGAGTTGCTAGGAAAGCTCAGTCGATTCTATACCTGATGGCTCCTATAATAATTGCATCGGTTTATAGCAATTCACTGATTAAATAAAATATGTGTATATTTTATTATTAAGAGGATCACAATTTGTAGAACAATACATTGACATAGTAGTCGGTTTACCACTGGCAATTCAACTTTGCCTTTGCCAGGCGCACCCTTACATCCTTGCTTTATCTGTTTATAATGACGAAGCATACCAGGGCTACCATACGTCAGGCCACAACTGGCAGGTATACCTCATCACCTGTAGTTGTACGATACTCGATGGCCTGTAACAAGTACATGTATCTATTGCAGTTGAAAAAGGCAGCCGGGTTTATGTCTGCCTCTTCTGCAAGACGTAGAGCTGAGAACAAAGACGCCATAGTAGAGCCGAGGAAGCTTTTACGTCTGAAAGGACATTTTTTGAACTACGCAAGTGAAGATGCCGGTACAAAGTTGAACCTCGTCAACATTAATTACGTAATTTTCCTGGTGTCTTGTGTAACACATCATAGATATATTTTATTAAAGTATTTACTGCAACATATTGCATATATTTGTAGATCAATATAGAAATGAAAAAAAAACCGTTCACTTATTTTCCGCGCCATATCCCGCTTTTCGTTTACCTTTCAGTGAACTTGCCTCCTTTATACCACGTCTCCGTGATTGTTTGACTGTTGTTACTACGATAAGAAGAGTTGAAGTACAACAACTATGTGAAATAATAATACATAACACTTTTATGAACTTCTTTTTATTTTATTTTCTCGTTAGCAATACATATCCTGATACTCGACACTGTACACTAAGTCTTCATTA
Organism: Flabesymbios commensalis; assembly: GCA_964017125.1. Taxonomy (NCBI): domain Eukaryota; kingdom Metazoa; phylum Annelida; class Polychaeta; order Terebellida; family Flabelligeridae; genus Flabesymbios; species Flabesymbios commensalis. The sequence continues at coordinate 56,810,867 of OZ024914.1, read as the reverse complement.
ATGCAGCTCGCGGTGTATTCAAAATCAATAATTTATTCTCTGTATAGCAGGTAGAAGCAGGGTAGCTGTTGACCATTACATTATGTGCGTTGATTATCCCGCCGGTGTACACAAATATCACACGGTCGATCGTGTGATATTGTGTGATGGAACTGGACATAACGCTTTACAGTCCAGCGGTTATCATTTGGCCATCCCTATCTACCACTCTAATTGCCGTACCATCAACCTTATTAGTTGGCTCCGGCTCACAAATTTAAGGGTTGGCGCACCCCACCTCCAGCCTTCTTCGATTAATGTGATGTCTGCAAAAACAGACATAACAAATCAGTATGTTTATGTTGAACAGTCATATTTCAGATGTATAATTTAGATCCAACTTTTAGCCAGCATTGATATGATTACATGTATATAATCCTGCACCTAAGTAAAAAAGTAACACTGGCCGATGATTAACATCATCCAGCCGCATGGCTCGCATCACGGTATGTAATTGTCGTAAGCACACACGCTGATGTCCATTTAGGGCCATTTTGCTGAATAAAAATCGAAATTTATCGCCGATAATTGATGAATTTTAACTAGGCCATGCATAGATATGTATAATCATAATAGAATGCCATGGAGTTTCAGCATTAAATTGCATAGGGAAACCCCAAGTCTCCCGGCCGTCTTGGCATGTCTGGGGGTAGATCTATGGTGAGATGGAGAGCCCCTCGCGCCAAAAGTACCTGTAAGTGACGGTTGGAGTCTCTAGTGTAGGGTCGCAATGGCGGACGAGGGAAACTGCCCAATCTTCACCTTTTCAACACAAACTTCCTTCCCCGTCAAGTAGACGGTTCCAAATAAATCATAAAGCTCTTTCTCCACTTGTCATGTTTATTCGTTAGACATCTGGCAACAACAAAGCACAACCCCCGCGCACGGCACGTCCTGTTTGACTCAGAAAGAGCGACCTACGGCACGTCTGTAGTCGCCGACTGTAACGTCTGAAGTGCGGGAAAAGTACAGAGACCGCATGGGCTGCAATTGTATGCGCCCGGCACCAAGGTACGGAAACGAGGCGGTCGTCCACAGCTTCTCGCGTCCGAGAAGCCGGGGATAACTGCCACCTAAACTTAACGAAGTCAGGATCCTACATTACCCCCGGGTGAGTGATAACATAGGACCCGACTGACGTGTAGGAGACTGCTTCGTGCAAGTAGCGGGGTTGTAAAAATATGTAACCTCTTATAACTAAGCATGGTTTAAAAAATATAGCGTGTGTGGTTACACCGTGGGTGGTTGAAATCGCAGCATTATACATGAATTGTCCCATCCTCTTAACACCAACTGTCCTTTATGTATGTATTCATATGCCGCAAGCTGCGATCAACCCATTTATTTAATTAACATAAATTTCTATTCGTATTTTAGCAATTAACTTGCTAAAAAAAATGTCTACACATTTTATATATCTGTACATAATGCTGCCAAGCCTGGCATATTCATTTACAATTTAAAAACATTGTGAATACGATGCATGCTGTTGGGCCCGCCATAGATGTCGTTAGGCGCCACTATGGCGTGAACCATCTGCACGAACCGGGCAGGAGTCTGGATTTTTCCTCCGACTCTAGTTTCTCGCACTGTTTGGTCGGTCGAAATTTTTTAGCGATATTCGCATGGCTGCTTTTGGTCGAGTCGATTACGGCGTCAGCAGCACCCGGGGTTTTACCCCGTAAATGTAAAGGTATGCGGGAATACGTTCGTAAACCACCGCCGTTCCCGTTAGCGCGGGATACGGCGGGGGCTCGCGAATGCGGCACTACATAAGTATTGTCTCTGTGAGACAAGTTGACTTTAACATCTAGTTGCTTTGGGACTGTGGCCGATTTTTTACTGCTTCCGACTGCCGTCGACTTTTTCGTTTTAACGCTCGTCCCGTTGGACGTCGGAGTGTCCGCACTACCAGTTCTAGGTGGACCCTGTGGATTCCTACTAGATGTCCTGGTAGCCGTCGATCTCTTTAGTTTGTTTGGCGTTTTACGCTGTATTGTCGTACCTGTCGTAGGCTCGCACTCAAGATGTGCGGGTTTAACGCGATCTAAAGAGACCGTCTCAACCTTGCCTTTAACTAGGATTTTCATTACTCTGCCACTCCTCGCGACGACCTTGTATGGTCCGTCGTAAGGGGCGGTCAGTGGCGGCGCAATTGCGATTCGGCGCAAGAATACATGAGTACATGTAGCTATTTCCTTGAATTGGAAAATGTTGTGTTGTTGTGTGTCACATGGCGGACATAGACGGAGACGCGACATGGCCACGCGTAGCTTGTCTGAATAATTCTCCAAATCAGTGTTAGCGTCGACGGTGTACTGTTTAGTAAAGTCTCCTGGGAGTCTAAGGGTTGTCCCGTATATCATCTCGGCAGACGACCTGCCTAGTCTCTCCTTAACTGCGGAACGAACTCCTAAAAGCACAGCGGGTAACGTGCGGTGACTCGTGCGCCATAATGGCGGCTTTCAATTGACAGTGGAAACGTTCGACCATGCCATTCGACTGGGGGTGATAACTCGTGGTACAATCCCGAATTGATTACACAAACTATCCCACAATTTGGACTCGAATTGAGCGCCCCTATCAGCGGTGATAGTGGCTGCTATCCACCCGCTGAAGAAGGCATCGGCGACCGTTTCGGCTCTAATATCTTCCATAGGTATAGCTTCGGGCCAACGTGTAAAACGGTCGACACAAGTCAGTAGATATCCAAAGCCATCAGCATAGGGTAAAGGTCCGACTATATCTATGTGGACATGATCAAATCGCTCGGTAGGTTCAGTGAACTTTCCGAAAACTCAAAGGTTTGGTAGCTCTATGCGATGGGTGGCCTAAACCGTGTAAGTTTGAAAAAACTTTTCGGCGAAATTTCGCGGTAAGGTACGGCCGGTAGTAATTCACCATTCCCAGATATCTACGCAGTGCTCGGTGCTTTTCGGGCTTAACGAAATTAACAATCACGTCAACGGCGCTGGGTAACGGCGAAATTCCTTCGGCACAAACATGGTGACCTAGAAAACTTAATTCAGTTGTACCGAACTGACACTTTTCAGGACCAATGATAATTCCGTATTCAGATAGTCGGGCAAAAATAATTCGTAGATGTTTCTTATGCGTTTTATGATCTGTGGTGGTTACCAGTAGGTCATCCAAATAGACAAAAACAAAATCAAGTCCGCGTGTAACGTGGTCTATAAAGCGCTGAAACGTTTGACCGGAATTTCTTAGACCAAACAGTGTTTCAGTGAAATTAAATAAGCCAAAAGGTGTAGTAACGGCAGTCTTGTGTACGTCGGACGGTTCCACCGGAATTTGGTAATAAGCTCTGACCAAGTCGATCTTCGAAAAAATTTTCGAACCGGCTAAACGCTGCGTGAAATCTTGTATATGAGGAATCGGATAACGGTCCGGTACGGTCTGTGTGTTTAAACTACGGTAGTCCCCGCATGGTCTCCAATCGCAGTTTTTCTTTGGCACCATGTGAAGCGCTGAGGACCACTCGCTGTCGCTGGGTTCAATGACCCCTAGTTTTATCATCTCATCAAACTCACGTTTTGCGGTAACCAGCTTATCGGGTGCTAACCGTCGTGGTCGTGCAAACACTGGGTGTCCTTTAGTCACTATCTTATGTGTTATACCGTGTTTAACGGTCTCACCCTTTGTCGTAGGGCGTGTCAGTTCCGGGAACTGGCCGACGAGTTTTGTGTACTCGTTCTGAACAGTGTCTACTTTGTTCAATGATAGTGGTTTAATCGATGACAGTGAAGCGGCAATAGCTAGACCTGTACGCATGTCCCGGAGACATCGGCTTCTCAAGTCCACGAGCAAATTATAGTGGATTAAGAAATCAGCCCCGATTATGGGTTGCTGCACATCTGCCACTATGAACGTCCACGGATATTCGCGCTTTAAGCCGACATCGACGACGCGTTTACAGTTGCCGTAAGTATGTATAGTACTGTTATTAGCTGCCACCAGGGGGAGACTGTCAGCGTTCGAAATCCCGTTAGCGCAAGATTTCGGCAAAACACTGACAGCTGCGCCCGTGTCAATCAAATATCTGTATTTACGTCCTTTATCTGCGACATATAATAATTTAGAGTGTGGTAACGCGATATTCGCTACTTCGCGCTGACCTAATGTGACATAGTATGAACAGGGTTCACTGCACAAGCGCGCCTTTTCACCATAAGTTTGGTGGTAGTAGCAAACCTGTGCAGTGGCTGTGTCGGTCGGTTGTGCAACATTATTTTGCGGCGGCGGTGCGAAAGGTCGAACATTTTGTTGTGCAGTAGTACAATTATTTGATTTATTAACAAACTCAGTGGCCTGTGCATTCGGCGGCGGAACGAAAGGTAGAGCATTATTCTGTTCATTTCTATAATGACTAGGTTGTTTGTTAACAAAACCTGAGGCCTGAACATTAGGAGCAAATGCAGGCGCAGGAGCATAGTTATTATTTACTCGTCCACGTCCTTTATTTCTTTTCCTCTCTGATGTAGTCACGGTTTCTAGTTTTTCAATTCGCCTAGACAAATCCTCCAACAAACCAACTAGCTTGGTGGTTTCTTCTACCTTAATTTCTGCGACCCCCGGCTTACTCTCTTCGACGTCCTCTTCATCATCATCGTTGATCTGGTGAAGAGCAAACTGAGTCTCTATTTGGTTGAACCAGAGTTCAACATCCGAAGCGTAGAAAGTGGCGATTCTGAACTTTGGTAAGTTTGTAGCACGTCTCTGAGCTTGCCTACCGAGCGGTGAAGTACTCCTTGAGGAATCGCTCCTAGAGTGAGAACTCATACGTTTAGCTCGGGCAATTCGAGCGAAATCAGCTTTGAGGAGTTGATTTTCTTCGTCTGCCTCTCGGAATCGAACCTCATTGTCCTCACTGTCTTGATGATAATCATCTTTAGGTCGAGCACCCGCACCTTCTAGGGGCGTTGACATGAAGCCTTCACTGTCGTATTGCTTCGACATTATGAAATAGTTTTTTTGAAATTAGCTAACTAGTGAAGCATTTGAGATAGCTGGCCTATTGGCTCTGTGTCTATCTCAAATGTGTTTAAAATGGCATGTCCTATTAACACATGCCAACTATTTTGACGCGCCGTGCGCTGATAGGTTGTACGTTGCCGTCTAAATCAGATGAAAAATGTCTGTAATATGCTGAATCTTAGAAATGTAGACTGTAGAAAATGTTCATGCTATGTCGCATGTTGCGAGAAACAGGGGTTGCAGATATAGTTGAAAATGCGTCGCTGAGGTTTCGCCTAAGTGCTGTGCACTAATTCACAAAGATATATATTGATTTTAGTGAAAACTGAAGGTCTATATTTGACATAAAACGTTTTCACTTATTCACACACATGCATAATGGTATAGTGAAAACCGTAGGTCGAAATTGTACATAAAAAATGCCAGATACAATTATGACATGCTTTGCTAAGCTAGGATAATAGTATTTTGTAAATCGACCTGGGTGAAAAAAAAAAATTCACGCAAGTCGAAAAACACATTCAAATATTGGCAATGTTTCGCAATAGCGCAACTGTCAAATCGAATATTTCTGTATTTATAAAAAAATTAAACTTCAGAAATAAACTATCGTGAGAAAATTTCGTTCTCAAACTGATAGACTAAATGTGACTGCGAAGAAAAATAGTTACATTTATAATTTTAGAAAAATATTCAAAACGTGGGGCGGGGGCCCTAGGGTAGTGGTTAGCACCGCTGCCTTTCACGCCAGAGTCCGGGGTTCGGTTCCCGGTCTCGGCGGTTTGAAAGAAACAAAATTGTTTCTTCCCCATCCACGTGTGAAAATTAGTATTGTGGGGAGCGTCCGTGACCGAGAGGTAGCGTGCTCGGCCTCAGACCGCCAGGGCTCGAATTTCGAATCCTGTGTCTGGAGGACAGTGTCATCTCGATCATCTCACCATCCTCAGGAGGTTCTCCTGGCCCAGTTTAGCCTATATGTGCACAAAGGTGGCCTAAAGCCTGATTCATTGCATTTTTATTTAAAACGTGACTGACAGTAGTCTATGCTGATTGATGATATAGTATATCATTTCGCTGAAAAATGATGTCTGTGATGAACATTCCACGTGTTTAGCCCGCCTTTTAAGTTTAATTAAAAAAGGTGGGCTATTGCAATTGAAGTTCGGCGTCGTCGGCGTCGGCGTCGGCGTTAACATTTACTTGTGGGCGCGATAACTTGAAAAGTTTTTCATGTTTCCTTCCCAAATTTGTTTTGCATGTTACTAATGACCACTTCTCGGACAAGTTCAATAATGGCTGAAAACAAATTCAAAATGGCCGACTTATTGCGATTTTTCACCTTTTACGTCAATAATTTGACCTTGTGGGCGCGATAACTTGAAAAGTTTCTCACGTATCCTTTTCAAATTTGTTATGCATGTTACTAATGACCAGTTCTCGGACAAGTTCAATAATGGCCGAAAAAAAAAAAAAAATGGCCGATTTATTGCGATTTTTCACATTTTACGTCAATAATTTGACCTTGTGGGCGCGATAACTTGAAAAGTTTTTCACGTATCCTTTTCAAATTTGTTATGCATGTTACTAATGACCAGTTCTCGGACAAGTTCAATAATGGCCGAAAAAAAAAAAAAATGGCCGATTTATTGCGATTTTTCACATTTTACGTCAATAATTTGACCTTGTGGGCGCGATAACTTGAAAAGTTTTTTACATATCCTCTTCAAATTGGTTATGCATGTTACTAATAAGTAGTTCTTGGACAAGTTCAATAATGGCCGAAAAAAAAAAAAAATGGCCGATTTATTGCGATTTTTCTCATTTTACGTCAATAATTTGACCTTGTGGGCGCGATAACTTGAAAAGTTTTTCACATATCCTCTTCAAATTTGTTATGCATGTTACTAATAAGTAGCTCTTGGACAAGTTCAATAATGGCTGAAAAAAAATTCAAAATGGCCGATTTATTGCGATTTTTCTCATTTTACGTCAATAATTTGACCTTGTAGGCACGATAACTTCAACATTTTCACAAGTATCCTCTTCAAGTTTGTTATGCATGTTACTAATAAGCAGTTCTTGGACAAGCTCAATAATGGCCGATAAAAAAATCAAAATGGTCGACTTATTGCGATTTTTCACATTTATTTTACGTCCATAATTTGACCTTGTGGGCGCTATAACTTGAAAAGCGGCTGGTTTAACATACCATTTATATCTTGGGTTGTTATTTACGTGATGACATATGTCTTTACTTTCTTTATCATAATTCGGCGGCGGGCTATTATCGAGTGTGCTCTTGTTTTTTTTTATAATGGCACGTTCATCACTGAGTCATTCTTATAAACGTCCGAATCAATCGCTCGCTTCGATTCATTGATTGACGTATAAACCGGCTGTCGTCGTAGCGGTTGTGTTTATTTCGTCTGTGGTGGGTGTGTGTATGATGTATTGTCGGTGCTGCCAACATGTGCGGCAGACAGCATATGGCTGCCTGTCTGTGTCAGCATGCGTGGAACGGTGTGTACATGAAAACATGATCAGCGTCCCCGTCTCGCCTCACATTAGCATATTCATTACTCACTGCGTGCCCAAATAAGGCGCTAAATATGCTAGAGCGATTACAAACACTGAAGGGCGTTTTAAAGTGAAAAATTTTTTTCACACAATTAGTGTTATAATTTTGTTTTCGAAACAACTTATTCATATTTCCTCTCTTTCAATCGTTTTGAAAAAGAAAATTTATAAATAATTTTTAAAAAAATATTAAAACTAGTCCGTGTAAAATTTTGAACACGTGAGTAATGAGCTCCACCAAATCAAAATGGCGGCCTAATTTATGCTAATGTGATGTGGCGACACAGGTTCACTGTCCAAATGCATGCCGGTTATGGCGGGACACGTGTTTGCCCACGGCGGGCGATCAGCTAAGTTAGGGGAACCAGCGTCCAAAATGGCGCTCACCTACCAAATACATGTACAATATTCAGCATTCTCTGAAATAACATATGATAATAGTAATAAAATATTGACCTACGGTCCTGGAAATATTTTTAACAGACCAAATAAGACGGTTTATTGACATTCATTTAGGGAAACAATTTTATTTTGGCCCTAAACCTAATAAAGGTTACCCGAGTCGAAGCGATATTTATAATTTCGAGTCGATTTTGCTGAAAAATCGAAAAAATGACGAGGCTTCGTCTATGGACTTTAAAATCGAGTCACTCATTATGGTAATCAACGATAAAAAATGAGTTACCAAAAATACCCACTTCCTATTCGCCTACAGTGGCATTAATAGGATGAAGGCATTTAACAAACTCTTACATTTAACAAATGATAGACTAAGTCTATGAGAATAATTTTCAGGATTCTTCTAGAGAAACCGACATGGTCGCCATCTTGAAAAAGCGCCAAACACGTGGGATTTCGTCCAAAAATTAGAAATTTACGCCGTTTTCGACATAAAAAAACGTGCTTATCCTCTGATAACTCCTTCTGACTAATTTAAACTGGCATATAAAGAATGACCTACAGTTTTCACGTACCTGATGAAAAAAATGCTATTGATTTTTTTTCAAAAAATCCCTTAAAATTTAATCAAAAATATCCTTGAAAACAGCGGTTTTCAACTGGCGTCTAGGTGAAAATACTGTTGCGTAGACTATCAGTCGTCAGGGGTCACCAGTATGGTGAGATGGAGAGCCCCTCGCGCCGAAAGTACCTGTAAGTGACCGTTGGAGTCCCTAGTGTAGGGTCGCAATGGCGGACGAGGGAAACTGCCCAATCTTCACCATTTCAACACAAACTTCCTTCCCCGTCAAGTCGACAGTTCCAAATAAATCATAAAGCTCTTTCTCCACTTGTCATGTTTATTCGTTAGACATCTGGCAACAACAAAGCACAACCCCGGGAAAAGTACCGAGACCGCATGGGCTGCAATTGTGTGTGCCCGGCACCAAGGTACGGAAACGAGGTGGTCGTCCACAGCTTCTCGCGTCCGAGAAGCCGGGGATAACTGCCACCTAAACTTAACGAAGTCAGGATCCTACAGATCCTCTAGACATGCACAGTACCCCTTATCGGGCGAACGAGGGAAAAGGCTCTCAATAACCCACCATGCCATATTACCCTGACCTTCACATCATCATCTGTACATCATTTCATCTCATCAATTGACTACAACGTTTTTATCATATTACAATGTCATTAAAAGATCATTTGTGCCGAACAGTGGCGTAAAACAATGATTTACTACTACTACTACTACTTTGTGATTAGTACACATTATATTATAATGATTGCTTCAATTTATTGTTTTTGACAAAGACATCTATTGTTTACAAGATCAACAACACCTGCACATATCAGAACCACAACGTAGGCTGTTGCATTCGACTTTACATCATTTTGCAGACGATAATAATTTATCGTTTTGATTCTCAAGTAATACGAATCTGATTAATATAGCTCTTCGAACATATGGAGCTGTCAAAACCTCGGTGACAGATGATTCGCATTTACCAAGGGTGTGACCAGTGAGGTATACAATCGCCTCACCTTGGCGACCGTCTCCTGTCGCTCTGTCGATTTGTTGCCACAAACACACAGGTTTTAGGAACAACCCTTTAAATGACAGTACTTATGCCACTTACCATGCTTACAGATGCGCCGTAAACAATGGTGGCACAAACGACGCGTATCGTAATATATCGTAAAATTAAGGCTCACCCCTTCTTTCACCTACTGGTCCATTCCTGCGTGGTACATCTCTACAATCCTGTCGTGTACATCATAGGTTCCATTCGCATACATTTTGTCATCCAGAGCATCTTCCATTAGACTACATAGACGAGGCCTCTTTTATATTGGGGAAACAGTGACATCTTTTTACACATTGTTTGTGTTATCGCAATCATTGCGTACAAACATTCCACACGTTCTGTTGATGTATCATTGGTTGATGGCTTGATTACATTGAGCTAGATGGTCACAACAACCGAACTTATTCTGATGGATGCTGGGCAATACAATGCCGCATTACCACAATGGCTGTGGTATTATTTTTTTAATTATTTTTGATTGGTTTTAAGATGAAAAAGGTCGCTGTTTTTATTGTCACCAGAAGATTAGCACAGCCATTGTGCATGTAATTTTACTGAAATTAAAAATGGCCACCACAAATCGATTTTTTAAATATTTGTGACCGCAAAAATTCTAACCTAATTTATGGCGGGGGATGATATAGGACTTCAGTCCTCTTTGTTCTTCACTACTTTGGCTTTTGAAATATGCTGGACGTGTTACAATCGTAAAGACGTTTATTAACCTTTCCACTGCGTGTATAGACAGTTTATTTATAATTTTTCATTGAATTTATTAAAAACAAAATCGCTAAAAAATAAATGTCACGCGTACTTTACTATGGTGTCACGGCTGCGGAATGATGGCTTTCTATACAGCTTCTCAAGTGTCACGGCTTAGTGATGATTATTTTTGATTGGTTTTATGATGAAAAGGGTCGCTGTTTTTATTGCCACCAGAAGATAAGGACAGCCATTGTGCATGTAATTTTACTGAAATTAAAAATGGCCACCACAAATGGTGGGTAATGTGATTGTACGATGTAAATTATTACTGATTTCAATTTTTCAGTTTTTGCGCCCACAAAAAAATGAAGTTTATCCATGGCGGCCATTTTTAATTTCAGTAAAACCTTAAAAAAATCACTTGCACATCTCCATATCGTGGGGAATGTGATAGTAAAATTTGAATAATTTCCGACTTAAAGTTTTGGGAGTTTTTGCGCCCCCCAAAAAATTAAAGTTAATCTGTGGCGGCCATTTTGAATATCACTAAAACCTTGAAAAAGTCACCTGCACATCTCCATATCGTGTGGAATGTGATAGTAAAACTGAATAATTTCTGACTTCCAAGTTTTAGAGTTTTTGCGCTCACAAAAAAAATTAAAGTTGATCTGTGGCGGCCATTTTGAATTTCAGTAAAACCTTGAAAAAGTCACCTGCACATATCCATATCATGGGGAATGTGATAGTAAAATTTGAATAATTTCTGACCCTAAGTTTTTGCGCCCACAAAATTTTCAGAGTTGACCTCTGGCGGCCATTTTGAATTATGGTAGCATCTCTAAAAGATCACTTGCACATCCCCATGTTGCTAGGAATGTGATGTTAAAATTTCAAAAAAAATTGACCAGTACTTTTTGAGTTTTTGCGCCCACAAGAAAACGTGACGCCGGACGCCGGAAAGAATCCTGGTGCGACTAAATTCCCCCTTCCCCTACGGGCGGGGGATAAAAATACAAAAGAAAAAAACGGATGAAGTGCTTCTGTCTGGTGGAAATATATAGCAACTAAACCGTGACAATACGCCTGTAAACATCGAGAGATGGTCACCAAGCATTTACGGCCGTGACACAGACCCCCAGTGAAGATGACATTTTTTGTAGTCTTTTTTTTATTTGGCCAGGATGTCTTACTGTGTGGTTAAGGTGACTTTTTATGTGCCTTTTTTATTTAGCCAAGATCCTTTTTAAATGGCCAGATGACATTTTCTGTAACCAAGCTATCTTTTTATCTCACAACTATGCCACCTAAAGTTTAGAGTGGTATATAGCCAGGTGACAAATATATCCTGCTTCGTCTCATGTTCCCTTATGATCGAGTCTACTTGATATATTACATCACGATTAAGATAAATGGTGCCATGAGTGCGTTTTGGTGGGGAATTTAGGCTAAGAGCTAATGGGTTAATGTCCTCCGGGTTGGCGGGATTCGAAAAAGCAAGCTTCAAGTGTTTGTGGGTACATAACCATTCTTTATTGACAGACCAAGAAACCTGAAAAACGTGTACAAAATTGATTTAGTGTGTGGTATTGATTCCAAATCATAGCAATACCAATACAAATGCACAAATATAAAACGGGACAATATTATTGACAAACGCTCCCCAAAGTTTTAGTTTGTCGGGAGTGACCAGCGTCGGCCTCCAGATACAATACTCAGTAATAAGACATAAAATAAATCGAATACACGACTTTAATAATATGATTAATATCGGACCGACATTGAATTGCGGCAATATAGATAATTAGTTACTTCATGTTTAATGAGAACTTATTAAACTATTCTGCCAATAATTAATTAATTATATAAATTCACGTATAAAGCCGACATAGGCCTACCTCATATCTATGATGAATAAATCAGTCATCGTCGTAGTCTCGTGTAGTTAGTCAAAATATATATAGTAAAATGAACAGTATCAGCTCAGCTCTAGCACCTACGCTAGCTGAGGAGAAAGTGACAGAAAAATATGGCGACTCAACGCAACTGTATTTGGTGCCGATATCAAAGCGAGGCAATGAGTAAGATCGCCATCTTTGATCCAAATTCAACATTTATAAATGACATTAAAATTATATAAAAATACATTAACGTTTCGGAACAAAAGGCCTACTAAATTTGCAACACCTCCTGTGGTACATGTATAGTTTATACGTGGGTGAACTAAAACATTTACTGTTGAAAATGTGTTAATTAAGGCTCCCCCTACTAGGGGGAGGCTTTTAGTTTTTGTACGGTTTTGTCCGCGCGTGCGGGCGGCGGCGCCGCGCATGGACACCGCCCCTCATCCATGTCACCCTGATATTTACAAAACCGCTTTTTGAATTCATTTGGTGTTCAACATACTGGATACAAGTATTAATACCTAGGCTTAATACCTAGGCTGCATCAATTTTTCAGAAAATTCGGGAAAATATTCGGATCATTGCGGCCATCTTTAACCTTTTTTCGTCAAATTAGGAGCTTGTCACCCTGATATCTACCAAACCGCTTTCTCGATTCTTTTTGTGTTCAACATACTGGATGCAAATATCAATTCCTAGGCTGCATCAATTTTTCAGAAAGTTTGTGGAAATATTCGAGTCACGGCGGCCATCTTTAATCTTTTTTCGTCAAATTTGGACCTTGTCACCCCGATAACTTCAAAGCCACTTATCCAATATACTCAAAATTCAACGTATTGCATAGTAGTATTGATTCCTAGCCTGCATCAATTTTTCAGAAACTTTGGAAGAATTCCGGGTCATGGCGGCCATCTTTAAACTTTTTTCGTCAAATTAGGACCTTGTCACCCTGATATCTACAAAACTGCTTTTTCGATTCACTTTGTGTTCAACTTACTGGATGCAAGTATTAATTCCTAGGCTGTATCAATTTTTCAGAAAGTTTGGGAAAATATTCGGGTCATGGCGGCCATCTTTAATCTTTTTTCGTCAAATTAGAACCTTAGGACCTTCAAAGACGCTTATCCGATATACTCAATATTCAAAATACTGCATAGTAGTGATAATTCCTAGCCTGCATCAATTTTTAAGAAAGTTCGGGGAAATATTCTGGTGATGGCGGCCATCTTTAATCTTTTTTGTCAATTTAGGACCTTGTCACCCTCATAACTTCAAAGCCGCTTATCCGATATACTCAATATTCAAAATACTGCATAGTAGTAGTATTTCCTAGACTGCATTAATTTTTCAAAAAGTTTGGGAAAATATCCGGGTCATGGCGGCCATCTTTAGGCTTTTTTCGTCAAATTAGAACCTTATCACCCTAGCCTAAAGCTGCTAGCCTCTGCCTCATAATATTACTTGATAATTACATGTACAAATTGATTATCTGCAAAAATTATAATTAATGTATAGCTCTTATTTGAAAAGTGGGAGGGGGAGCCTTGTTGGGTGTTTACATGGTAAACACTTGCATCTAGTTTATTTAGAAGAAATGGGCTCACATAGGCTGCTGGATCCATTCATTCGACCTTAAGGTACATGCGCACTGTTATGCGAATACACTGCTGATTCCTTATCACGCCAAGCATATCTTCTCCCACTGTCCTCACATCAAGACTCCTCGGCTGCAAATACATATAGGATCTTCCGTCTCTTCCACCCCTAAAAAAACGTTTATTAATGAACGCTTATAACGACTTGTCACAGAAGAACGGTTATAATTCTTTTTTCTTCAATTTACCTGCTGCTAGTAATCAACTAAGGTTTTGGGCGGACCTGAGTTGATAATCACTTTGACATCAGGGATTTGGATTACCAATCAAGACTAAAGTTGCTATGACGCAACGACAAGAGCTATCTGGCTTAGCAAAACGCCTTGGAATTTCAATCTCGCTCCTGCCGTCGGTATTGGCAAAGCGGTATTCTACTACGCATGTCCCTGGCCTGCCATTGATTACACCATCTTCCCCCGTATTCCAGTACACATCACCAAGTATCTCCACGACGTGGTGATGACATTCATCGTTTTGTTCCCGTGTGCTGCAATAAAGGTGTGAATTCAAAACAATTATTTCAGTGGTTGATCCAGAGGGAGCGACTCCCCAGCGAGTGGTCGTCATCCACTCTTTTGAGTATATGAATGATTCATGAATTACTCCAACCTTATGGTTATAAATATATATTGCCTCGGTGTGGTGCCCTTGACACTTACCCCCAAAACAAACTTTTTAGATTCCCTTCCCCAAAGTTCTGGCCCCCTTTTGTTTATTAACATATTTAAATAAAGATTAAGAGAATACACATAATAACTATACCGATGTTCTTCAATGTGGTGTTGCTTCGACAAATTCACATACCGACAAGACATAATGCATTTGTCCATCTGCAGCCGCTCCTTTTTCAACTTGGACAAAATACCATGAAAGCTTTTCACAACTGGCATTGCAATCTTCATCAATGAGATAAATGGATGGCATCATGCACAAATGGGCTAACCCACATTTTGACGATTTCGAGAAAAAATTGCATATTGCATACTAATTTATTTTAAATGCTATTAGATTGAAAGCGCTTCAGGAAATCCTACTTCTAATCTAACAGCTAATTTATAATTATTTAATAATTACATAATTATTTATGGCAACACATGGGCTGCCTGGTTTTGTCGCGCAGCAGATATCTTCCCAGCCTGAACACTGGCCTTGTGACTACATATTGGGCCAGATACCAGGCTCTAGGTTTTAGGTTGTGATTGGCCAGCTTCAATTTGATTCCATTTGGGGAGGGTTCGTTAGGGATGTTACGCCTGTTGTATGTTGTACGGCATGGTACGGAAGCACTAGTGTACAGCGATCATCCAAGAAGCTGCAGCCTCCTCGTATCTGGCCATAATCTTCGGGTGAATTGCCAGTGCCGTACCCTGGTTTCTCCGCTCAACAGCGGTGCCAATGCAGCTCTCGCATCAGTGCAGGCGCTGGTGTGGGTCGTGGTAGCCGGCAAAAGAGTGTTTGACATTAGGTCTCTCTCGGGGGATGAATGGAGTTAACCCTTCCTATTGTTACTCTGGTGACTATCCCACCCAAGGATGGCGGAGCTGTGCGAAATGCCATGGAGTTTCAGCAATAAATTGCATAGCGAAACCCCAAGTCTCAGGCCGTCTGGGCATGTCTGGGGGTAGATTACCTAGACATGCCTAGAACCCCTTTATCGAGTGAGCGGGGTACTGGGATGATTGCTAGTAGTAGTACTTTTCGCCCCCATCCGGAGAGGGTCACAGGGATCTGTTCCGTCCGTTGCATGCTTTACAGCATGATACGGAAGCACTGGTCTACAGCAATCATCCAAGGGAAGCTGCAGCCTTCACGAGTCTGACCTTAATCTTCGGGCGGATTGCCAGTGGCGTACCCTGGTTCCTCCGTTCGACAACAGTGCTAATGCAGCTCCCGTATTGGTGCGGGCGATGTCAGCAGTGCAGGCACTGATGCTGGCTGTGGTAGCCTTGAAACTATCGGCAATAGAGTGTTAAACATTATGTGTCTCACTTGGGATGAATGGAGTTAATAACCCTTAGCTATTGTTAATCTGGGGACTATCCGACCAGAGGATAGTGGAGCTGCGCGAAATGCCACGGAGTTTCAGCATTAAATTGCACAGCGAAACCCAAGTTCCCGGCCATCTGGGCATGTCTGGGGGTAGATCTCCCTAGACATGCCCAGAACCCCTTATCTAGTGAGCGAAGGAAAACGCTCTCAATAACCTACCATGCCCTATCACCCCCACCCTCACATCATCATCTGTACATCATTCATCTCATCAATTGACTACAACGTTTTTATCGTATTATAATGTCACTTAAAAAACCTTTTGTGCCGAAAAGTGACGTAAAGCAATGGTTTACTATTACTACTACTATTGTGCCGAAAAGTGACGTAAAGCAATGATTTACTACTAGTACTATTCAAAAAAGCAATACAAAAGCAAAACCAAGTTAACACATTTATTTTTCTTCAATTTTGAATCCGAGAGGCAATAGGAGCCACGGTGGGGAAACACCATACCTGTTTTGTAATCCATGCCATCAATGATAACTTTGCTTGTGTGAGTAACACAAGAAGAGCTGGGATATGCTTTTGTAAGAAGTGCCTTCAGTGGTTTGATCAAAAGCGTAATCTGCACTTCGTTGAGAATAAGTTCTAAAATATTCTGGCTGAGCTAAGGGGGCCACCATACATTCTCCAGGAGGAGGGCTGGAGTATTTTTGAAAATACATAATTCCGGGTAGATTGTGCATAAATTAAATAATTTTCTTTAATAACTGTTTTATATAAACATGTAGTAAAATTTGAACTTTTCAGTGCGTCGCCGAGCCGGGTTGAAATAAATAATTTGTCCGTTACAAAAACTCCAGCACCCCACCCCCTGGAGATTGAATAGTGGCCCCCTAAGAGGCTAGTCTGAAGAATACTGATGCCTAACGTTAGTCGCAATACTAACAATTATTCTTCAAATTTATGGTGTGCTTAACCTCATTTTTGAAATAATTGTTTCTCTTCAAACCTCAATGTCTGACATAAGGCACACAACAGCTAGTCAGATGTGGATAGTGGTCTATAAAGTGATGTTTGGGTTTTAATCTATTTTCTGGAAACAATGTTTTAAACAAATGTTTGTGTTCAGCTATCTATACTTCCATGACAACGACCGTCTTCTCATTACATCTATCTCATTACAATAACCTAAAGTTGCCAGCAAAGCCACACACCTTTCTGGATGCTGAGATATCATAAGGTCGGGGCTAACAATTTCACCACCTTCTTATATAGAGCCAGCAGGTCGTCCACCAATGGCTGTAGTTACAATGTATGGACTTATGCCAGATGGCTCCCGCGTACCTATTATTAATCATGTTTTCTCGTGTACATTTCTTTCGTCGGTCGATTTAATATAAATAACAAGTATTAATCCAAGTGACTAAATGCTCAAATGATTGTAGCCAGTTCACGTTTAATAGCAAAGCTATAGCACGGTTGTATCGTTCATCCAAAATTGCTGACCATTTAGTTTTCTCATTATTATATCTCATAATAATGCCATCTTTGCTAGACTGTTCCTTCCATTGCTGACATTTATTCCAGAAGCCATGACGCTGCCTACGTTATTCCAATGCTAGACCAATACGACAAAAAGATAATGGTTTTTTGCACGTCGTGTCGTGTGTTGTGTCATGAGCATGACACCACACTGCTTTCCACATATTCCACTAATGTATGCTCAGCGACACACATTGTGATTTTTTATGACCATTGATGAATCTAGAACAAAGATTTTGCGTGTTGCTGTAGTAGATTGTAGAAGGATATGGGCAGACTGCCAGATCGACATCTTACGTTCCTGTCATATAGAAAATAACACTTACATATATTTTCTTAAGTGTCTGTTCATTTAATGTATTGTGTTATTTTTTTGTGTGCATGCTTTCTCTGACTTGTTGTGTTAAGTGGTATGGCATCAAATTGATTTCCTTTGCTCCAGTATTTAGCGTTTCGTTTCGTTTGTTGCGTTTCGTTTCGTAGTAGGAGACGTCTCTGAACGCTAGGCCTCAGAGGATCTTTACTAAACATTTTAAACCATTACCCGCCAAATTATTCAATCTGAATTTTCACCCCCTTGAAGTTGTGTCTCGCTGACGCGATCCACAACTTCAAGTGAGTGAAAATTATTCATATTTGACAAAATGGAGGTCAACAGTTTTCAAATATTGCTGATTGATGTCATATTTTATTTTTTCAACATGTTTAAAAGGTGGTACTTAATGTGCTAATAAAAAATGAAAACCCGAATATATGCGACACCGGCGGTTAAAGGGTTAAAACTACCAATCAGCTTATCGATCAGTGCAGTCGTCTTGTTATATAGTAGAATCTTTAGTATAATCACAGTAAACACGGGATGCTGTGTCAATGCTGTTTTATTGTTGGGCCAGCGTCGCAGACATTAAACTGACATTGTGTCAACATTTCGACTTAGCTGGGATGTTGATCTTCATCTTCACCAATTAATTACTGTCGACTATGTTGAACGTGTCCAAAGATATAACTTTCCAATTTTAGTCACACTGTTAGATGACTAAGCATATATTAATGCGATATATTGTTGTTTTTCGTGTTATGAACGCCATCCTAGTAAATCGGTGCGAGTGACTTTAAGCAATATGCTTCTACCACTACTCTTATAACAAAACTAACTTTTTTGATATATATTATTCCTGTTGTAAACGACCTAAAAGGTAGTCCACTCATTCTTTTATTGAAAACTCAAAAACGTGCTTAAAGCTGATTGTACAAAATATATATATACTGCAATTATTGTATTCCCAAATGAAAATGATTCTAATCGATGGTTATTTTTAAGATACCATAGTATTGTGTACTACAACATAGATGTTTTCCCATTCCTGGCGTAATACACATGGCGTAATAGGTTTTTTTTATTGTTCCAATGGCATGTCATTTATCTTCTGTATCTTCTTGGGAACCACCAATCATTTAGTGTAACCTTAGAAGTGAATGTTTAGGATTTCCATGATAAAGATCGCTTACCAAAGACCCCATATATCTACCAGCTTCGTCTGTGCATATAACATGTATAAGGAGACGAAGAAAATTACATACAATATAGTCTTTAACATACAATATATATTTGTAAACTTACTCGTTTATAGTGTAATGAGTGCAATATATTCGGTGCTGAGAACTAATACTTATCAGCGTAATTCAGGCAGAATAGGTGATGGCTGATTTCTGCTGAGAATACTGTCCAACTGGTTGCCGCAGCAGGTCACACACGTGTCTGACCCATACCCGTGACCACTGGCGACTGTCCCAAATATATGTACAACTGTTGTTTGTACAGATATGTGTACAACACGCGCGCTTCCTCACTCACTTAGTTATTTATATACTACGGTATGCAACTCATTTTGGCCTCTCACCCCGGGCCTCTCACTAACGTAATGGTTAAGCCATCAGGAATCCTTCCCGCCACATTCTCTTATTATCGACCGTTACCAAATTACGTCTCCATCTCCTCACTCATCTCTCATAATAAACCCTTTGGCGATAATCATGATAATGACACCATCGTATCTTGATTAAACTTTGTTGTGGACATATTTATATATTTAATACGATTTTTTGTGAATATCATATATTCCGCATTCACAGTCCACAGGTATGTTTTCAATACATATCAGGCATTTTCAACTTGTTTACCACCTGTCAAAGCATATACGGCAAACCCATAAGTGGTGTACACAATGCATATATTGTGTCTGGATAATAATGTCAAGCCACTATTTGTCACACTTGATTACACCAATAATTGTCGAATTGAATATTGTACATCCTCGTCACATTGTCATATATGTGCGCCCCTATATTTTAAAATTTTACATGCCTTATGCCCCGCTCGTAGGTCGGCATAAAAGATCATGTTAACCTGTTAACATCTCCACAGCATTCCGCCCTGCGTCATCAATAGACTGGTCGATATACACATGACCACAAAAAATTAAAAACAAAAGGTTTCTCAACGGTTTTCTATCCTACTGGATATAGGCAAGTACCAAAAAAAAAATCTGACTCATAAAAGTCCGGGAATCCAAGATGGTAGCCATTGGCCGTAAAAATCAGTAAAACCTTGTTTATAATCCATGTGTTTAAGAGTTGGGGAACTTATTGGTTACAATAACATTCTGCAACTGTCAAAAATCTATGATGCCGGTGGGACTAGAGGGCAGAAACCAAGGTCAAAGGTCAATGTAAAGGTAAAATAGGATTTTTCAACAAATAAAGGTAGGAACAAGTGTGATACATTATCTTTGTGTAATTTTAAACAAAAAAACCATTCCATATGTTATTTTCATGATTCAAGGTCATCTTCTATGTCAAAAGGTCAACTTCAAGGTCAAGTAATTGAAAATTTGCTTTTCACCAAATAAAGCCAAGATCATGTGTAATACCTCATTTTTATGGGATTTTGACTGGTAAATCATTCTATGGTATTATGTTTGTGATTTAAGGTGACCTTCAAAATCAAAAGGTCAATTTTAAGTTCCAATTCCTGAAAATGTTATTTTTAACAAGTTCAAATATCAACAAACATCATGTGTAATACCTCTTTTTGATCTGATTTTTACTGTAAAATCCATTTATGGTATTATTTTGGTGATTCAATGAAACCTTCAAGATAAAAAAAGGAAATTCCAAGGTCAAAATGTAAAAAGTACCATTTTTTTAAGATTAAAGATCTTCAATGTCAAAACTTCATTTTTAAAGTTAAGAGACGCATGAACTTTAATAAGTAATAACGACGAGGTTATATATAACCTCCTTGGTAATAACAAGTGTAATACCTATTTTCGTGTATAGAGAGATAACGGGATACTGGGATGATTGCTAGTAGTAGCACTTTTTGCCCCCATCTGGGGACGGTCATCAGGGATCTGTTCCGTCTGTTGGATGCTGTGTACGGCATTGTACGGAAGCACTAGTCTACAGCAATCATCCAAGGGCAGCTGCAGCCTCCTCGTATCTGGCTATAATCTTCGGGCGGATTGCCAGTGGCGTACCCTGGTTCCTCCGCTCAACAGCGGAGCCAACGCAGCAACCGCATCAGTGCTGGCGCTGATGTAGGCCGTGGTAGCCTCAAATAACCGGCAATAGTGTGTTTGATATTAGGTCTCTCACGTGGGATGAATGGAGTTACCCAGAGGGGGTGATCCTTCCTATTGTTACTCTGGGGACTATCCGACCCGAAGATAGCGGAGCTGCGCGAAATGCCACAGAGTTTCATCATTAAATTGTACAGCGAAACTCAAGTCTCCGGCCGTCTTGGCATGTCTGGGGGTATATCCCCTAGACATGCCCAGAACCCCTTATCGGGCGAGCGAAGGAAAACGCTCTCAATAACCCACCATGCCCTATCACCCCCACCCTCACATCATCATCTGTACATCATTCATCTCATCAATTGACTACAACGTTTTTATCGTATTAGAATGTCACTTAAAAGACCTTTTGTGCCGAAAAGTGACGTAAAGCAATTATTTACTACTACTACATAAAGAGATAACCGACCCAACCTAGCTTACTGGAAATCCATTTCTGATATAGGCAGGTCGATTTATGCAAACATCCAGTGGTTTTGTCATCTATGGGATGTACTTCATAGCAGAAAACAAGTCTTATCAAAATCTGACTACCGGAAAGGTGTTAAATCCAAGATGGCCGCCAAGGACGAGAAGGAAATGGCTGTGAATGATGTAGTGTATATAACTGCTGTTATATGTTTACTCAAAGTATTAAATGTCGTAATATTCACTGGTACAATGTCCTGATGACCGAATAATAACCATACTACAAGTTGCATGTATGTGTATAGTGATGTAGATATAACTTGTACAACGTTCTTGGATATAGGCCTACAAGAGTTATTCCGACCTTTTTAGATATAATTTACTCTAATATTTGTGACTCCATATTGTTTAAATCGTCTTGATGATATTTTCTAAACTCATTATCTTTGCCCTTTTTAAATATATATTTTAGACCATACATGCCACAGTAACTTTGTCATGGAAATAGTGTTGAATATCCATTGACTGGGAGATATATCATGAATAAGCAGTGACATTCAACGAATACATGTACATCATTTATTTCATTTAGATCTTTTATCAAGCTAAATCATGTGTGTACACCCCCCCCCCCCCTCTCTTGGCATAAAAATAACCCTTGAATGCTAAGCTCTTGGTGTACACTCCACCCCTCTAAATTTACGGAGAGGTAAAAACATATATGCCACAAATTACAGGACGAATAATACCTCGTTTAGGTATTATATTCACTGGATAATCTAATTCTGGAAATGATTATTAGAGCATGCTCAAGGTGAAAAAACTTTGTAAAAACGTCATTTTTAGAAAATAACAAGGCTTTGCAAATGAAAGGCCAGGTGCGTTAAATGGCAATGGGAAGGCATTGAAGGTCGATAAAGAGGCTTTATTGGACGATGGAGAGGCGTTTGAGAGTGATGTGAAGGCGTTAAATGAAAAAGGCAAAAGGCGAAGAGGAAGCGTTAAATGACGATGTGAAGGTGTGCAAGGGCGGCAAGGAAGCGTTAAAGGGTGACGCAGGTGCCTTAAATGGCGATGGAAAGCGCTAAAGAGCGATGAAGAGGCGTTAAAAGGCAATGACTAAGATTCGTTCAAGTGTGACGGGGCGCGCTTAGGGCAATGGGGTGACACTAGAAGGCGATGAAGATGTGCTTAAGGTAACGGAGAGGCGCTAAAGGGTGATGGAAAGGCCTTCATTTACAATGAGGAGGAGTCAAAGCCCGATACAGATGCATAAAGGGCAACAACCGATGCTAAAGTGCGATGTGGGTGCCTTTAAAAGGTGATAAGTGGGAAATAAGGCGTGATGCGGAGGGGCTAAAAGGCGACGAGGAAGCATCAAAGGGCATCAGGCATCCAAGGGCAACAGGGAGGCGTTAAAATGCAACAGAGAGGCGTAAAGAACGACGATGCGGTTCTAAAGCGCAACAGCAAAGGTATTAAATGGCAATGGTGAGCCCTAAAATGTGTTAAAATGCGATGGGGAGGCGTCAAAATATAATGAGTAAGTGTTAAAGAGTGACGAGAGGGGTTAAATGGCGATGGGAAAGTGTGGAAAGGCGATTGGGGGACGTTACAGAGCCTCTGGTGGCGTTCCTTAGCGACGGTAAAGCATATCAAGGACGATGGGAAGGAACAAGAACATTGTATCTAGTCAAAATTAGCCAATCAACCTTATAGCCACAACTATGCTATTCGTATTTCTGTTGAAAATAATAGGCCCTACCTTCAGGAATTTTACATTAATTTTGACCTTTTGACCTTGAAGGTCACCTTGTATCACAAACATAATACCATGAAAAGATTTACCAGTCAAAATAACATGAAAATGAGGTATTACAAATGTTCTTAGCTCTATTTGGTAAAAATCAAATTTTCGATTACTTGACCTTGAAGTTGACCTTTTCACATTGGGGATGACCTTGAATCATGAAAATAATATTTGGCATGAATTTTCTAGTCAAAATTATTACACAAAAAAAGGTATTGCACTTGTTCTAAATGTTATTTGTTGAAAAATCCTATTTTCCTTTCAATTAAACTTTGACCTTGGTTTCTGCCCGCTCGCCCCACCCCCATCTGAGATTTTTGACACCGGCAGAATGTTACTGTGACTAATGAGTTCCCCAACTCTTAAAAACATGGATTATAAACAAGAATCGTGGTTTAAGTGTACAATTGTATAGTTGCAGTCAACTTCCACCAGCGTTGGGTGTTTTTCGCTGATTTCTCAGTCAATTCTAAATCAATTTCCATGAAATTTTGCAAGCACTCTTTTCAACTATTCCGGCACCTACTCTAAAAAAATCGTGAAATTTGAATGAGTATTTCAAAAGTTAGACCATTTGACATGTAGTAAGATTTCGTGAGTAAAGCTGATAGCGTGCAATGGGTTTATAGAGGAGCGTCATAATTCGCGAAAACTACATGTCAAATGGTCTAATTTTTAAACTACATCATATTTTTCCTTGAAATTTTCAGAGCAGGTGCCGTAAGACTAGAAACTAACGCTTGTCAAATTTCATGAAAATCGGATGAAAATTGCTTGAGTAATGAGCGAAAAACATGCAACGCGAAAGTGACAGATTTAAAGTGACTTTTACTATAGACAAATTAGGATGGTTTTACCGATGGCAGCCATCTTGGATATCTGGACTTTTATGAGTCAGATTTTGATAGATTTTTTTTGATCATTCACTATATCTAGTGGGTCAGAAAAACGTTGAGAAACCTTTGTTTTAATTTTTTTTGGGTTCCAGTCGTTACTTTTATATATCTACCCGTCTACAAATTATGTCAAAATGAATATGTTGACGACAAAACAACATTATGTGGTCAATTTTGCCACAAAAGCTCACAACTTAGTGGTATGTGGCCAGGCAGGATCGGGCAAGAGCCATATCATACCGTATGTGGTTAAAGAGTCAGAGAAAATGGACAAGAAAGTGGCTGTTACATCAACGACGGTGTTAGCCACTCCAAATTTTCCATTTCATCTAAAACCGATGACCATTCACCACTGGTGCAAAATTCAAGATGGACGATTTGGTAATATCATGACATATTTTTCTGATGTTCAAACTTTCCCCATTTCTATGGATGATAGTGCACTATTAAATAATATTAGACAAACAAACATAGACAAACATTATTCAGTCTACATTGAATAATGATATATTCAAGTGCTTCTTTTAAGATGTTTGGATGACATGAAAGACATACGCTTACAGCTACATATTATATAAACAATAAAAAAATAAATATGTAAGAATTCTAGGAGAGCTGCAAAGGGCTTATGACAAGCCGCTTCCATGCAGGCACCCTTCAATCAAGTAATATATTGTTTCTAAAAAACTGCATACGTCGCGGGGAAGACGAAGAGACAAAAAGACGGCCAATAATAAATAAAATAGTAACATTAATGCGGAGGGAGAAGCAGACAAATACGAGTCTAGTTTATGTATCCACGCAAAAACAGAGACACAAATTAAATATATTAAGAACGTTAAAATTAGCGGCCTGCATGAATATAAAATATAGTAATACGATCTTATATAATAACCTTCACCTTGACCAAAAATAGGGCCAAAGAGGGCCATCGTCCAAAGTGCATCGTGTATTCGAAAAAGCATTTTTTTAATATATATAGCAGTCTGGTATTGAAAATACAAGAAAATATTTAGGATATACTGAAAATCCTTTTCGACTATGAGTTTTTAGTTTATCTGCTTAATTTATTTAAAATATCCGGAATACACAGACACAGACAGATATTTTATTGACAGAAAGAAAGTCAATCCAGACTTATTTGTCATAGAAATAAAAGAAAGATATGTACATGTATATACAACATTGTTAATTTGTTAAAATCATGACAATATTAATACATAGTATGACATACATAACTAAAATCATGTCAACTGGCATTGCCATACGAAACACAGGGTATATAATTAAAATAAAATTGAAAGGCATTGCCAGGGTAACATAGGGTCTATCATTTTGTTTCCCGCACCAAAACCAGAGATAAAATAGCTACTATGTATGACATGCTAATTATATATATAGTAGCAAAAAAGACACTCTGGAAAGCGTCGAAACCTCAAATATATACAAGTACATAATTATGCTACAGTAATTGGAGAATGTATTAAGACAATGTTAAAAATTACACGATATTTTAAAAAATTAAGTATTATATCATGCAAGTACAATCAATGTGACAATCCGCGACACAGGTAGCTCCGAGCCATGTGATAATGCAAGCACAGTCGCTATGAGCTCGGCGATTCCCTGATATAGACTAGTGATGCAAATTTAACAACGTAACAACAGTAATACTACCGAGACACATATATACATACTAATAAAAATCGGACAAGGTTGTTCGTCGACTGCCAATAAAGTATAGCATCAGAACCATCCATATTATTGTGTTGGAGACTTAGTGATGTAATAACAATACAAATTACGGATAATAATTATGCGTGCCATTCACGCAGGAAATGGCCCTCACACAATAGCAATACAGTTTGTTTAATTAACTAGTGATTTATTATCTATATGGCCCTCACACAAAAACATTACAGCTTATTTTAGTTCACTATCTTGTTTAGTTCATGGGGTACTGGGATGATTGCTAGTAGTAGTACTTTTCGCCCCCATTCGGGGAGGGTCATTAGGGATCTGTTTCGTCTGTTGGATGCTGTTACGGCATTGTACGGAAACACTAGTCTACAGCAATCATCCAAGGGCAGCTGCAGCCTCCTCGTATCTGGCTATAATCTTCGGGCGGATTGCCAGTGGCGTACCCTGGTTCCTCCGCTCAACAGCGGAGCCAATGCAGCACCCGCATCAGTGCTGGCGCTGATGTAGGCTGTGGTAGCCTTAAATAACCTGCAATAGCGTGTTTGACATTAGGTCTCTCACGTGGGATAAATGTAGTTACCCAGAGGGAGTGATCCTTTTTATTGTTACTCTGGGGACTATCCGACCCGAGGATAGCGGAGCTGCGCAAAATGCCACAGAGTTTCATCATTAAATTGTACAGCGAAACTCAAGTCTCCGGCCGTCTGGGCATGTCTGGGGGTATATCCCCTAGACATGCCCAGAACCCCTTATCGGGCGAGCGAAGGAAAACGTTCTCAATAACCCACCATGCCCTATCACCCCCACCCTCACATTATCATCTGTACATCATTCATCTCATCAATTGACTACAACGTTTTTATCGTATTACAATGTCACTTAAAAGACCTTTTGTGCCGAAAAGTGACGTAAAGCAAAGATTTACTACTACTACTACTTGTTTAGTTCATACCATTTCACTCACGACCTAGATAGTGCCACATACTTGGAGTTACAATCGAAGAAAAACATTCCCGACCTCATAGAGAAAATCAGTTGACTTAGCAACTCCTGCATAAGGCCCCACCTCGTCTGATAACAAAAGCGACGGAAACGTCCCTAACCGGCCTTAAAAAGCCAAATAATAAGATCCGAGAGCAACAGCCGTCCTGATATGTGGTAATACCCAAGTCAGATCATGAAGGCATGATAATATTGATAATATAGCGACAGGTGGCTTGTGATTGTTCTACATAAAAATGTAGCGTTAAAACGATAATAATGACACATAATCATGATCATGATGATAATAACTACGCAAGGCACGACACACATACAAAATATTTCAGTTTGGATATGAATTTACATTTATCATACTCAATATTTTTAACCCTCAATTTGTTTAAAACAACCATAGATAAATTTTGTTAGCGACTTCACCACTGTTATGTCTTTAGATGTCATAATGCGTAGAAAATTATCATTTGTTGGTTGCATATTGATAATTCCGGCTATAGAATTAAGCAAGATTTCGCGTTCATTGTTCATGGCATTACAGTGGAGAAGGTGTATTTCGGCATAAATTCACACCTTGTGCATATTCGTTGGTTTATTGGACTTATTGGATTATTGTATCGTCCTCTCTCTATTTTTAAATCATGTGAGCTCATACTATATCTCGCCATTGCTGTTATGAGGTGGTTCCCCTTTATGTTTAAGATGTATGGTTCCACACACAAAGATTTTTTCACTAATGAATATGTGCGCAGCTTACTTGGACTCTCGATATCTTGTCTCCACCGCTGTGTAAATATTCTAACAATTGAATCTTTAAAGGAAAGCATGAATTTATTTGTATTGCCAATGTGCTGCGTCTCCCAAGCTTGGTCTAGCCCGGTTAGTTCAAGGACAGACCGAATACACGAGCACCAGTTTGTGAATCGAGTGCCATCTAGCTCTAGTAGCATATTGTAGGCATTATTGACAGGGTGGTTCTGAGATAGGTCTAGAATTCTACACCAATATTTTACAGCTTTAATATGTTGCCTGATAATCAATGGAAACCGTCCTGTGTCACCATAAATTGCAGGAGTGGGTGTTTGCTTTCTAACACCCAGCATTGATTTAATAAATTTTAGATGTATTTTTTTCAAATCATTAACATTATTACCGGTATACCATATATCACTTGCATACCCTAATATGGGCAGTATTTGACAATCAGAAACCTTGAATGCAATAACAGGTGACAATTTACCGACTACTGGACTAGATTGCTTGTGTAGAGAGAAAACTGCTTTACCAGCTTGGGAAGCGAGATGAAGGAACGTTTCTTTCAATACATTCTTAGAATATTTAGTGTTATATACAACCCCAAGGTATTTATATTTTTAATTTTTTTCTATTATGTCATCACCATAGTAGAAGCTGTCACATTCTGACGTATGGTGCTTGTTAAATATGAGAACTTTTGTTTTAGGCATGCTGACTATTATATGCCACAGAGAAGCATACTTATACAGGGCAGTTAATTGCTTTTGCAATCCATTTGCAGAATCTGAAAAAAAAACAATTAATAAAGTGTCTACGGGGATACCCTCACCTTGATCTAATGATTTGGATATATCCTGCAGAAATTATGTAAATAATTTGGGGCTGAGCATACCACCTTGCAGGACACCAAATTCGCTTTTTAATATCTGGCTGATGCATGAATCCCATTTTAAACGGCATTCAGCTTTAGAGAACATACTCTTTATTACATTTAAAAAATTGCCGTCTATTCCTCTGCTCAGTAATTTATAGTACAGTGCTGATCTGTCAATATAGTCAAATGCTTTTGTAAAATCAACAAAACATGTATAAAGGGGCTTTGAAAGACACCTTTGCTTATCCATAATGGCACATAGTATAAATATATTATCAGTCTTCCTGGAGTTACTTCTAAAGCCGGCTTGAAAGGGATCATTATCATAGCATACATCATTTTTAAAAGACAGTCTGTTATTAAGTACAGATTCAAATAATTTCCCAATGCATGGCATTATTGTAATTTTCCTGTAGTTATCGGGCACGTTATGGGCAGCTTTTTTGTGAACAGGATGAATTATACCAGTGGTCCAACTTGATGGATATTCTCCATTGGCAATAATGGTATTAAACAGTAAAACTAGTGCTGGTAAGAGCTCGTTACTACCATGCTTGTAAAATGCCACAGGAATACCATCTATGCCTGCCGCTTTTTTGCATTTTAACTTTCTAATTGCTTTTTGAATTTCGTCTATAGTTATGGGGCTGTTTAAGAACTGTAACAAATCGGATTGTCCATTTTGTACCTTCTCATTAATATCATTTGCGGATGATTTAACTAGCTTGATTATATTAGTCATGTGATCGTAGTCAAAATAGTCGACATGAGGAAGGTAGACTTGTTCTTCAAAATATTTCACAAATTGTGACAGGGTAGGACCTTGGGTTGAATTTCTAGGTTTTAAAGATTTCCAAAATTTCCAGTAGGAATTTGGATCTTCTGTTCTCATATTTTCAAGCTGACTAAGTTTGACTTGTTGGTAGTGTCTTTTCTTTTTCTGGATTAATTGTTTATATTGGCGTAACATTATATTATATTCACCTTGTGTTAAAGCTGCATTACTGTTTTGTTTATTTTGACCGAAATAACCTAAAATGTTCAACACAATCATTCATATATTTTTAAAGGCTTTATAAATGGCCAAATCGATGTAAATGTAGCTGGATTAGATCACGACGCGATACACCATCAAATTATATGGTGTGGTAAATCGGTCCGTCTGTGTACGATATGTACGTAATACTAATAGTGGTTAATTGTGGGTCAATATAATGTTACATTAGACCAACATCAAACCCCTTGATAACAAACACTAGACGTTGAGCCGCATTGGTCTAACGCTGGGCCAGAGCCGTAAACGATGTCCCCGAATTAGTTTGACATCGGATCAATGCCTCCCCAGCTAACACGAGGCATTGACTCAATGTTGTTTTAATGTTGGGCCAGCGTCGCAGACGGTGGTCCAACCGTAAAACAACATTGGATCTATGTCTGGTATTTGTTGGGTCGTGTTGGCTGCGATGCCAAGCTCACACAAACCACAGCTTGGTGTCCTAAGACTAGGTCAGCCCCTATGATAACTCAGCAGACACGAGTCACTGACCCATCGATGGCTCATTGTTGGTCCAGCTTCTATGACGCTGGTACAACATTGACCCATAAATGGTTGAATGCCTCTTGTTTGCTAGGAACTCAGCTACTGGTACCGTAAAGGCTGTTTTTTTACAATTATTTTATTTTACCGCATTTCGCTATTTATATAACTGTCTGTGATGACTAACGATGAAATAAAATAGTATGATATTTTCGAATACCATAGTCACTATAGATCGTGTTTCTCTTGTCATTCAGAATTCACTTTGACTTCACTCATATCATTGCCACTATATTTTGAAATGCCCGTGAGGTATCAAATAAAAGACTGCGCAAAAAAGGATGATTTACATCACTGAATTTGGTGTAATTCGGACTGCAATTTCTCACGGTCGAGAGCGTCTTAATGGCAGGCTAAAGGCTCAGATGCTGGCCCACACTTAAAAGCACCATTCTAAAACAGGGTCCTCTTTTTCAAATGAGTGACATCCTCTATACCGGACCGAAATTAAACATGACATTATATGCAGATATGACTCATATCACACAAAGTAATAACTTCTAGATATGTCTAACTGACATGAGACAATACACTTTGTACTGTGAAATGTATCTATGATCACTTAAAAAATAAGAATAATTTTAAAAGTCTTCCACTCTTTTTTTAATGATGACCGTTATCCGCCACTTGGTACTTATAATGTCCTGGTTATACAGACAACGTGTCTTACTCCGCTGTGATCAGGTCTTTGTTTTGGTGGGGCAACAATATAAAAAAAAACTTAAATCCTTAATAACTCAGTAACCGGAGCAGTAAAATAAAAAAATAAAACACCATTCTCCATGGATTGATCTTTTGATTAAAATAAGCAAAACAGTTATTCAGCTTTAAACTTCTTATCTTTAGCAATATTATTTAAAACATGTTTTAGAGATTTACATTCTTTATCATACCAAGGGTTGGAAGAAAAGTTATTTTTTATGTTTTTCTTACAATTTGATTTATGCTGCTTCTTTAGAAAAAATGGGGATATTGCATTTTCCAGCATACCATTGAAAATATCACATAGATTATCGCTACTACAACCTTCAGCATTTCTTCAAATGCAATACATGTCTGTTCATTTCGAAGAGATGCTTGGTACTCTATCTTTTTTTTCATTTTACCATATATAAACATCGGAACATGGTGATGAGTCATTAACATGCATGTTCATTTCTGCAGAGCTTAACTCTTTCAATTTTGAATTGAGAATATGGAATTTTATAGGACAATGATCCGATTCTACTAATTTCGGTAGAACTTTAAATTTACTGATCATATAATCTTCTCTTAGTATCATATAATCAATAGTACTTGCTCCCATGGGCGAGTAGTATGTATAGCGGCCGATACCTTTATCATCAAACATTCGACCATTGGCTATTTTAAGATCTGTGTTTATACAAAAATTTAGCAGAGATCGTCCATATTTGGTAATGACTCCGTCCTCATTACAGCGTTCGTTAAAACATTGATATTATTATCGTAATCTGGAGCGCGGCCAGCTCTGCTATTAAAGTCACCACATAATATTATATGGTGACTTTCTGTATATCTAGCCCCTTCCTCCTCTAACATAGTAAAATAATCATTTCATAGACCAACATATATAGAGTTTACTGGTGGTATATAGGCACAGCCGATTTTAATGTTTTCCTGATAGTATTCTGTAGTTATAGTTAACCATACCAGATGATCATAGGTCGAGTTTATTCTAGTATGTTTTTTCAAATTTGTTGGCTACTAGTATTCCAATACCACCAGAAGCTCTTGAAGCATTTTTATGTTTAAATGTTCTACTCACATGATGAAACTGATACCCGGGTAATACCAATGTGTAATCATTACTTTTCATTGTTTCTGTTAAAAATATTATATCGTATTCACGAATAAATGCTAAAAGATCAGGATCTGCCATTTTGTTACCTAAGCCATTTATGTTCCATGACAGAACGCGTATTTCACCGGCCTGATCATTTATAACCTCAGTGTTCACGTTTGCTATGTCCTTGTTATGATGGTTGGTATATAAAAAGACTTACCGGTTACTGCATAGTTGTTGAAAACTTGGGCCATAGCCGCAGTCAGTTTTTGTTGTCCCTTATCGTTTAAGTGTATTCCACCACGGCTCAGATGTTGTTTTGTTACGGGTGTGGGCATATAGTCAACATTTTTCAATTTTGAGCATATATCTCTATGTGGCTGTTCACACGGTGAATTAAGGTATTATATTTATTTTGGCTTCTGGGGGGAATTTCCGTGAAATAGAAGTGTGTATTGTGTAGAGCAGTCATTTGTTCAGTAAGTTCGTTAATATCCTGCATTGCCTTGTTCGCTTGATCACCAATATCATTTGTCCCGAGATGGATTATTACAGCCTCTGTATCCTCATTTACACATCCTGGTAGTCGGGTGGTTAAGTGTGCTATTTTCATACCCGAAGTTTTGTATACACATACCGACTCCGGATTTGTCAGTTTTGATTTTAATTGTGTGGCTACCCACGCACGTTAGAGTCACCTATTACACATTTGTTTTTCATAGTTCTGTCTTGCAAGGTTGTGGCGTCGGGAAGCTGAGTTTCTTTCTTGTTATCACTATTATCGCAGCGTTTTTTTGTACATTTGTCACGCCTATTATTTGCGGTGGTGGTACTATTGTCAGGTTGATTTTCGGTGATCATAGTTCTTCTTTGTGGACGTTCATTTTTCTGATGGCTGCTAGTTTTAGGTCTACTACCGCTGCTACTATCGCTGCTTCTACTCGTGGTGCTACTATCAGTGCTATTGTTGCTACCACTACCACTACTGCTACTATTGCTGCTACTGATACTGCTGACATCACTACAAGTACTACTGTATATCACAGGTCTACATCTTCGTTTGTTTTTACGGTTTCGATGGGCATACTCCCATACACCCACCTCATCACTACTTACACTCTTCATTGAAGGTTGTAGCTCGGCAGGTTTGTTTGCTTTGCTCATCCAGGAATTGTCTTATTTCACTTAGTTCTGTTCGCAGGTTAATTTTTTCTTTTAATAATGTATTTTTTGCTTTTAACAGCTTCACTGATTCTTTTTTGCGCTTTGAGATTTGGCCTCGTAGTGTTTTTAACTCAGATATTAATTTCTCGTTTTTTATTGTTTGTGATTGCAGCTTGTTGTTGCTCTCTCCCAGATTTTGGCGCAGTGACACAATTTTTTTTTTTATTTTCAGATTTTCCGCATTGCTTTGATTGTAGTAGTTGACATCCATATTTGGAGCTAGCTCCTGGGGTGGTGGGGTAGATACGGAGTCCATATTAAAACCAAAGTTTGTTAGGTCATTCAGTAAGTCTTGCTTGTATTTAGAGTTATTTTGATCGACTCGTTTACGGCGAATTTTTGACACAGTGAGCAGGCTTAAATGGGGGGTCAAGTTCAGGGGTATTACCACAGTAGACTCCTGGATTGAAGACATGTCACTGACGGGTCGAGTCAGGTTGCTAAGGAGGGGGGGGGGGGGGTGGACGTGCCATGTTGATTTGACATTCTGACCCCTGTTGTATTGCTTAATATTGTTTCGTTGATCACGCATATTGACGGGGATTTAGGGACACCCACAGCTGACCCTCTATGTTCTGGGTACGTTTCGTTTTTCAGTAAATGGACACTGTCGTGCTGGTCATATCAAGACAAAATCCCATGCCAGCCAGAGTTTCGTGTGGGAATTCACATGTTTGTCTCGTTCCATACATGTATAATTTTACAATATCGCCGGCAACGATTGCATCGGCTTAGTTGCGGTTTCGTCTCCTTAGTATAACGGTCTCCTGGTTTTGTAACCCTTTGGCAAAGAGATCTTCATAATATCTCTTCGGCATCAGCAAATATAAATTGTCTATTTTCATCTAATGTTTCTCTATCTAGACATGCGACCATTTCTTCTATAACATCTGGTGTATTTTCATGATCCAAATTGCACAGCAAGTGAAATAGCTGGTTGTGTTGTCAATATTGCTGATGCTATCCATATTGATGTATCGGATCACAATGTAGACCTACAGCTTTCCAGTTTTACCCTGTTAAACAGAAAAAAGAAACTTACGGCAGACAAAGGGTCGATAGAGAAATGTGGGCTAATACAAAAAGTGTGAACGTGTACAGTAGGTCGAGGTATTGTCGCTCACCTGTGTACACAATCCACCTAAATAATGTTTAATAATTATATTCTTGATTTATTTTATGCCTAATTGTATACTTCTTTACACATGTTAACTTAGAAATGTACTTAACTTTGTGTATTAATGCTGAAAACAGAGATGAAGGTGTAAAAAATCACAGCGAAGGCACTCAGCAAAAACACGTCTTCACTCCACGGAGGTCAGACCAATGTGTCACGCGGAGACGAAATCTCCAGTTTCTAATTATTGACAACCATGTCAAAAATAGGAAATACGGGAATTTCGTCTCTATATCTAGCCTAGCTGGTGAATGCGCAGCACAAAAAATTAAAAACTTTTGCAGTTCTAGTCTATGGACATGTTTACATCATATGGTCATATTAAGAAGCCAAAATAAAATCACCGATTTTTTTATGATTCTAGCGTGGGCCAGTCCCTTTAAGACCATAAAGTATATGTGGTTTAATCAGCCCATGATATATGGTTGAAATAATTTCTGAAGGAACCATGTGTTTAAGCCGCTACATAATACCTATAATATTTAAAATTTTAGAAGCTATTTTGTTTATGTGAGAATCCCATTTTAAATTCATCAAGAAATTCTATTTTGATATTTTCAATCTCAATATTTGGTATATTGACTTGTTTTTGAGGCATATGAAATAACATGAATTTGGATTTTTTTATGTTAATTTTAATTAAATTTAAATTTGTGGAAATATAATTACCAAAAACATCCATTGTGGAGTATAAAGTAGTATCATCAGCATAAATAATCATCTTAAACAGTTTACTGGCGGGGTACTGGGACGACTGCTAGTAGTAGTACTTTTTGCTCCCATACGGGGAGGGTCATTAGGGATCTGTTCCGTCAGCTGCATGCTGTATGGCATGGTACGGAAACACTAGTCTACAGCAATCATCCAAGGGAAGCTGCAACCTTCTCGTATCTGGCCATAATCTTCGGGCGGATTTCCAGTGGCGTACCCTGGTTCCGCCGCTCAACTGCGGTGCTAATGCAGCTCTCGCATCAGTGCTGGCGCTGGTGTAGGCTGTGGTAGCCTTAAATAACCGGCAATAGCGTGTTTGACATTAGGTCTCTCACGTGTGATGAATGGAGTTACCCAGAGGGAGTTATCCTTCCTATTGTTCTGGGGACTATCAGACCCGGGGATAGCTGAGCTGTGCGAAATGCTACAATGTTTCAGCATTAAATTGCACAGCGAAACCAAAGTCTCTGGCCGTCTGGGCATGTCTGGGAGTAGATCCCCTAGACATGCCCGGAACCCCTTATCGGGCGAGCGAAGGAAAACGCTCTCAATAAACCACCATGCCCTATCACCCCCACCCTCACATCATCATATGTACATCATTTCATCTCATCATTGCCTACAACGTTTTTATTGTATTACAATGTAACTTAAATACCCCTTGTGTCGAAAAGTGACGTAAAGCAATGATTTACCACTACTAGTGTACTGGCATTGCATAAATCATTGATATATATGATAAATAGAAACATATTGGTTCTATTTTGTAAATAGTCTTTAAAAAGTTTTAACTCTACTGACTTTATACCATAATAACTTAATTTCTGAAGTAAAATAACGTGATCAAGAGTGTCGGGTGCTTTTGAGAGATCTAAGAAAATGGTTATTGGTATTTTGCCTTTATCAAGATCTTGGGTCATTCTATCAATTAGTTCAATCAATGTTAACTCAGTAGAATGACCAACCCTAAAACCATACTGACCGTCATATAAAATTGTATGTTCATTTAAATATGTACTCAATTGTTTGAAAATTAGTTTTTCCAAAATTTCAGATATTGAGGGAAGGAGTGAGATTGGACGGTAGTTTGATATATCGTTCAAAGACCCTTTCTTATGAAAAGGCATTACTTTAGCTATCTTTAGTTTTTCTGGGAATATACCGGTATTTAAAGACTGATTAAAAATACAAGTGAGAGCTGGTATTATTTCTGTTTTAATTGCCTTTATTAAAGCTGCATAACTGTTTTGTTTATTTTGATCAAAATATTAATCCATGGAGAATGGTGTTTTTTTTTTTTTTACTTCCTCCGTTAGTGAGTTATTAAGGATTAAAGTTTGTTGTTTTTAAATATTGCTGCCCCACAATAACAGACCTGTCACAGCGGAGTAAGACACACTGTTTGTGTAATCAGAACATTAAAAGTACCAAGTGGCAGATAACGATCATCATTGAAGGGTAGAATACTTTTAATTTTATTCTTATTTTTTAAGTGGTCAGTAAAAAGTGTATTATCTCATGTCATTTAGACATATCTAAAGTTATTTGTATGATATGGGTGACATATGCATATATGTCATGTTTATTTTCGGTACCGGTATGGAGAATGTCACTCACTTGAAAAATAGGACGCTATTTTAGTATGGTGCTTTTTAAGTGTGGGCCAGCATCACATTAAGACGCTCTCCCCAGTCCATGGGAAATTGTTGTCGGAATTAGCAACAAATTCAGTGATGTAAATCATCTTTTTCGTTTTTTTGATTTTCGTGATTTTCTTGAACATTTCTTGAACATTTGCATTTTTTTATTAGGTATCTCATGGAGATTGCAAAATATAGTCAAAATGCTACTAGACAATATCAAACTTTATTTTATTTTATCGTAAATCATCACATACAGTGATATAAATCACGCTATGCGGTAAAATAAAATAATATTTAAAACAACAGACTTCACTGTAACCGATTGTCAAACGGTTTTTCGACCTAGTCTCAGGACGTCTACACTGGTTATTTTGGCTTTGTATCTCAGCTAACACGAGGCATTGATCCAATGGCAGATTAATGTCAGCCCATCGTCTGCAGTACCGGCCTAACATTATGCCGGTTCAGTTCCACGTCTTTTGTCCGCTGTTAAGGCGGTTTGGTGTTGTCCAATGTAACATTATATTGGCCCATAACCTCACCACTATTACATACATATTGTACACAAACCGATTCACTACTTCATAACACTTGATGGTGTATCGCATGGTGAACTAATTCCGCTACATTTACCCAGTTTTAGTGCATTTATAAGGCCATTAAGACAATATGAATGCTTGTTTTGTACTTTTTAGGGTTATTTTTATCGAAATAAACAAAACCGTTATGCAGCTTTAATCTCACAGAAAATGAAATGAATCGGGCTTTAGGCCACCTTTGTGCACATATAGGCTAAACTGGGCCATGAGAACCTCCTGAGGATGGTGAGATGATCGAGATGACACTGTCCTCCAGACACAGGATTCGAAATTCGAGCCCTGGCGGTCTGAGGCCGAGCACGCTACCTCTCGGTCACGGAGGCTCCCCACAATACTTACTTAATGTTTTTGGGCATTTTTATGTTTTTGGCGAGGCTAGGTCCAATGTCGGTGAAATATTTACACAATTCATTAGCTATGATGTTTGCATCGATGATTTCTTCCCCATTGATCATAAAATGATTAGGAAAGTCTCTACTGACTTCAGATTAGTCCATGTATTTTTAATATTATGAGTAGTAGTGATTTCGCTTTGCCATTCGAATGTTTGATTTTATTATCTGTTGTACGTATTTACGTTAATTTTAATTCTATCGCATGCATCTGTATTTGTTGGTGTTCTTCTGCTGTTATATAATTTATCTCTAAAAGAAACTGATTTTACAATACCTTGAGTTATGCATTGTGCTTTTTTATGGCTGCGTTTCCTAAATTTGACAATTTTAGGGGCCAGATGTTGCTTAGTGGCGGATTTTAAAATATTGTGAATTATGTCATAGTTAATATTGGGGTCAGAATCTATGTCTTTGTTAATTTTTGTATACATATCAGAGTGAGCTATTTCATTTTTGAAGTTATTAATCGAAACGTGGGAAGTATGTTTCACCTCAATGTATTTGTCAGTGCGTTTACCAGATTTTGAGTACACTAGCGATATAAAATATGGAAAGTGATCAGAAAGTGAGGTTAATAATATACCTGCAATACAGTTACTTGAATGTGTAGTTATTTTACCTAAAAAATATTAATGTTAATGTTGCACTAGAATTTGAGATGGGTAATGTTATACGTGGAAAA
Source organism: Flabesymbios commensalis (assembly GCA_964017125.1). Lineage (NCBI taxonomy): Eukaryota > Metazoa > Annelida > Polychaeta > Terebellida > Flabelligeridae > Flabesymbios > Flabesymbios commensalis. Next base: position 56,772,517 of record OZ024914.1, on the reverse strand, counting down.
ATCCGCTCGATACTATCATATCAAAGTATTCATTAACAAATTCCTTTTCTTTAATTTTTACTAGATCAATATTCATATCGCCGCCCATTATGATGTCATAATTCCTGTCTTCGAATGTTTGAAATGTAAGAGATTCTGTAAAGGATTCGTAATTTAATAGAATATCTCAGGGGGGCCTGTATATGTTTCCTAATAATATGTGTGTAGGCCTATTTGTGTCCACCTCGCTTATTTCAATAAATTGACCTTCAAATATTTCAGATATAATAAGAGATGGCACAGTTTTAAAATTACATTTTTCTTGGAGATATATTGCTAGACCTCCATGAGAATAACATTTTTCCCTTGTGAAATTAAATTATGGTTTTCTAGCGATATTAGAGCATTATTTCAGTCATCTTTGAGCCATGTTTCTTGTAAGCAAATAGCGTTATTTTCTTGTATCAAATGAAGTAAAATTTTGAGTTGATCAAATTTAGCATTAATATTTAGGCTTAGCACAGTAAAATTTTCATTTTTCTCCTTTACTTTTTTTATAAAATTTTCTTGGTCAAAATTAGGTGAATGCTTAACAATGTTTAATTCTTCAGCGTCATCTGTGTTATCAACATTTAGTATATGTGCTAAGGAATGACTGTGCAGACCGCCAACGTTCTCAAGTATAAAATGATTTGTCAAATATCCAACTAATATTATACCAAAGCCATTATAAATATTTGTTAGAAATTATACCACGAAATCGATACTGAATGCTTTAAAATTGAAACTGGCTAACTCCAACATGATAAGAAATTTGAAGAAAAAAAATTGTATAGGCATATATGGGCCTACTTGTATATTGCAAACTAAATATTTTTTTATCTGCTTGCAAATAGACTTTCATCATAATAACACAAAACACAAGACAGAAAGCCTATTCATGAATGATTTAATCGTTATTCGTGATATTTTGAGTATTGCAAATATTGTTTTTATTTATCTACAGAGTTTTTAATCAGTGCAGTACTTTTAAAGACGGCATCTTCTTCCGATGATTTGCGTTTCAAAGCAATATTTCTAGCACAAACGCTGTATGCTTCTGCTGCATTTCCACCTGTATTGAATTTGTTAAATATCGACGTTTAACCGAGTATCACAGAGCTTAAACCAGATTCGTATGCATAAACATTCGGATTGTCTGATGAACTATGATATGTCGCCCTTTGCTGACAAAACAAATTTTCTATGGGATCCGAATTCATCCTGAAAGGTACAATTGCAAACACTTTGTCGTCGCAAAATCGTTTCTTACAAATTTCATGAAAACCTTGTATAAGTGACGAGATATCCTCTCGACACTCACGGGTTAATAATTTATTGGTTATTTCCAATTTTGAAAATAAGGAGTCTGTAACACTTGTTTCCCAAGTTTTAAACCATGTGTGAACAGCACTAAGCTCGTCAAGCTTAGCGTCAGTAATGGTGGTTATTGGCCGACTGTCACTGAACACGTTCATTAGAATACTTGTATTTTTTATGAAATCTATTGTACCACCAAGCTCTTCCGTGCCATTTGACATACTTTTCTGGTATTCTTCCATCAGATGAAGCATTTCATGATCTAGAACTTGCCGTGCTAAATGATTTCGCATTTTGTCTTGTTGGTGTGGGCGTATATGTTCATCTGTCAGATAGCGATTAACAGAAAAAAAATTGGCCTTATCCCACTCATCTGCAGAAACGAAATGCTACCAAATAATAGATTTTCCATTAATTTCAATGCATCTTTTCTGGAGAACCGTATCACTTTGTATCAGACTATAATCGTGAAACACGACTTGTGCAGCTGTAATTCATTTCAAATGGATAACTATTATCACAGTGTAGTTTTGTCAGAGTTCTATTTGAACATGCGCCATCCATGCATACAAAGTCAACTTTGAAATCCCGGGTGCGAAGAACACTTATTGTTTCCCAAATTATCGTGTATAATTCAGAGGCATGCGTCTGTATGGTAGGATAATGACAACTAGGAAAAAGAAATCTGGTATAGCCTAAAAATATGCGTCATCTTTGATTTTGAACTATTCATCCGGCAACCTTGCCTGGATATCATGGAACGTTACAATGTTCGTCCCAGGTGAAAACCAGGTAATACTTTTGTAGGCTGTGACAAATTTACTGATGTTCATGAAATACCGTTTTATAGTAATTTACCATTATTTACTGAAACGTTGTACCATTTGATATGTATGACACGTAGTATATGCCGAAAAGTGACGTAAAGCAATGATTTATTACTACTACAAACTACTGCAAGCTGTACGGCAAGGTATGGAAGCACTAGTTTACAGAAGTCATCCAAGGGAAGCTGTAGCTTCCTCGTAGTTGGCCATAATCTTCGGGCACATTGCCAGTGGCGTACACTGATTCCTCTGCTCAACAGTGGTGCAGCTCTCGCATCATTGCAGGTGCTAGTGTAGGCCGTGGTAGCCTCAAATAACCGGCAATAGAGTGTTTGACATTAGGTCTCTCACCTGGGATGAATGTAGTTAACCTTCATATTGTTACTCTGGGGACTATCCGACCCGAGAACAGCGTAGCTGTGCGAATTGCCATGGAGTTTCGGCATTGAGCTGCATAGCGAAACCCAAGTCCCCGGCCATCTGGGCATGTCTGGGGGGTGTAGATCCCAGAACCCCTTATCGGGCGAGCGAAGGTAAACGCTCTCAATAACCCACCATGCCCTATCACCCCCACCTTCACATCATCATCTGTACATCATTCATCTCATCAATTGATCAAAAAGTTTTTATCATATTACAATTTCACCTAAAAGACCATTTGTGTCGAAAAGTGACGTAAAGCAATGATTTGCTACTACTACTTGTGCCGAAAAGTGACGTAAAGCAATGATTTACTACTACTACTACTACTACTACTTTATACCCGTCCAAAAAACTGGGCATAATCTTGAATGTTCCATTCACCCAAAATCAGTATATGGTATTTAGTATTAAAACAGTTTGTCTTATCCAAGGCCGTCTTGGGCGAAAGATCAGCATGCTCATTGCCCTGTATTCCAATATGGCTGGGCACCCAGCAAAAAAATTGTGTCTAGACAAGTGAATTGTGTCTAGACAAGTGATGCCACATACGTAAAATATTGGGAAGAATCGGGTCGTTGACCTTTTGTATGAAACTATTTTCAACATAGGCTGGACATCTTTAAATAATTCTCTTTTTTTCATATTTCATACAAATAATAACAAATATTAGAATTTTTAGCATGGTTAATACACAGAATTTTTTTTTAAAACTTCCAGTTTCCAGAATCATGTGAATACATAATTTGTCATCATTTGTTCATTTTTACACGTAAATTAGAAGCCCAACGGGTTTCACAATAATACATTTCTTTGGATTTGTTTGTTTACTGCAAAATGGGATTCGTTCTCACTGTTCTCAATTTACTTTGACACTACCAGTAGACAGCATTATCATTTTGCGAGCTCATTTTGATGAGGAATCAATTGGCTCTTTTAGATCACAACAGCCATGTAATAAGGCCTCCATGTGTAAATGAATCAGGTATTCCCCTTTTGAAACTCAGATTTCAAGAACAACAAAGAAATGTGTTTCCTATAAACGATTGTCCGAGAAAATTGATTATATTACAGGTAACATTGCATACAGCTGGCCGTTTTAATTAGATTTATTTGTAGCATATATTACAAACCAGCTGATATATTTATATCTGATTAATTTCTTTTAAGATCTAATGAATGAATTTACATAGGGGTACATTATTAACAATCTGAATTGAGAGAATGGAAACAAACGCACATATCCATGGAAAAACATCTGGCGTGGAGTTGTGGTATTTCAAGAAAAAAAGGACAGATTCCCAGGATGTGTTCATTTTTCAAATGAATATTTATTTGTATAAGCTTTCATCTAAAGTTTGTTACAACAGAAATCAATCTGAATCATCACCGATGATCTCATGACCCCTATATACGCCGGATTGATAAGGAAACGTTTGTCTCGCAACAGTTAAAGGTGCAGGTTTATAGTCCGATATCAATTATTTCATCCGACTTTTACATTTTTACAAGAAAAAAAGGACAGATTCCCAGGATGTGTTCATTTTTCAAATGAATATTTCTTTGTATAAGCTTTCAACTAAAGTTTGTTACAACATAAATAAATCTGAATCATCACCGATGTTCTCATGACCCCTATATACGCCGGATTGATCAGGAAACATTTGTCTCACAACAGTTAAATTCAAAGGTGCAGGTTTATAGTTCGATATCAATTATCTCATCCAACTTTTACATTTCTACACCCTGGTCACTACCATTTGAGCCGAAAAATGACGTAAAGCAATGATTTACTACTACTACCCCCTGGTCACTGGACCTGTTCATTCGTGTGCCATCTCAACTCGTTTTCCCCTGGAAGTCAAGTGAAGCATTTGAGGGTTAAGTGCCTCACCCAAGAACACAACATCGTAACGATTTCCCAATAATAAAAGGGGAGAAACATGATATTTCGTTGAAAATTCTGCACCAAGTGAGATTGGAAACCGCACGGCAGGCTCCGCGCTAACCACTGGGCCATGCCCCTCTCCATATACAATATATCAATTTTGACGCGAAGCGTATTAAAATTGTTATTTTAATAAAGGCTGTGCCGAAATGGTAACGACATAAATGGGTTTCCAACTCAAGTCGAGCTTATTGGATAATAAGTAGTGAATACTAATGAGCCTCTAAGCCAATAGGAATGATTTCTGAAAACGAAATAACAGGCCAAAAAATGTCTATATTTGGCCACGCCCACTAGGGTTCACATGCAAATTTTTGAGGTGACATGCAAATTTTTCTAAGAAAGTCATGAATTTCGTTTAGCTCATTAAATTTGGCTAGCTGGCTTATGATTGGCTCTTAAAGAAGGCCTCTGATTGGTGCATCTTTCAAGGCCTGTCACGTGATAAAAGAGCCCAGAATTTGTGTATATAAGACACAGCCCCAACACATAACACTTTGGTAATTTTACAAGCGAGATAAATTTTCGCTAATATAATGACTTTCGACAGCGAAGTCGTTACCATTTCGGCACAGCCTTTATTAAAACAACAATTTTAATACGCTTCGCGTCAAAATTGATATATTTTAATGAAAGGTGCTGTGCCTTCAATGGTAACGACATAAATAGGATTTGTTGCAACGTCGAAAGTACCCTAAAGATAGAAATAAAAAATTCCATAAGGAAAACATATATACATATGTTTTCTTGGATTCAGATATATGTCCATATATCCTCCAAATTTATAACAGCAGAATGTTTATCTTCTGATAAATTTTTTTTATTTTTTTATTTTATTAGGATCTAAACATCTCCTAGCACTGCCCTCTGAACAGACATATGTTCAGAGACCGGAGCCCCCTGAGGAAGGGGGCGAATGTAGTACTGAGACATCGTCTTGATGCAAGACCAATCTGCTGCAGCCATGATGGTCGAAATAGGGACTGCTCTGGCTGCGGCCCAAGTGGCAGAAGCGGCTCTAGTTGAACCTCCCGGAGCCTGTATACCTGCTAAATCCAGCACCTTCGTCAACCATGACCGTACCGTCTGTTTAGATGCTGGTCTCAGAGGACGTACCGTAGTGCGTAGTAGCTGCGTGTTGCCTTCTCTCTCCCCCTCTGTTCTTCTGAGATACTCTTTAAGACTTTTGATGGGACATAGTTCCCGAGAGACTTGCTTAGAAATAACAATGTCTTGAGGCAAGTGTCCGGGACGGTCCTGCTTTGCCCCGAAGACCAAGCTAAACCTCCATGAATCATCAGACTTCAACAGATTCTTGTCGTCTATGTCTAGAAGGGACAGGTCACTCGCTCTGCGTGCTGATGCCAAAGCCAATAGCATTGCCAATCGCCATGTCAACTTTGCTCTAGTGAGATCCTCAGGATTTCCCCATGTACGTAACATCACCAATACCGACGAAACGCTCCAAATTGGCTTCACCTTCCGTGCAGGTGGGCGTGCCAAGTAAACCGCCTTCATGAAACGACTAATCATCGGATGTTGACTCAGTGGAGTCTTTGTTAAAGGGTCCACAATCATAGCAATAGCCGCTCTGTGAAGTCGAATAGTTGACCACGCCAGACTCTTCTCGTTGAAAAGGAACCACAGATAATTCACAAACTGTCCTACAGTTGGAGTAGTTCTTGATAAAGCGTGTCCCCCGCACCATTCTGACAATGTCCTCCAAGCGCAGGTGTATTGATTCTTAGTGGAATCTCTCCAGGATCCACAGATGAACTCCGCCAAGGTGTGATCAGTCCCCTGGCTTTGGAAGGTGTTCCGCAGATAAGCCATACTGTCAGCTTGAGCTTCTGCAAAGATGGCAGGTTCCTGCCTGTGGTCAGGTCTCTCACCGTACTCTGATGCAGAGGAAGGCGTAGAGGCGCCAGAACTGACATCTGCAGGAGTTCTGGTAACCAAGCTGCCCTGGACCAAAAGGGGGTGACTAGAATCAATGTCCCCTTGCACTTTTTCATCCTGGCCAGTATCAAAGGGATGATCTGTAGAGGCGGGAAAGCATACATCAGGTTGAACGCCCAGGTCTGGTTCAGAGCGTTCGTCCCAGCGGAGAGGGGTACTGGGATGATTGCTAGTAGTAGTACTTTTCGCCCCCATCCGGGGAGGGTCATTAGGGATCTGTTTCGTCTGTTGGATGCTGTTACAGCATTGTACGGAAGCACTAGTCTACAGCAATCATCCAAGGGCAGCTGCAGCCTCCTCGTATCTGGCTATAATCTTCGGGCGGATTGCCAGTGGTGTACCCTGGTTCCTCCGCTCAACAGCGGAGCCAATGCAGCACCCGCCCCAGTGCTGGCGCTGATGTAGGCCGTGGTAGCCTTAAATAACTGGCAATAGCGTGTTTGACATTAGGTCTCTCACGTCTGATGAATGGAGTTACCCAGAGGGAGTGATCCTTCCTATTCCTATTGTTGTGTAGGAAAGCATTACAATTGCTACGAGTTATATCCAGCAAGGATTGGGGTGGTGACCGGACAACCTTACTGAGGATTTACCGGTCTCACATCAGATCCAAACTGGATTATGGTTGTATTGTTTATGGTTCAGCGAGACGATCGTACTAAGCAGTACTTGATCCAATCGCGAACCAAGGTTTGAGATTATGCTCAGGGGCATTTCGAACATCACCCATCAAAAGTCTTCAGGTGGAGACCGGTGAGCCCTCTTTAGAGACTAGCCGGTTGAAGCTGAGCCTACAATACTATATGAAAATGAAAGCAAATCCTGAGAACCCGGCATACTCGTGTGTTGTCAACCCTGAATACAAGAGATTGTTTAATAACCAGCCAGGGACTATACCTCCTTTGGGTAAAAGACTCCAACCCGATCTGGAGGACATGGAGGTGGAGCTCGACGCAATTAGCGTTGTACGCTCACCAGAATGTCCACCTTGGCTTCTTCAACAGCCTAATATACTTTTTAACCTCTCAGATCTCAGGAAGGGAGACACCTGTCCCCTTGTCTTCCAGAGCATGTTGCTTGAGTTATTTTGTAGATTTCCGAGGCACCGGAAGGTGTATACCGATGGATCAAAGGAAGACAAGAGGACAGCTATGTCCTTTGTCTGTGATGATCATGAATTTAGCTGCCGCATCAACGATGAGGCTTCAATTTGCACAGCAGAGCTGTTAGCTATTGAAGCTGCCATCGAATACATCTGGGATAGTAGTGACGAGGAGTTCATGATCATCACAGACTCGCTATCTTCATTGCAGGCTCTTAAGAGTCAAAAACTCAACAACCCAATTGTTTCCAATATTTTGCATATGTGTCACTACTTGTCTGGGCACAAGGACATTATTTTTTGCTGGGTACCCAGCCATATTGGAATACAGGGCAATGAACGGGCTGATGTTTTGGCCAAGGCTGCCCTGGATGAGACGAAACAGTTTTTTTATATACCATATACTGATTTCAAGTACAACATCTCTGTCTACCTTGATGACATTTTGCAGGGTGAATGGGACATCAATGTCACCAGCAAATTGTTCATTAAGCGATCTTTTACACCAATGGAACGCCGAAGAGATGACGTTGTCTTATGCAGGGCCAGAATTGGCCATGCCTATTTCACAAACGGCTATTTATTGAGAGGAGAATTGCGACCTATGTGCTGCAATACTCGTCTCACTGTAAGACATGTCCTTCTCAGTTGTGCGAAATATGCGCACATCAGAAGGAAGTATTTTGCATTTAATTCCTTATTTGAGCTATTCAGGGACACCCCTGCTGGTTTTATTATTCAGTTCCTTCGGGAATGTAACCTATATTCTATGTTTTAATTATTAGACTTAGACTTGTAGTTTTTACACAATCACTCCAATTTCATGGAGATATAGTGACTTGATAAGTCGCTCATTTTACAATAACTTCATATTTTACATTATTTATACTGATATTTTTATACTCATTAAACTGTGTTGTAGTGTAGGCGCTACAACATGTCATCAGACTCGTTACATATAGGTGCCAGGAGCATCGTCATCTTATCATATCAAACACTTTAAACTGAATATTTTAGTACGAACATGCTTTTATTGGCTTTGTCTTTCCTTTACTACTTTAACTATACAATATGGGATATTGTAATACCTGGAATTTTCACTTAAATGGCCATACTGGCCGAAAAGTGAAGTAAAGAAAATATTTTACTTACTTACTTACCAACTGTGGGAGCACTGTAAGTCTTTAATTTTTGAACCCAGAGGGAGTGATCCTTCCTATTGTTACTCTGGGGACTATCCGACCCGAGGATAGCGGAGCTGCGCAAAATACCACAGAGTTTCATAATTAAATTGTACAGCGAAACTCTAGTCTCCGGCCGTCTGGGCATGTCTGGGGGTATATCCCCTAGACATGCCCAGAACCCCTTATCGGGCGAGCGAAGGAAAACGCTCTCAATAACCCACGATGCCCTATCACCCCCACCCTCACATCATCTGTACATCATTCATCTCATCAATTGACTACAACGTTTTTATCGTATTACAATGTCACTTAAAAGACCTTTTGTGCCGAAAAGTGACGTAAAGCAAAGATTTTCTACTACTTTAATTTTTGAGAATTTGTTGTGGTTTAATGATTTCTCTGGCCATTCTGGCCGAAAAGTGAAGTAAAGAAGACATTTTACTTACTTAATGGTTTCTCTGTTCATTGTTTATGTCATTCATATTTATGTCTAAATGGGTTTACTTTTTTTGATTATAGTATATAGTATTATAGTATATATTATATATTTGTTTTGACAATGACACTGTTTTGACTTAGACTTGTAGTTTTTACACAATCACTCTAATTTTATGGAGATATAGTGACTTGAAAAGTCGTTCATTTTATAATCACTTCATATTTTACATTATTTTATACTGACATTTTTATACTCATTAGGCTGCGCTACAACATGTCATCAGACTCGTTACATATAGGTGCCAAGAGCATCATCATATTATCATATCAAACATTTTAAACTGAATATTTTGGTACGAACATGCTTTTATTGGCTTTTATTGGCTTTGTCTTTCCTTTACTACCTTAACTATACAATATGGGATATTGTTATACCTGGAATTTTCACTTAAATGGCGATACTGTCCGAAAAGTGAAGTAAAGCAAATATTTTACTTACTTACTGTTTCACAACCGCCCCCCCCCCCACCCCCCTGTATAATAATCGTCCCCGTGCAGCTATGTCAAAAGGCTATGTCACGTAACGGGGGGAGGGGGGGGGGGGGTACACGGTTAAATCTGCTAATTTGTTGAATGTGGTGTTAGTATTAAAAGTGTCCACATGTAATACACCCACACCGTTTTTAGGCCTCAGCCAAAATTTTGGCGGATGCCTATTGTCGTCACCCGGCGCGTCCGTCCATCCGTCCGTCCGTCGGTCCGCCACTTTTAAGAACTATAACTTGTTTCACATAACTGGAATGCACATTAAACTTAACATACAGGTTAATCATGACTAAAGCTTGACCAATTTCACATTTGACCTTTCTGTGACCCCTATGACCTTGACGGGGGGGGGAAGGGTGTCACCTCCGCGTGGTCCCCCCTGGGCAACTTCTTAGAAGGCCAAGCACACCCAAACCTTCATCGAACCATGTTTTGTTATTTTTTTGACGTGAAGTTTTTTGTTTTAGCTTTCCGGTGGTTTTTGCACTGAGGTTGTTATGTTTATTTTCGAATAGTTTTCAGTTTAAATTCTTTATATATTCTTTATATATTCATATTTATATATTTTATATATTTTTTCATTGTACTTGTGGTGCCTTACAGTGCTCTCACGGATTGTGATCGCTCTGTCGTGCTAGTTCTTGATGACAGACCCGATCTCCAGCTGTGGGGGCGTTGTAGGTCTACTCATAGTTCCTCTATGATTTGTTTTTTTTTGTGTTTGCAGTGGTTTCTCTTCGGCATCCTGGCGATGGACGGGATGTCCGAAAGAAACCAGTGCCATATAATTATTTTTTCACTTTATTGTTTTAAAGGTTTCTCTGTGGCATCCTGGCGGATAATGCAGCATGTCATAGAGAAGCCATTGCCGTACAATTAGCCTGTGGTGACTTACGGTGTCCTCACGGTTCGTGAGCGCTCTGTGATGTCCTCCAATATCACAGACCTTATTACCAACTGTGGGGGCACTGTAAGTCTTTAATTTTTGAGAATTTTTTGTGGTTTCATGATTTCTCTGGCCATACTGGCCGAAAAGTGAAGTAAAGAAGACATTTACTTACTTACTTAATGGTTTCTCTGTTCATTGTTTATGTCATTCATATTTATGTCTAAATGGGTTTACTTTTTTTGATTATAGTATATAGTATTATAGGATATATTATATATTTGTTTTGACAATGACACTGTTTTGACTTAGACTTGTAGTTTTTACACAATCACTCCAATTTCATGGAGATATAGTGACTTGAAAAGTCGTTCATTTTATAATCACTTCATATTTTACATTATTTATACTGATATTTTTATACCCATTAAACTGTGTTGTAGTGCAGGCGCTTCAACATGTCATCAGACTCGTTACATATAGGTGCCAGGAGCATCGTCATCTTATCATATCAAACACTTTAAACTGAATATTTTAGTACGAACATGCTCTTATTAGCTTTGTCTTTCCTTTACTACTTTAACTATACAATATGGGATATTGTAATACCTGGAATTTTCCCTTAAATGGCCATACTGGCCGAAAAGTGAAGTAAAGCAAATATTTTACTTACTTACTTACTCTAGGATTGCTTTGAACAGATCTAATGCATTAATGTGGAATAGTGTCAGCTATTTTGATTCTATGTGATCTTCTGAGCAATTTTTTTCAAAATGGCTAGTAGCTACATGGAATGGTCTATTTTTGACCCAATTCTCGCACACAGAAGCTTTGAAACTATGTTTCCAAAGGGGCGCAGCCCTCTATTATTTAAAGTGGCTGATGTATCGAAAACTGTGCATCTGGTCAGAGGCTAAAAAGGTATTAAATGTAACCCTTATTCACCTGTCACTATAATATGTACGTGGGTTATAGCCCCCCCCCCCCCCCCAAAAAAAAAAAAATTGTCGGCTAATTGGTTTCTGAGCTTTGTCAGTCATTTTGGATTTATGTACGTTTTTCTACCATCCTAAAAGCATATACGACGTACTTAGTACTACTATACTCTTCAGGGGCTAAATTTCGGTCCTTACTATAGCCTCAGAGGCACCGTTTCATTTTGTTTTTATTGTCATCCATTTTGGATTCAGGTAAATCCGAAATCGTTTTTAGCAATATATTTTATCATACAGGATCGTAACCCCTAATGGCCCAAATGTCACTCATTTGTTAGGCTCAGACGCACAATTTGCGAGGTATGACATTTGAAATGGAATTGTTTTCACATTTGGCCCCACCATACTCACTCGCTATTGGTCAGATCTTTTAGAAGAGATAGTGGGATACTTCACTAGCCAAAGATCACGGAGGTCAGATGTCTGGACACTCGATTCAAAACTCAATGACAAATAAAAACGGCCGTATAATAATAAAAATAAGAGGGATTTTCCTTTGTTCGTATTCGTATGCGAAATCCGTTTTAGGTACCTTCACATAAATATGCGCGAATACGAATTCATGTTATTTTGCTAGATGTCGTATTTGTGTTCGTTTTTATGTGTGAAAACCCACACCAAAATAATATAAGAATGCTATAAGAAGGATTTTTGCCGTGTTTGTATTCTTACTCATATTTGTGCATATTATGCGAACCTATAGTACCTAAAGCATGATGAAATTAGACCATGTAGTTAAAAGTTAAAGTAGGGTAACAAGCGGTATTATCAAAGATAATGTACACTTTTACATTATCTTTCATATGATGAGAAGAAGGGTGTGATAACATCCGGAATATGCTAAGTCACTCTATTCTCGTTATTCGTCTTAAGAACAGTTCAGGTTAGCCTTGTATTGGCCCCTTACACAGATAACTTTTGTGATACCTACGAAAATGCCAGAACCTATAAATTAAAAAGAGTAAAGGAGCTAAACTACAAACCCACCATTTATTTGAAGCTATATAACCTACTGATATTAACTAAAAATAAAAAAAAAGTCAAAAACAATTTAAAAGCACCACAAAAGAGTGAAATAGGCCTTTAGCAAGTGTTCATGTATACAAAAAGTTTGTTTGAGTTTTAATAGGATTCATAGAAATAATAATAAAAAATATTTTGAAAAATCTAAAAAAGTAATCATCATCTGTGGGATACGTAGGTTACAAAAATAAAAACGAAAATTGATGTCATCCCAAGGGGGCCCTAGGGTAGTGGTTAGCACCGCTGCCTTTCACGCCAGAGTTCGGGGCTTGGCTCCCGGTCTCGGCGGTTTGAAACAAATAAAAATGTTTCTTCCCCATCCACGTGTAAAACTCAGTATTGTGGGGAGCCTCCGTGACCGGGAGGTAGCGTGCTCGGCCTCAGACCGCCAGGGCTCGAATTTCGAATCCTGTGTCTGGAGGACAGTGTCATCTCATTCATCTCACCATCCTCAGAAGGTTCTTATGGCCCAGTTTAGCCTATATGTGCACAAAGGTGGGCTAAAGCCCGATTCATTTTCATTTTGTCATCCCTAGAACCGCTTTAAAGTTGTTTCTTGCAAACGCAAGGGCGGGGGCCCTGCTGCAGTGGTTAAAGCTGCCTGCTTGGAAAGTCGGAGATTGCGGATTCGAACCCCACTCTGGCCTCCCAAGTTTCAAAGAAACAAAATGTGTCGTAAAGATTCAACATCGTGGGGAGCCTCCGTGACCGAGAGGTGCCGTGCTCGGCCCTACACTATCAGGGCCCGAATTTCGAATTGTGTATCTGGAGAGCAGTGTCATCTCACTATCCCCAGGAGGTTCTCCTGGCCCAGTTTAGCCTTTATGTGCAAAAAGGTGGCCTAAAACCACATTCATTTCATTTCTTTTCTTGCAAACGCAATTCACAACTGGAAGTGAGCGGAAATTATTCAGATTTCGCGGAATAGAGGTCAATGATTTGTAAATCTTTCTGATTTATATCAACTTTTATATATCTTTAACATGCTGGTATTTAATGTGCTAATAAAAATAATACAAATATAATCGTGACCGCGGTGACTTATGGACCAGAAAAGTAGGCCTACATCCATTTTAAAAGTTAGCATAAAGTGAACCAACCCAGCAAACACAATACATTTGTATAGGCCTATCATTTGTACAACGCCGGCCCAACGTATTCGACGTTGGGCCAACACTGTACAAATGTAAGGCTATACAAACGTTTCGTGTTTGTTGGGAACAATTGATCACCAAAACGTGCTTATTGTTTGGAAAATGTAGGTTTAATTATTTGATTATCCCAGATTGTTCAAAATACGTTGAGTCTGATGAGTAGGCCTACATGTGTAGACCATATTATATGTGTTTATATAGGCGCTGGGTGGTAGAGCCAACAGCAAACTCTCTACACTGACCACTGTTGATTTAATGCTGGCTCGGAGTCTACGCTGACTTATCATGTTTACTCTTCTCTTTGTTGGTAGTAGTGCTGTATTCACCTCAGTCTTGTTATGTAACCCCACCAATCGTCACCGCCTGCAGCCTTGAGTGCAAATGACGCAATGTTACTAAATATAGCATTAGGACGATGGCGAAAGTCGAGCAAAAGATCTCTCTTTAAAGCCATGAAGGGGTAGAGGACCGTTTCACACCTTGTTCGCATCTTTTTCTAGAGTGTGGACTGTTGGGGCATTGACTGACCAGAACGCTTGCATTATAAATAACTATGCAAATGCTTGTGGTTTAGCTGGGATTGGTGACGTCAATTCGCCAACATATCCATTGAAACAAAGAAAATGGTTGCATCACTTTGCCACTGACATCGTTCCACATTGTTGGCAGAGAATTTCCCAAGAAGACATCAATATAGCTTAAATGGCATTTAAAAAATCGTATCCTAAAAAATACAAAGGTGATGTTATGTTCCCTTATTGCTTGTGTTATGAAGGTACTTGTAATAAAAACACTAAACATCAGACATGATACAGTTATAGTAGCATAGTCCAAGAGATAAGGGTGATTTAACTAAAAAGTATGACCAGGTCCGTGTTTGGTATCGTTGAAAAGGTTATCTATCCGGGAGTATGGAAAATGGATGCTGGGGTGTCGGCAGTGGTGGAATATGTCACCAGAGGTCATTTAAGGTCACGACCCAAGGGCATTTAATGAAAAAGTGTGATTTAACTAAAAACTTTTGTGTTATGCAACATTGGAAAGGTTATCTACCTGGGACCATTGAAAATGGGTTTTGGGGTGTCGGCAGTGGTGGAATAGGTCACTAGATGTCATTCAAGGTCATTATTCAAGGTCATGTGACGAAAAAGGGCGACTTAACTGAAAACTTTGACCATGCAAGTATTTGGTATGACTGAATAGGTTATATACCCGAGAGTATGGACAATGGAAGCTGGAGGGTCGGCAGTTGTGAACTAGGTCACCAGGGGTCATTTAAGGTCACTACCTGGGGTCATTTGCGGTGATAAAGTAAGGTCTTTACCCAAGGTCATTTCATGAAAAAAGTGTAATTTAACTAAAAACTTTGACAAACTTTGTGTTTCGTATCATTGGAAAGGCTACCTATCTGGGACCATTGTAAATCGGTGCTGGGGTGTCGGCCATGGTGGGCTAGGTCACCAGAGGTCATTTAATATCACTATGCAAGGTCATGTGACGAAAAAAGATAGATTTAACTAAAAACTTTGACCTGGTTTGTGTTTGGTATGATTGGATAGGTATATATACCCGAGAGTATGGACAATGAATGCTGGAGAATTGGCAGTGGTGAAATGGGTCAAAAGAGGTCATTAAAGGGCATTACCTGGGGTCATTTGCGGTGATAAAATAAGGTCTTTACCCAAGGTCATTTCATGAAAAAAGTGTAATTTAACTAAAAACTTCGACAAATTTTGTGTTTCGTATCATTGGAAAGGCTAACTATCAGGGACGATGAGAAATGGGTGTTGGGGTCTCGGCCGTGGTGGGATAGGTCACATTTAAGGTGGGATGGGTCACATTTAAGGTCACATTATTCAAGGTCATGTGACGAAAAAAGGTCGGTTTAACTTAATACTTTGACCAAGTTTGTGTTTGGTATGATTGGATAGGTTATATACCCGAGAGTATGGACAATGGATGTTGGAGGGTTGGCGGTGGTGAAATAAATCACTAGAGGTCATTTAAGGTCACTACCTAAGATCATTTGCGGTGATGAAATAAGGTCATTACTCGATGTCTTTGACAAAAGAGGACGATTTAACTAAAAAATTCCACCACGTTTGTGTATAGTATCGCCAGAAATCTTATCTAACTGGAAATATTGTAAATGGGTGATAAGAGTGTCGCCAGCGGTGGAACAGGTCATTTAACTAGAAACTTCGACTAGGTTTGTGTTAGGTAGTCTGGAAAATGATCATTTTTCATGAGCCTGATAAAGTCTTGGGTGCCAACAGTGGTGAAATAGGTCACCAGGTCATTCATTTAAGACCATTACAGCAGGTCATTTGAATGAAAAGACGATTAAGGTGAAAGGTTTGACTATATCTGTACTTTGTATCTTTTGAAATGTTATCTGAGAGTCTGGAAAATGAGTTTCGGGGTGACAGCAGCGGTGAAATAGGTCACCAGGGGTAAATTACGTTTATTAACATAGGTGATATGGAGAGCTAAAGTTTATTCAAATAAACCAAGTCAGGTATCGTTTAAAACATTTATTATAAGGTTACATCATTTGCCAGGATAATGATGTATTTTAATTAATCAGTCATCATCTTTATCTGATGATGCCAGGTGCATCTGTTCATCTTCAATACTAATAACTTCTTCCAATAAGTCACTTCGAACAAGTGCTGGTGTATGTGGTCCCTCATACCGAAGAACACTTAAAGTTACCGTTGGAGAAAATAAAATCCACTGACCCATGATGTTTGCCACCCTGCAAAGCCACACAGCAACAGAAGATTAAGCGCTGCAAATACATATCCCTGTTTTGGAGAATATCAACAATGGCCAGACTGCCTGATGTGTTACCAGCTGGTCATGGATGGGAACTTGATGGCGTGACTTTAAGTGTTCTTTAGTATGAGGGACCACATAATATCAGCGCTTGTTCGAAGTGACTCATTGAATGAATGAAATCTTCTATAGCGCATGTATCCAGCTGGAAGCTGTTCAGAGCACTTCACATTCGAAAGACAGTGAAAAAAAGTCAATTACTGCATGAGGTCACCAAACGCTTGAGTTTTTAACGACCTTCTAAAGAAGGTCAGGGTTTTCTGCAGACGGATCTGGCTCCCCAAATTGTTCAAGAGTGCTGGAGCCGCAGTTTCAAAACTCCTGGCACCGAAGTTTTTAAGTCTGTACTTTTGGACTACCAAAAGCTGTTCTGTGCCCGAACGCAGTGTTGTAGGTGGTGTATAAGGCACTATAGCTCTGTGATGTAAGTTGGGGCGAGAATTGGTGAGATATGGTCCCTTCTGCCGGCTTTAGCTATCACTGCATTTTGCACCCTCCGCAGTCTCTCTATGAGTATAGCTGGGAGTCCACATAGCACAGAGTTGCAGTAGTCAAGTCGGGAAATGACCAGGGCCTGGACAATGATGACAGTTGTCTTCATATCCAGCACTCTTCGAATGCTGCTGATGTTGTGCAGGTGGAAAAAAAAGATCGGCAAATACTGTTGACATGCGCCTCCATAGTCAAATGTTCTTCAAAAATGTCACCAAGGTTGCGAGCTGAGGGAGATGTAGTGATGTTATTGTCACAAATAATAATATCGCTGATGTTGGAGAGAGGTCCCACTATAGGTGTCCACAACAACAACGAGAGTCTTTTCATCATTCAATTTTAGCCAATTCATTGCC
The DNA here is from genome assembly GCA_964017125.1 of Flabesymbios commensalis. NCBI lineage: Eukaryota > Metazoa > Annelida > Polychaeta > Terebellida > Flabelligeridae > Flabesymbios > Flabesymbios commensalis. The sequence continues at coordinate 56,755,011 of OZ024914.1, read as the reverse complement.
ATCCATTCCTTTATCTCCATAATACAGGCTTTGATCCGCTTGATGGTCTCTGCAGCATCATCCTGGTCAAACACGATGCACAACTGAGTGTCGTCCGCATACAAGTGAGCGATCAGTCCATGCCGCCGCACTATACTTGCTATGGGCGCAGAGTATAATGTAAACAGAAGTGGCCCTAGTACAGAGCCTTGAGGCACACCGTATCTGAGCAATCTAGGCTTTGATGTGGTGTTGTGAATCTTCACAAACTGTGTCCTGCCACTCAGGTAAGACCTGAACCATGCCAAGGTTATATCAATCTCGAAGATGAACAGATGCACCTGGCATCATCAGATGAAGATGATGACTGACTAATTCAAAGACATTAGTATCCTGGCAAATGATGTATCAAGATAATAAATGTTTTAAAAGATACCTAACTTGGCTTATTTGAATCAACTTTAACTCTTCAAATAACCTATGTTAATGAGCGTAGTTTACCCCTGGTGACCTATTTCACCACTGCTGTCACCCCGACACTCATTTTCCAGACTCCCAGATAGATAACATTTCAAAAGATACAAAGTACAGACATAGTGAAACCTTTCACCTAAATCGTATTTTCATTTAAATGACCTGAGATAATGGCCTGAAATAAATGACCCGGTAACCTATTTCACTGTTGGCAAGACCCAAGACCATATCAGGCTCATGGGCTCATGGAAAATGATCATTTTCCGGACTCCCAGATTAAACACTTTCCTAACGATACCTAACACAAACCCAGTCGAAGTTTCTAGTTAAATCACCATATATCTTCAAATGACCTTGGAAAGTGACCTTAAATGACCTCTGGTGACCTGTTCCACCATTGGCGACACTCTATCACCCATTTACAATAAGATAAGATTAGATAAGATAAGATTGACGTCCTTTTCCGTCAATGACATCGAGCAATGACCTTTTTTATCACTGCAAATGACCTTAGGTAGTGACCTTAAATGACCTCTGCTGACCTATTCCACCACTGCCAACCCTTCAGCATCCATCGTCCATACTCTCGAGCATATAACCCATACAATCATACGAAACACAAGCCTGGTCAAAGTTTTTAGTTGAATCGACTTTTTTTCGTCACATGACCTTTAATAATGACCTTGAATCACCTCTGGTGACATATTCCACCACAGCCGACACCCCGGCATCCAATTATCATGGTCCCAGATAGGTAGCCTTTCCAATGATACGAAACACAAAGTTTGTCAAAGTTTTTAGTTAAATCACACTTTTTTCATGAAATGACCTTGGGTAAAGACCTTATTTTATCACCGCTAATGACCCCAGGTAGTGACCTTAAATGACCTCTGGTGACCTAGTTCACCATTGCCGACTCTCCAGCATCCATTGTCCATACTCTCGGGTATATAACCTATCCAATCTTAACAATTACAAACCTGGTCAAAGTTTTTAGTTAAATAGCCCTTTTTTCGTCACATGACCTTGAATAATGACCTTAAATGACCTCTAGTGACCTATTCCACCACTGCCGACACCTCAGTACCCATTTCCCATGGTCCCGGATAGGTAACCTTTCCAATGTTACGAAACACAAAGCTTGTGAAAGTTTTTAGGTAAATCACACTTTTCTTTAAATGACCTTGAGTAGTGACATTAAATGACCTCTGGTGACCTATTCCACCACTGGCGACACCCCAGCATCCATTTTTCATACTCCCGGATAGATAACCTTTCCAACGATACCAAACACAGACCTGGTCAAACTTTTTAGTTAAATCACCCTTATCTCCTGCTCTAGCATATTCGAAGCCCGGTATCGCTGTCGCTTCCGCTTCTATTTCTAGTTATATCCAGGGGGGATGGGTGTCACCTTGTGACGTGAAGTTTTTTGTGTCTGCTTTCCGGTGGTTCAGGGGTTTTCGCTGAGGTTGATATGTTTATTTTCAAATAGTTTTCAGTTCAAATTCTTTATATATTCTTTATATATTCATATTTATATATTTTATATATTTTTTTCATTGTACTTGTGGTGCCCTACAGTGCTCTCACGGATTATGATCGCTCTGTCGTGCGAACTCTCGATGACAGACCCGATCCCCAGCTGTGGGGGCATTGTAGGTCTACTCATAATTTTTTGTGTGTTTGCAGTGGTTTCTCTTTGGCATCCTGGCGATGGACGGGATGTCCGAAAGAAACCATTGCCATATAATTATTTTTTTCACTTCATTGTTTTAAAGGTTTCTCTGTGGCATTCTGCGGATAATGCAGCATGTCATAGAGAAGCCATTGCCGTACAATTAGCCTGTAGTGACTTACGGTGTCCTCACGGTTCGTGATCGCTCTGTGATGTTCTTCAATATCACAGACCTTATTACCAACTGTGGGGGCACTGTAAGTCTTTAATTTTTGAGAATTTTTTGTGGTTTAATGATTTCTCTGGCCATACTGGCCGAAAAGTGAAGTAAAGAAGACATTTTACTTACTTACTTAATGGTTTCTTTGTTCATTGTTTATGTCATTCATATTTGTGTCTAAATGGGTTTACTTTTTTGATTATAGTATATAGTATTATAGTATATATTATATATTTGTTTTGACAATGACACTGTTTTGTGACTTTCAATTATAATTGTTTTTGTCATCGTTTTGTGTTAATTTATATTGTGTATCGGCGCTGGCGCTGTTTAATGTTCTTAAGAGTGTATATATATTCAATACGCATCATGTTATCATCAGTCATTTTTATCTCAATGCCTTAGTGCGGACATACTGTTATCAGTTTCGTCTTTTTACCTTATCACTTTTGCTGTTCAAGATATCATATTTATATACATTATTTATACTGACATTTCTATACTCATTAAACAGTGTTGTAGTGCAGGCGCTACAACATGTCATCAGACTCGTTACATATAGGTGCCAGGAGCATCGTCATATTATCATATCAAACATTTTAAACTGAATATTTTAGTACGAACATGCTTTTATTAGCTTTGTCTTTCATTTGCTACTTTAACTATACAATATGGGATATTGTAATACTAGGAATTTTCACTTAAATGGCCATACTGGCCGAAAAGTGAAGTAAAACATTTTACTTACTATTACCCGGATTGATCGTCCAGCACATAATTGTACATATACGGAATTGTTTGAGGTATATATTAGTGTATCGTCATTGATTGATTCTCCAGGGTTGTAATAATTTAATGGTTTCTCTGTGGTGACTTACGGTGTCCTCACGGTTCGTGATCGCTGTGTGATGTCCTCCAATATCACAGACCTTATTACCAACTGTGGGGGCACTGTAAGTCTTTAATTTTTGAGAATTTTTGTGGTTTCATGATTTCTGTGGCCATACTGGCCGAAAAATGAAGTAAAGAAGACATTTACTTACTTACTTTATGGTTTCTCTGTTCATTGTTTATGTCATTCATATTTATGTCTAAATGGGTTTACTTTTTTGATTATAGTATATAGTATTATAGTATATATTATATATTTGTTTTGACAATGACACTGTTTTGACTTAGTTATATGTTTTAATTATTAGACTTAGACTTGTAGTTTTTACACAATCACTCCAATTTCAAGGAGATATAGTGACTTGATAAGTCGTTCATTTTATAATAACTTCATATTTTACATTATTTATACTGATATTTTTATACTCAATTAACTGTGTTGTAGTGCAGGCGCTACAACATGTCATCAGACTCGTTACATATAGGTGCCAGGAGCATCGTCATCTTATCATATCAAACACTAACTGAATATTTTAGTACGACCATGCTTTTATTGGCGTTGTCTTTCCTTTACTACTTTAACTATACAATATGGGATATTGTAATACCTGGAATTTTCACTTAAATGGCCATACTGGCCGAAAAGTGAAGTAAAGCATTTTCCTTACTTACTTACTCATGGAGATATAGTGACTTGAAAAGTCGTTCATTTTATGATCACTTCATATTTTACATTATTTATACTGATATTTTTATACCAATTAAACTGTGTTGTAGTGCAGGCGCTTCAACATGTCATCAGACTCGTTACATATAGGTGCCAGGAGCATCGTCATCTTATCATATCAAACACTTTAAACTGAATATTTTAGTACGAACATGCTTTTATTAGCTTTGTCTTTCCTTTACTACTTTAACTATACAATATGGGATATTGTAATTCCTGGAATTTTCACTTAAATGGCCATACTAGCCGAAAAGTGAAGTAAAGCAAATATTTTACTTACTTACTTACTTCTCTGTGGCATCCTGGCGGGTAATGCAGCATGTCATAGAGAGGCTATTGCCATACGATTACCCTGTGGTGACTTACGGTGTTCGCACGGTTTGTGATCGCTCTGTGGTGCTCTTTACTATCACAGACCTGATTACCAACTGTTGGGGCACTGTAAGTCTTTAGGGGGGGTGGGTGTCATCTCCGCGTGGTCCCCCCTGGGCAACTTCTTAGAAGGCCAAGTACACCCAGACAGACGTATTTTATGGATTTATTGATTTGTAAACTTTTTCTCATGTGCGGATTGTTTTCGTGTATGTTGTTCTGCTTCACTTTCTAATGTCGTGTCGTAAAGTTTCTTTCTCATGTGTTATTTTATGTTTATTTTTCAATAGTTCGGTGTTTTACACCCAAGTTCATTTCATTGTTTTCTCTGTGGCGGAGGGGATGGGTGTCACCTCCGCGTGGTCCCCCCTGGGCAACTTTATAGAAGGCCAAGCACACCCAAACGTTTTATTAATATTGTGTTTTTCTCACGTTATTACATATGGGTCTAGAATATTTTGCATTACTTTTCAATCTATATAAAATCGGTTTGGCGGTAAATACAGAGCATAGTCATTGGTTTGTGATGTTCAATATTATCTGAATCGTTATGTGGATGTGTGTCTAACGTTCTATTAGTATACGGGACTGTCAGTATTTCTATTGTATGTATTCGTGTTTGTAAATGGGTTTACTTTCTTTGATTATAGTATATAGTATTATAGTATATATATTATATATTTGTTTTGACTATGACACTGTTTTCTGACTTTCAATTATAATTGTTTTTGTCATCTTTTTGTGTTAATTAATATTGTGTATCATGTTATCATCAGTCGTTTTTATCTCAATGCCTTAGTGACGACATACTGTTATCAGTTTTGTCTTTTTTCCTTATCACTTTTGCTGTTCAAGATATCATATTATTTTAGTCTGAATTGTCATTTAAATGGCCATACTGGCCGAAAAATGACGTAAAAAAGATATTTTACTTACTTCTCTGTGGCGTCCTGTGTTATGGTGCACGATGTTAGAGAGAGACCATTGACATACAATCAGCTTGTGGTGCCTTGCAGTGCTCTCACGGTTTGTGATCGCTCTGTCGTGCTAATTCTCGATGACCGACCTGATCCCCAACTGTGGGGGCACTGTAAGTCTACCCATAATTCCTCTAGGATTTGCCTCTATGATCGCCATATAATTAATTTGTGGTTCACATTGTATTTATGTTCTTTTTCACCAGTTCAAATTTGTTGTATTTTTCATTATTTTAGTCATACATTTCAGAGTTTTAATGGTTTCTTTGTGACATCCTGGTGGGTAACGCAGCATGGCAAAGAGAAGCCATTGTCATACAGAGGGCACTGTAAATCTGGCCATATTTCTGATAATTTGTTGTTTTGTGGTTTAATAGTTATTCTGTTCTTGTTAATTATATTGTGTATATACATACATACATACAGTACATACATAGATACAGTAATTTTATTTTGAGTGGATACAGTGCTGGTTTGGAGTTGATCGTCATCCGGATTATGTATTCGATGGCAGCTTCAATGGCCTCAGATTATGTTGAACCACAATTTTACTCTCACACTCCGGATATGATTGGCACTGAACCGGGATTGGTCCTATTCCCAAAATATTTTTACACAAAAATATATTAAGCTTGATTTATTCCTATTAGTATATATATATTTGTTTTGACGAAGACACTGTTTTGTGACTTTCAATTATAATTATTTTTGTCATCTTTTTGTGTTAATTTAAATTGTGTATCGGCGCTGGCGCTGTGTCAGGTTTTTAGAATGTATATATACTGAATACAAAACTCGCTACATATAGGTGCCATATAGGCACTATCATGTTATCATCAATCGTTTTTATCTAAATGCCTTAGTGCGGACATACTATTATCAGTTTGGTCCTTTTACTTTATCACTTTTACTGTTCAAAATATCCATTATTATTTTAGTCTGAATTGTCATTTAAATGGCCACATTGGCCGGGAAATGACGTGAAAAAAATATTTTACTTACTTACTGTAAGTCTTTAATTTTTGAGAATTTTTTCTTTTGTTGCTTAATGGTTTCTCTGTTTATTGTTTCATATATATATTCATATTTATGTCAATTTATATACATACAGTATATACATACAGTACTTTTATTTTGAGTGGGTACAGTGCTGGTTTGGTGTTGATCGTCATCCGGATTATGTATTCGATGGCAGCTTCAGTGGCCTCAGATTAGGTTGAACCACAATTTTACTCTCACACTCCGGATATGATTGACACTGAACCGGCACTGGTCCTATTCTCGAAATATTTGTTCACAAAAATATATTAAGCATGATTTATTTCTCTTATTATATATATTGTTTTGACAAAGACACTGTTTTGTGACTTTCAATTATAATTATGTTTGTCATCTTTTTGTGTTAATTTATATTGTGTATCGGCGCTGGCGCTGTTTAAGGTTCTTAAGAGTGTATATATATTCCATACGCATCATGTTTTAATCAATCGTTTTTATCTCAATGCCTTAGTGCGGACATACTGTATTCAGTTTGGTCTTTTTACCTTATCACTTTTACTGTTCAAGATTACAATGTCACTTAAAAGACCTTTTGTGCCGAAAAGTGACGTAAATCAATGAATAAATACTACTACTACTACTGTTCAAGATATCATATTATTTTAGTCTGAATTGCCATTTAAATGGCCATACTGGCCGAGAAATGACGTAGAAAAGATATTTTATTTACTTATATCCAGACTCTTCTCTGTAAAGACAAGGGGTGTTTTATGTTTTTTTAGCCGAATGTTCGTGTACAGTAGCACTAACATACGTTACTATTCATTATGACGTATATTTATCATTGTCACTTTTAAGTGAATTAAGGTGGATTCCATTATCTTTTTCAGAAAAAATACTAACCTAATGCAATGCTTAAATGCTCATTGTGAGAACGTGTAGTACCATTACTCTTGTGTGGATCCCCCCAATTCATGATGCGCCCTCTGGCGATTGGTTCTGTTTAAACAAAATGTGCGAGAAGCACATGGTACACGTATTGCTGGTGTCAGAAACATCACACCGAAGACGATATTATGATACAGTGTCACTTAGGAGAACATTGTCATAAACATGAGTGGTATCATCCATCATACACCAGAACCACCGCTTACAAACTACCGGGTCAGTTTTTATTCCACGGTACTAATTTTGTTTCTGTTTTATAAACAGATATTTCGTAGTTTTCGCAACTTGTTTAATCTTATTTTCATACTAATGTAAGGTGAGAAGGTACAATCTCTATATAATATAAATCCGATAATGTATGGTTATGTTTTGTTGCAGATATTTGGTATTGGTGCGAAGAATGTAAACTGTTTTACAAGGACCAGGTACCATCCCTTCTGATAATCTATTTCAGTGTAATATCATATTTGTATTTGAGGGTTTATGCCACATTGCTAGACGGGATATGATGAGATAAGGTGATGGTGCGGCGTTGGTCGCAATGTGGAGAATCAATTTGCTCCAATTCTACCAGAATAATCATACACACTACAAGAATATAGGACATAATTTCTTGGCTTGTGAGTACTGATAAATACCTTGAACAGACTTATTTTTGGTGTATAATATTTTCAAAGAAAACATATGATATAAATATTACGACGTTTCAGATGTAGGTAGAGTCATGCCAGAGATGACCTAACACGACCTAGTCTGGGAGAGATTAGTTAATTTCACGGGAACTCCAGGTGGAAATATAGGGCATGATCTAGCAAATGAATTTGTGAAAAAATCAGTTTAAAGGTATGTTTATGTGAATAATGCAAGAAGTCAATACAATATAATAAATAACACAAGAAAGGAGATAATTTTAATCCCATTTAGTACATTATTCATATCAGTCTGGGACCCAGCTACACCCCCGTGCCATCTTTTTTTATCAGCATAAATCCTCTTGTATTTTTAAATAATAAGCGTAGAATCGTGTAATTTTTGGCTAGTTTGGGTACGCTGATTACGTTGGATTAATTATTTTTACGTTTCAGGGTTACCTGGAGGTCAAATCCAAGATGACTGCCAACGTCTGGTATGCAAATCACCCATTTTTACAAATGACTGCTTTTAGTTTGTATATTTTAGAAATAATAGGTCAAGAATAAAAGGCATTACCTTATTTTACAATTATTATAAAGGTGTTTATTGAAATGGAATTATTTGCTTTATGTATCAAGGTCATCTAGAGGTCAAACCGTAATCAGCGGCCATCTTGAATTTCTAACTTTTGAACTATTTCTAAATTATGTATCTTATCTGGGTCTCGGGGGGGGGAGGGTGTCACCTCCGCGTGGTCCCCCCTGGGCAACTTCTTAGAAGGCCAAGCACACCCAAACCTTTCATCGAACCAGGTTTTTCTATTTTTTTGACGTGAAGTTTTTTTGTGTTTGCTTTCCGGTGGTTAAGGGTTTTGCACTGAGATTGTTATGTTTATTTTCGAATAGTTTTCAGTTAAAATTCTTTATATATTCTTTATATATTCATATTTATATATTTTATATATTTTTTTCATTGTACTTGTGGTGCCTTACAGTGCTCTCACGGATTATGATCGCTCTGTCGTGCTAACTCTCGATGACAGACCCGATCCCCAGCTGTGGGGGCATTGTAGGTTTACTCATAATTCCTCTATGATTTGTTTTTTTGTGTTTGCAGTGGTTTCTCTTTGACATCCTGGCGATGGACGGGATGTCCGAAAGAAACCATTGCCATATAATTATTTTAAAAGTTTCTCTGTGGCATCCTGGCGGATAATGCAGCATGTCATAGAGAAGCCATTGCCGTACAATTAGCCTGTGGTCACTTACGGTGTCCTCACGGTTCGTGATCGCTCTGTGATGTTCTTCAATATCACAGACCTTGTTACCAACTGTGGGGGCACTGTAAATAGCAAACGTAGTAATGCTACTTATTTTATATATGGAGATTTGGGACGGTTCCCATTACAAATAACTAGTAAATTAAGAATTTTATAATACTAGATTAATATTATCATGGGACAGAGCAATCCTTTGGTAAAGAAAGCTGATATCGAGTATGAAATGTGTGAACAATCGCCCTCTTTTTCAAGCTAGAAAATGTTTTTAAAATCATTATTATGTAATATGGGTCTACAATTTGCTTGGGATAACCAGAACATTGTGAACCATAATTTTTTTACACATGTGTAAACAGATTTCACAATTTTTATATTTGACAAATGGAATGCTGCTTTATCTGCCAGTTCGGGTGGTCTGATATATAAATCATATAAAGCTAGGCTATGTTATAGTAATTATTTTATCAAAATTGCTATACCCAAACATAAATATGCTTTCGTAAAATTTGTAAATAAAAATCAACGACTGCTTGTTGTGTCAGGCAAATGGCATCGAACAATTTAGACCATATAATCAGCGCATGTGTGAGGTGTGTGGTGTCTTGGGCGATGAGTATCACTTTCTATTGGTATGTAAGAAATTAAGCGATATAAGACAGATATATACTTGAATGTTATTTTAAATACCCTTCCATGTATATATTTATTGCATTAATGTCAACAGAACATGTCAAAACTATTCGTGACCTTGCTGCTTTTGTATATTCAAGTCACCAACGGATCACACTTTGAATTATTTTACTTTCGTTTTATCTCTTCGTACAGGCATGTATTATATGGATTGTAAAATGCTCAAAGTTTGTTTAAGCTGAGTAAATGAACTACGAACATTATGCTTTTATTGACATGGTTTTGGTATCTCGAGGGTTAAATATTTATATTTTATTTTCAGCTTTATTGAATGACAATAGTGTAAGAACGAATCAATAAAATATTTGTATTCATATGATTTTGTTTCCTTTTGGATAATAACCTCATAAAATGAAGAGATCAGTGAATGCGTACACTTGGCTATTTTTGGTTACATCGGACAGCTTTAGGATGACTGTATCCTTGAAAACCTAATGTTTATATGGTTGTTGTACCTACAAGGTTAAATAATCACATTTTTGTATCAAGCAAGAGATCATCACTTTGATTAATTCTTAAGATGTTCAGTCTAAATTTGAAATAATACTCCTTCAAGCATCCTGGTGTACTGGGATGATTGTTAGTAGTAGTACTTTTCGCCCCCATCTGGGAGGGTCATTAGGGACCTGTTCCGTCAGTTGCATGCTGTATTGCATGGTACATAAGCACTAGTCTACAGCAATCGTCCTAGGGAAGCTGCAGCCTCCTCGTATCTGGCCATAATCTTCGGGTGAATTGCCAGTGGCGTACCCTGTTTCCTCCGCTCAACTGCGGTGCCAATGCAGCTCTCGCATTAGTGCAGATGCTGATGTACATGTAGGCCGTAATAGCTTTAAATAACCGGAAATGGAGTGTTTCACATTAGATCTTTCACGGGGGCTAAATGGAGTAACCCTTCCTATTGTTACTCGGGGGACTATCCGACCCGAGGATAGCGGAGCTGCGCGAAATGCCACGATTTTCAGCATTAAATTGAACAGCGAAACCCAAGTCTCCGGCCGTCTGGGGATCTACCCCCAGACATGCCAAGAACCCTTATCGGGCGAGCGAAGGAAAACGCTCTCAATAACCCACCATGCCCTATCACCCTCACATCATCATCTGTACATCATTCATCTTATCAATTCACTACAACGTTTTCATCGTATAACAATGTCACTTAAAAGACTATTTGTGCCAAAAAGTGACGTAAAGCAATGATTTACTACTACTACCGTCAAGCATGCTGAGTTGTTCCCGACCCCTTGGCCACAAAATGTTAGGCTGTAAGATGTGCGCAAAATACCACAACTTCATCAGCCATATTAATATTCCTGATGCCCTTTAGCATATTTCGAATCTAATGCTGATCTACTGTTGCTGCTGGTTTTTGAGCTGCATCGTTCATAAATTATAAAAAAAAATCATTTGACAGCTATTGTGCACATTTTGTAGAGGAACACCTCAATAACCCAATATCACAATAGCTTCATAAATAGATGTATCAATAAAATTCAAGTGAAAATGAGGTATTACACAGACACTATGTGCTTTGAATATTTCAAAAGTTGAGGTATCGCTATGTCGCTTGCCAAAATGATTTGTTGGCAGTTTCAGTCAATAATCTTCGCAACAATTCACATTGGCAAGAATCACGCAAAGATGCCACGACGGCTTAACTCATGCAAACTTGAATTTACCATTGTCATCTTCATCCACTACAAGCCGCGAATTGCTATCGCAATTCTCGACTTGTACTGGATGAAGATGACTTAAAGTGAGTGAAAAATTAAAGAAAATTGTCACGATGCTTTAATGCAGAATCAGAATCTGACGGTCTAAAGTCGATCCCGGCACTGTAGGTGTGACATTTTTTTATAATGGTCGTAGACCCATAACATGGATATTCAAATGAAGCAGAAAGAGCTAACAAAGGCATTTATGATGAATTCAAATTGAAAAAAACCTTTGGTTGCTATGTTTTTTTTACAAATTAATTCAGCGCTTTAAGGGTTAAAGGATTAATAGCTGACATATTGGCATGAACTGTAGGACTTTAAGGATGGCGGGCGGACCTTAAGAGCGATGAAATATTTTAGAATATGGGGGAAATGTCCGCCTACAACAATCAGATAATGCTTTTCATTTATTGTTTTACAGTGAAATCAAATACATAATACTGTACTAGCAAAAAGCACGGGTCGAACAAATGTTAGCTTAATGTTGGGCCACTGCTTACCACTCTTCCCCAACATTATGGTTTTGGATCCCACTGTAAAACATGTCATTTTGCATCGTCTCCCAGCGTGTTTCGCGATGTAACCCAGGGCTGGGTCGGCGTCACGCACACTGGACCAACAATAAACCAGCATTGTCTACGACGTCGGCCCAACAATTGACCCAACATTGGTTCAATATCTCGTGTTTGCTGGGATAAATAGTCTACATATTGCTTGGGTGTGCTGTTAATAAAGTTCCCATCTCAACACGTATCACAGGAAGTTGTAATATGGCACCAATTCCAGAATTAATATCACTTGTATCGAAGGTATATATTGGCTGGCCGGGAATAGCGATTTGGTCAATGTTGAGTGCCTAAGAAACTATTATTGTATTATAATTATTATAGATGATGATCACACACAATCTGAGAAAAAATAGGATTTAAGCCTAGCAAGATTTGTAGCTTTGCCATACATAATCTGTCATCCCATCACACCAAAAAAAGAACAGTTTTGAGCAAACGCATTAGTCGGTGTGGAGTGGATCATTTAAAGAATTTGTAACCGGTGTAGCTGTCGCGTAATTTCTTAGCTTCTTTCTTGAATCCATCTATCTCTCTGGTGTAGTTAGACAAAGGGAACCAGCCGTACTCCCCAGTATCCACCTTAACTCCCTCAGCCCACACTGAAAATAAACAGAAGCTGATAGCTACAATGTATAAAAAAACGAACCAATCCCAGCAAACATAAAACATTTGTATAACATTTATACAATGTCGGCCCAACGTCTTTGACGTTGGTCCAACATTGTATAATGGTATACAAATGTTTTGTTTGCTGGGATGCACTACCCCCCGACTCGTGGTTATACTGGATGGAAATACATGTTCAGTTCAGCTCAGTAATTTTATTTGACATATAGAAATACAAAGTTGTACATAATAAACTTTAGCAAAGTAGTAAAGTCAGGAGACCACCGTTAAAAACGAGGTTAGAGAACGACCGTGTGTGTGTGGTGATTTTGGTGTTTAAACACCACGATAAAGTTTGGTCTCAAATTAAACAGATATGGGTGATTTTCGTGGAAAATATAAATAGCATAACTTGGCGGGTAGGATGATAAAAAGGTAGGCATAAATCGATCATAGCATAAGATGTGATTGACACTGAGAGTTTATGGAATCACATTCAATTTATAAAGCCTACTGTTACTGGAGGACTTCACTGAAAGAGTCCTACAACAAAGAGCTAAACACAGAGATTAAGTTCACCATGCACCATGCAGACTATCGTATTGTTATCAAGAAATTTACGTCTTTATGTATTGTTATCGTGAGGTTTACGTCTTATACATGTTAATTATGATGCACGATACCATAATTCCATAATTTTGTACTGTAGAATCTAGACATCGGAGCGCACGCACCGCGGAAACCGATTCGCACACCGATCAGTCGTCTTGGCCCTACATACAAAATTACTAACCATGTAAGATTTACTAGTTTCAAAACATTAATCCTCCAGAAAAGTGTCAATTTTAATGTATGACTCCGTATATACACCAATTATCACACTGCGATATTTGTATATATAATTATACTGTTAAAGAATCATCCAGCTGCAAAACGCGCATGCCTGGGATGGTCAAGTTTAGGCAAACAGTAGCCTATTGAGTACAGATTGACGGCATTAATATAGCCACTGGACTGATTACAAGATACTACGCAAACGTGACATTGATCCAATGCTGTTTTATTGTTAGGCCAACGTCTGCGACGCTGGCCCAACATTGAACCAACATTAGATAAATGTACAATGTTTGAGAGAAAGTCCTCCTGCCCAGCAAACACAAGACATTTGTATGACATTTATACAATGTCGGCCCAACGTCTTCGACGTTGGTTCAACATTGCATAAAGTCATAAAAATGTTTTGTGTTTACTGGGTGACAATACAAGCTTAGGGGTCAAGCAGTTTCCAAATCCCCGCAGTAATACAGTCAGTTTGTTTGCAAGTAGGCTACCAAGTAGGGGCAAATGCCAAGGGCTTTGAATTATTAACTCATAGATGTCACTGAAGTATATATGAACTAGCTGTGATTTGGGAACTGGCTCTTAATGAGGCTTTGGGTATGAGACGCATATTTAGTATTATTATGGAATAGGGCCTTGGCCTACCCACGGGCACTATTGCCTTCTGGGGGACCCTTGTCCCGCGAATTTTGACAGTTGACTACACCTTTAAATACGTACTACGTAAAGTTTGTAATATTTGCTATAGTTGTTGTCAGCTACAAGTGTACAAATGGCACTATGACCGACTACATGGCATACATGCTCCTCAAATGGTATTTCTGACACTTTTTGAAAGGGGTAATGTTTTAAAAATGAAAGCTGTGGAACACAAGGGACAGAATATACATAATAATAACTATGTTCTTTCAGGGGTGTGGCAAAATCTAAATTTTCAGAATCAGCCCCATAGCTAATGTATTATAGGCCTACTTACCACCAGAGTCCTCCCCATACACCATCAGCTTGTCCCCGACGTTTAGACACATGGTCGTTTCATTGTCACCGTCTGTATAGTCAAACGTCACCTGAACGTCAGGGTAGGCTGGAAACAGTAAATGTTATGTTCTTAAATCAAATAATAATGTGTATAGAGATAAACTCGATAACTGCGATTTAACGACTATAGTCGACTATAGTCGTGCTCAGCGCTCAACCCTTACAGTGCGGGGATCGACTTTAGTCGTCAGAATCTGACGTCAGTAGACGTCAGATTCTGACGACTAAAGTCGATCCCCGCACTGTAAGAGTACAAATATTTGTAATTGCATTAGACCCATAACATAGGTATTCAAATGAATCGGAAAGAGCTTGCAAAGACATTTATGATGATTTCAAATTGAAAAAAGATGTTTTTTTACAAATTAATTAAGCGTTTAAAGGGTTAGCAAGTAGCCGAACTTGGTTTTACAATTGAAATCAATAACTGATTAAATTTCTGTCTATGTCACACAATTATTGGGCTGACAATAAGGATGCATAAAATACTTTATAACCCTTTACGCGCGAGAACTGTCTTTATACGTCACACGATCCCCGCACTGAAAGAATTAAAATTTGGAATTGTTAATGGTCGTGGACCCATAACATTGGTATTCAAATGAATCTGAAAGAGCTGACCAAGATATTTATGATGATTTCAGATTGAAAAAAAACTTTGGTCTCCATGGTTTATACATAAATATTTCAGCGTTGTAAGGCTCAAGGAAAGGTTCATAGCGGTAAGTCTGTTTACAACTGTGCCTATATGTAATATCGGCAATGACAGCCACAATTTTTAGATGAAAGACTACATACCAAAAAGCTACATACCAAAATCAGCATATAGCGTTGTGCCAAAATCTTTCCTAGATGGTGTGAAAAGCTCTGTCCATTCTTCCCTGTCCTCGCTAAAAAGAGAGAAAACTTATGAGCATATAATATACATGATTTAATTACATGTTTTAATTTACATGATTCAATAAATTTAATAGCTTAAATTTGCACCCACTTGTAGTTGTCTCGCTATCGCGACCCACAACTTTTAAGTGTGTGAAACTTATTCATATTTGGTTATAATTATATTGATTTGAAACCAAACATCTGCAAATCGTAGATGTTTAATTAACTCTTTAAGTGCTGCATTACTACTTAACATTTTCCTTTCATTTGAAGTTGGCATTGCTCACGCAATTGCCAACTTCAAATGAAAGGAAAATACCTCTTCACTTAAAAATTAAACCTGCTAAATTTTACAATTGGGGCTTTACTCAAGATTTATACATGCATATTTGTTCAATTTCTGTCAAATTTTAGTTGTGGAAAAACAGTATGAATGCGCTTAAAAGCGTCGCCCGCACTCAAAGGGCTAAACGCTCATTTCGTTCCCAATAACAGTGATTTGATAGGTTAATAAAATGGATTTAAAACCACTATAGTCGCGCTTACGGTAAAGGGATTAATAACCGTCATTATCACACAATGGACCGGAAAGTCGCGTAATTATGAATTTGGGTCGCTTAAAGTTAAATTACAATGAGTCGAGAAAAAATTCAATACAATGAATCAAATAATTCAAATTGACCTTCAATATAATTGATATGAACTCTCGAGTAATCACCAAGAGAACGCTTTGCATTCACGAATTTTGTAATAAATCGTTTCACGTCGTGAAACTTCAAAAGCAAATGCATCTTTGTTGACCAATGGGCGGGGGCCCTAGGGTAGTGGTTAGCACCGATGCCTTTCACGCCAGAGTCCGGGGTTCGGTTCCCGGTCTCGGCGGTTTGAAAGAAACAAAAAATGTTTCTTCCCCATCCACGTGTAAAAGTCAGTATTGTGGGGAGCCTCCGTGACCGAGAGGTAGCGAGCTCGGCCTCAGACCGCCAGGGCTCGAATTTCGAATCCTGTGTCTGGAGGACAGTGTCATCTCAATCATCTCACCATCCTCAGGAGGTTCTCCTGGCCCAGTTTAGCCTATATGTGCACAAAGGTGGCCTAAAGCCCGAGTCATTTCATTTTATTTGTTGACCAATATCCTGGCAAATACGAGACCTTCAGCCCATGTTGGTTTAATAATGGACCAGCGTCGTAAAGGGTGGCCCATTATTAAACCAACATTGGGTCAACATCTCGTGTTTGCTGGGCCAGTACTTGTTTTTCGTGGGTCATCGGGGTCATTAGAACTTATAATATATTATTCATGGGCCCGGTATTTGTTAAATTTTCGTTTACAAAGAATAACAACGTTTTTGACATACGTTGGTTGAGGACTCGATAACAACACAGACATTGCACGAGACATGTAGCTAGCTTAGCAGAATTTAATTGACTAAATATATTACCTGGTCTTGCATGATACAACGAAAACCTTCTGTTCATTCAAAAAGAAAATTCCCAGTAGATTTTCCTTCTTTTTCTTGGAAGGATCATTATCTTTCATTTCTGCCACGATGAACATTCTGCGGCATCGGTCGACTATTACAACTTTTTTTCTAAAACATACAATTTGATATAATTTCATCACTGTATTATTAAATATTGATTCTCGAGATACTCATGCTGCATAAATAATTCAGTTCGTGTTATTATAAATGCATGTGGTCGTTAGATAACCGCTTCCATCACTCGCAGGTATTTATGAGCGCAATATCTCGAGAACCGCGTGTACGAATCGCGCGTGATTTTGTATGTAGACACTTACCTGTTTGTCTGCGAAATGAAAAGATTTCTCAGTTCATAGATTTTCAAGAAACAATTTTTTTAGTACCTGCCTGGCCCAAAAAGAAAAGGCATTCCAGTGATTTTCACGGTCATTTGTGAACGCATTATCTCGAGAACTGCTAGTGAGATGTTAGTCACAACATAGGATCGAGGGGATGCATTCGTTTTCGCTATGTACATGGATTGTATTTATGTTATGTATTTCATATATAAAGTGGAAAACATGTTACTGATTCAATTTGATTGTGCTATGCACATTTTATTATGCTTAGTTTCGCCTAATTATATTATATTGAACATAATAATAATTTTGATGACATCTAATAATGTACAACACATGTCAGGCATTATTGACGTGACGTCCATAAAAAAATATTGGGTCCATTTCAATACGAACCTTAATTTACCGCATGTCAACGCATGTGAGTAAATCATTATGGTTCTCATCACATCGTTTTTAGTAAAATGATAGACCTACCTTTTTATCTTGACGATGTAGAATATATCTTGGCATAATACAAGCATCAAGTCGCCATGTGTGTCTGATTGTGTTCCCATAGGAGTACCAGGCTTGGGCATTTGCACGCCTTTAACTTCTCCAAATTTAATTAACTTCCCTTCAAACGTCACTGCAACAGTATCCTGGAAGAACAATGAAAACATTAGTAGGAGTAAACTGAGACAAATGAAGACTGACTTGTGCCTAAGTTTTAGGATGTCATAAATACATGAGCCCGGGTTAATTCAATGCATAATTCTATTCAAAGTGATGATAATTATAATAATCGTAACAGCCATCGTAATGCACATACCTACTCATTAACATCTTATTAGAGAAAAAAGATTATATAATTGTCAAGCATAATTATCTTCGTCATAAAAAAACAGCACGCATTTGTATTATTGATGTATGATGTTTGTCTTTAAATACTAAAATGTACATAATCTACGTTTTGCAATACCTTTTAAATATATATTACAGTAGTGTTACATCATTTACAATAAAATGTATTATAATAAACATTTATGATTTGTAACACAACCATTACTTTTTTCGGGCTTGATTCTATTATTGATTTTAATTTTTCCATCGCTTGTGAGCTTTTAATACTGTTTTCATGTTCCTTCCCTTCAGATAAAATCTACAAACAAAAAATAAAAACATATGCACTTTGAAATACAATTAGTAACCATCCTGACAGCAGAGGTAGATATTTCCATACTATACCGCCTCTGCTCATAGGATGCACCGAATTGACCTTTATTTTGGGACTGTAAATGTTTTCAGCTTTGTGAGAATGTCACTGGAATGTATTATACATCGAACCGCTACATTGTCCTTCCACATTGTTGTACATTTCGAGCTCGGTGGCATTCGAATCCAGTTGAATACCTATGTGATTTTTTAACTGGCAAATGTTTGTATTTGCGGGCAAAATCGCGAACTGTTGTCAGCCGTCTGCGGGATGTGAGTAGGCAGGACCACCCAAAGTCTGCGATATATCGTAACGGTAAACCTGTACGATAATACGGGCCCTGATCTCTCTGTAATACTATGAGTACGAGCACCGCATAACACAATACCATATAATGCTATGCGGTTCTAGGTCATAGTATTATAGGGAGATAAGGACCGCCTAGCCCAACTCCTGAGTGTGAACCAGTTACTGTAATTTCAACCACCCCTACAACGCTGAAATCGTTTTGTATAAACTATGGAGACCAAATATTTTTTTCAATTTGAAATCATCATAGATGTCTTTGTGAGCTCTTTCTGCTTCATTTGAATACCTATGTTATGGGTCTACGGCCGTTATAAATATTTTATTCTTTCATTGCGGGGATCGACTTGAGTCGTCAGAATATGACGTCTATAGACGTCAGATTCTGACGGCTAAAGTCGATCCCCGCGCTGTAAGGGTTAAAGGTGCGGGTGCCGATATATATTTTTAATAAAAAAACAGATTTGCAGCAGCACTTTTCAATAAAGTACGGATTCAATTTGCGTGATCTTATCATGGTTACCTTTGATAGCAGTCGCCATTGTTTTCTCACCAGGAATCTGGCCCTGTCATGAGTGAATTCTTCTAACTTCTTTAATTTGTCAATATAGGCCGCTATACGAGCCAATGGCAAACTCAGGTAATTTGCTAATGTCATTTTCCTACACGCCGGGTTGGCTTCTATCTCCTTTACTGTCTCTCTGAAATCTTCGTTCATTTGTCTGTAATACATTAACGAGTGAACCTCTCTTAATTCAATTTTTAATATGTCCTATACGATTAAAGATAAATGTGGGTGTTTTAATTGTTTGTATGCTATATACACTAAACTTCTGTTTTCCCACTGCCCACAGCACTGGTGGTTTTGAATTGTTAACAGCTAATTTATCTAGTTTAAATTTTCAGCCACTTGAAAAGTGGTTTAAAATTACTCTAGTTGTTAAATTTGAAACAAAACATATCAATGTCTAAACACACATTTGTTTTGATTTGATTTTGATTTGATTTGATCGACTGTTTGGAAACGATAATAGTTACTAGCGTATACAGAGCATCATCTCCAAATATGGTGCCATGTCTGTGATGTTATAAAGTATTTCATAGGGCAACGCAAGGGTGTCTAATCTGTTCATTTTTTGCGAATTTAATGCTTAATTTTGTGATACATTTGCGATACCTTATTTCTGACCTCTATACCCACAATAATTTTGTATTGCTACATCATTTAACCCTTATCCTGCTAAATTAAATAATTTAAAGTTTCGCCTACTTGAAGTTGTGTCTCGCTACCGCGACCCACAAGTCAGTATTGTGGGGAGCCTCCGTGACCGAGAGGTAGCGTGCTCGGCCTCAGACCGCCAGGGCTCGAATTTCGAATGCTGTGTCTGGAGGACAGTGTCATCTCAATCATCTCGCCTTCCTCAGGAGGTTCTCCTGGTCCAGTTTAGCCTATATGTGCACAAAGGTAGCCTAAAGCCCGATTAATTTCATTTCATTACCGCGACCCACAACTTCAAGTGACTGAAAACTACTGATATTTGTTTGATTTGACACCAAACAGTTGCAAATCTGGATGTTTTGGCACACATTTTATTCCCAATAACTGTGATTTAATCGGCTAATAAAACGGATTAACACAATCAGTTTAACACAATCAGTCTAAAATCATCAAAAAAACATTATTTTTATTTTGGCTTCTTAATCAAGTGTTAATATGGCCATAAGATGTGAACTAGAATTGCTGAAGTATTTACAATTTTGGGTTGCTGTTGCAACGTAGCAAGTGTGCCGAAAACCCCATTTATCAGTTTTTCCCGTATTTCTTATGTAGGACATGCATGTCCGAAATTAAATGTCGTCCTTATTTCTCGCTGGTAAATGCGCATCACTTAATTTTAAAAACAATTTTAGTCTATGGGCATGTTCACATCTTATGGCCATTTAAGAAGCCCAAATAAAAGTACTGATTTTTGGATGATTTTACAATGATTGTGTCGGTTTAAACACGACTATATATAGTCGCGATCAGCAGGCAAAGGGTTAATATTTGGACACCCCTATGTATTCAAGGGTTGTATCGTACAGATACGGCACTTTAAAGGTGACGCAATTCCACTCTTTAACATGTTTAACAGTGGTCTTTTACATTAGGTAAGCTGTACATATAGATACCTCGCACTGTATAGTAATTGTATTTGCTCGGTGTGTTTTTTGATGTACTGTGTGTATGCCTTTTTCAGCTGGTTATAATTGCTGTGAAAAAATCGACACACTTTATAGCAATCGAAAAATATGCTCTGCTTCCACATCGCATCCAACATGGCTATGAACCTGTTGAAAAGTACAGAAAAAATAAAACATTGCAATAATTATGGGGATACACTGTATATATTTTAAAGTAGTTAAAATACATTTTTTTATTTTAAAACACGCTCTTGAACCTTAAGACGGCCGAACTACAAATACGTGGTGATGGGAAAGAATAAAACATAGTTTTAAGCCAAATAAGTTAAACCGTCGATAATGATGTAGTACAATGTGTTGGAGTACAACCGTTAAAATTGATTTATAACTTGTTTTTGTGCAGGTGAAGCTGAAAGGTGCGTTACAAATTCTACTATCACAGGAGCCGCTTTGCATATAAGCGCCCCTTCAATCAAAACGAGTGACTTACTTTTGTGAAAACATATAGATATCATCAATGCTGCTGAATATGTCTGCGAGTTTTTTCTTGGAAAGACTATAGTCAAGATTGGTGGAGTTTCTGAAAAGGCTGACGAAGGTGAACAGCTCAGAGAAGTAGAAGGCTTCTGATGACACCAGATCAAAGATGGCCTGATGAAAAAGACGTCAAAGTTCATAGTTATTATACTTATTATAAATTAAATTGTATTTTTATTTAAATGATTCTCGTCCGGCACACAACAGTTTTGCACATGGATATTTTTCTTTTAAATTCGAATGTATGGCATCTTGCATGGGGTGCTAATAATCCGGGCAATTGAACCCTTTCAGCGCGGGGACCGTCTTTGTAGACGTCAGATTCTGACGTATAAAGACAGTACCCGCACTGAAAGAATTAAAACATTTTTAACGATCGTAGACCCATATCATAGGTATTCAAATGAAGCGGAAAGCGTCAACTAAGACGTTTATGATGATTTCAATTTGAAAAAACATTGGTCTCCATGGGTTATTAGAAAAGACGTCAATGTTGTAAGGGTTAAAAACGTGATATATACATAGAAAAACGTGTACAATATCCACATATTAGCGAGATTCTCAACCCTGTTACATAGCAGCTTCACTCGTGTCACCAGTGTAATAACTCGATTCATGTTATTACCATTGACGCTTCTGAAAATGAGATAAAAATATCTAGGCTGAATATACACTGATATATACCGTATGTAGTAAAAATTGTGCTTAGCTCATACTTTTAAAAACTCCATGAAAATAATTATCAATAAATATAAAATTGAAAGTGGAACACTCATGGATACCCTCAGGTTTGTATGACGAGCACTGCGTGCACAAATTCCCATGTGTTGGCAGCGGATGGGCAGGTGTGCATCTAAACACAACTGGCCAATCACGATCTACCTCACCGCTGGTGCCTGATTTATGAATTGCTGGTTGGCAGGCGGTGACGTGACAGACGACAGAGACCCCTGGTGTTGGATATGTGTAGATGCCACACAAAATCGCAGTGGGTGACTGTGACACTCACGGATAGCTCAGTGTACATAGCAGCTAACATATTTGTAATCAAACTGCAAGTAACTCTAGTTACTTACAACGTTTTGCCTGGCTGGATATTACCCCTGATTTGTTAGGCTCGTGAAATTTCAAGTTGACTGATTAATTGTCTATGAGAGACTTCACCGACGAAATATTCATACGCTACTAATTATTTTGTCTGTATTTTTTTTTTCAAAATGTAAACGTGAAGCGTATTAGGCCTAGTGATTATAATGACAATGATCGATCCTCTTTGAAAAATCATCCAGGTTCTCATCCACAAATACTTGACCCGCCACGCAAAAAGGGCAATGAGGTGAACATTTTTAAAATTGATTTATTTAGTTGATTTGATATACATGTTCGCCCTGTTTCATTAAGTGAAATAATTTTTTAATAATATTTTTTTTGTTCTATGAAATTCTTTAAATGTAGATATGTAATCATTAAAATAAACATTATATCACGTCATAAATGATTGTAACAAAGCCGCCTGGATGTACCTTTTCGCATGGCGGGTCAAATACATGTATTACATACATAATATATCTTGAATATATTGTTTGTAAATCGTTTTTTTTTCTAATGCGCTTTAATAAGAATTGGACAATCACGGTTCAATACGTATATAGTATTATATATTATATAATTGTATATAATACAGGAGTATTAGTGTAAATTTTAAAGTAACCTGGATACCTAAATACATGGTAAAAAAAATGATGACCCCTGAAAATCCACTTAGTTATTTTTAAATTCAAGATTGTCCCTGTCGAGATAATGCCCTCTCATTCAAAAGAAGGAATATACTACATAACAATAAATCACTTCTGTATTTTCAAAAGCGTTATAGTTGTCAATATATGTATTAAGGAATAAAGGATCCATTCTGAGCATCAGAAATAACATTAATTTGTATCACAATGATCACGATATCTGCCATAATGCATGCATGGTGCAGTAGTCTGGAAAACAAATAAGTGAAACACGTATGTCTGTTACTTAGTAGGCATATCATGAGTGGGTCTGGAGTAATGAAAGGTGAAGATGTTGTTCATTCGTGTGTCATTTCAACTCCACGGAGAACATAGTTACAGTCCTGAACTAAACGTACACATTGCCATTTCTGTCCTACAGGTAATCATTTCTACCTGAGTCACCCGAAGCATTTGCGAGTGAAGTGTCTTGCCCAAGGACACAGAAGCGAAATAATGTCCTAGAGGGGAGAAACATGCTATTTCTCTGAAAATCCAGCACCAAGCGGGGCTCAAAACCACTCGACAGGCAGCGAAATCAGCAAAGCATGACACTCCATCCATTGCGCCTTGTCCCTCTCTACAGTTTACTCTCTATAATTGTAATCTCTATTAACAATTTTCCTTACATCACCAACCATGCTAACTGTAGATTAACAATATAAACTAATTAGGTGTACAATGGACTAGGAGCGTGTGAATCAAATTAGGATTTTAAAGTCTTTTATCACTGTTAAGCAGCACTAAATTATATAATTTATTTGCTCACCTACACGCATTTCTATCGCGACCCACAACTTCAAGTGGGTGAGAATTACTTACATGTGTACAGTTTGAATCAAAATTTATGTTATTCAATCAATTTAAATGCTCATTTCTTTGAAATATTGTTATTATGAGTGTAAATAATGAGACTAAAACGGCTGTGATTAGCACTTTACCCCTTTAACCGCCAAATTATTCAATCCGAATTTTTTCACCCACTTGAAGTTGTGTCTCGCTGACGCGATCCACAACTTCTAGTGAGTGAAAATTATTCAGATTTGACAAAATGGAAGTCAACTGTTTTCAAATATTGCTGATTGATATCAAATTTCATCTTTAACATGTTCAAAAGGTGGTACATAATGTGCTAATAAAAAATAAAAACCCGAATATATGCGGCACCGGCGGTTAAAGGGTTAAAGTTTCACAGGTAATTACCAAACTTACCTCTTGTAACGGTAGCTCGGCTTGTCGTGTTTTGGCATCACTATGTCCTTTGACCTGAATAGCCAACAAGACAACATTATCATAGCAATGACAACGATACGAAATGAAGTATCCAACACACTAGTGTGCAGTTTTTACAGTAGTGGTGTTAACAGTTAGGTTTTGGTCTAAGCCGCAATATCATGGGCATACATGAATGCTGATACTACTACTTGCTGTATACATAGTAATGTGGAGTGGATTTCCTATTCTGCGTCATCCGTATAAAAATTGGCTCCACGTGTACTTGTATTCTTTATGCTCATAATAATCACTGATTAGAGATAATATTTCTATATTTTTGATGTATCGGACATCACATAATTATAGTTACTCACCTCTGGCATATCCTCCCATTTCTTTCCAATCACTTTATGGCAGAATGACGTGCATACTTCCTCTTGAATCTGTATCACGGAAACAAAACATCAAAAAAATATAGAGGAGAATCAAAGATCATAACGATCCACATATCCGACAGTCTAGTAGAAGCAAAGGTATTACACATTAAATAAATATATGTAAATAGTGTTTGGGAGAAAGCTCCCCCAAAATCAACAATTATCAGAGTACTTATTTCGTTACCAAGTATACTGCCGTATAAAGTAAAAAAGGCAGTACCTGCTTGCTTTAAGAGTAAGCATATGCTCTGCAGCCCTGACCATGGTCAGTCTGTACAGCCACAGCTGACAAATACAATACTTTTTAAAGATGTTCTTAACAAATCACAAATGTATACACATATTTCGCATTCTTTCACTGAGACCTTTTAAACCCTACTGTGATCACCATTTTGAAATTAGTTTCAGCTGTATGGAAACTGATAAACTCTAAATTGAGATTTTTTTCCATTCATTACATTTCCAAGCTTAATGATTGATTGTCACCCTTACAGTACGGGGATCGACTTTAGACGCCAGAATCTAAAGTCTATCCCCGCACTGAAAGAGTACACTTATTTATAATGGTCGCTGACCCATAACATAGGTTTTCAAACGAAGCGGAAAGAGCTAGCTCATTTACAATGATTTCAAGTTGAACAATGCCCTTTGGTGATCATGGTTTATGCAAACATATTTCAGCGCTTTCACATGGTAAGATTTAAATAACATACACATGGTGCGAAGTGATTATTGTAGCCTTACCAGCCCTGCTTCATCAAGCTCATCATATATATTACACGTCTCTGGGTGCTTAGTTTTCATTTTCATCTGTTGGACTGTGAAAAAAGTGAAATGCAAGTACATTTATCTATATGAATACAAAAAATGTTCTCTGAAATAATAATTATTATATAATTTGTTTCAACAAATTAACAAATTATAAGTTGTTTTTTTTCATTGAGAGCTGGGAGATTGGTTTAACCATAACGCACAGTATAGTATGTGTCAGGTGCAGACAGTTGGGATAGTGGTTCAACCATAGTGCATGAGATTGTATGTGTGAATGTGTTCGGTGCTGACAGTTGGGAGGGGGGGGGGGGGAGGGTGTTACCTCCACGTGGTCCCCCTGGTAACTTCTTTTAGAAGGCTAAACACACCCTCAACCTGTTTGCCGTGGGTTGCATCCCGTATAGGTGGGAGAAGGGATCCTGGTGGTTGAGGGCGTAGGAGCCTGCGGACTCTATACTCCCAACACACCACTTTGGCCCTTATCTCATTGAGACGGGTGGTCTGGTGGGCCCGGCCAGATCAATCGGCTAGTCTCGTTGATCTAGTGTCCATTTTTGTCTATTATCATCTCATCTCATTAGCAATCATTCAAGACAGAGTGAAAGATCCCCAATCCCATTTTTATATACAGGGGGGGAGGGTGTTACCTCCACGTGGTCCCCCTGGTAACTTCTTTTAGAAGGCTAAACACACCCTCAACCCGTTTGCCGTGGGTTGCATCCCGTATAGGTGGGAGAAGGGATCCTGGTGGTTGAGGGCGTAGGAGCCTGCGGACTCTATACTCCCAACACACCACTTTGGCCCTTATCTCATTGAGACGGGTGGTCTGGTGGGCCCGGCCAGATCAATCGGCTGGTCTCGTTGATCTAGTGTCCATTTTTGTCTATTATCGTCTCATCTCATTTTCAATCATCCAGGACTTAGTGATAGGTAGCGCCACTTGCATTTTTATATACACGATTGTGGACACTAGATGGCGATGGCCCATGGGCTAATCTGGTGAAAGGATGTGTACTGCGGTTATTGCAACTGCTGTTCTTTTGCTATGAGTATATCACCCTGGTAGCTCTGACAATACTTCCTGCTGGTTACCGCGGGCAGGTTGCCCCCCTGGTAGGGCTCCGTGGTGGGTGGAGAGCCAGGGTGATGAAAAACAACACAACACACCATGGATAATAACGGTAAATCCCTACCGATAAAGCGGAAAAAAGATGACGACGATAACAGCGACGATATAGAATACCAGGAAAGATGCAGGAAAACCAGAGATCAAATAAACAAAAGCAAAATTATATTTCCGAGATTTTTAATGATGATGTCTGGAGATGATGAGAAATCTCTCTCCAGACTCTCTACATTTGCGATCCAGAAAGGGATACAGGGCTTGGTAGGAGAGCCTAAGACCATCAAAAGGCTGCGATCTGGAGACCTCTTAATAGAGGTCGACAGAGAGTCGCTCTCCACCAAGCTCCTGAAAATCACAGAATTGGCCAATGTTCCTGTGAAGGTGTCACCACACAGAACATTGAACACCTCAAAGGGTGTACTCAGGACTCCTGAGCCCAAAAATACAACAAGAGAGGAGCTCATTGACCAACTCAAACAGCAAGGAGTCACTGATGCACGTATGGTTACGATTAAAAAGAACGACGTAATAATAAAAGTCAATACTGCAATCCTCACTTTCAACCGGCCAACTCCACCGGCCACCATAAAGGTTGGATTTGAGAGATGTAATGTACAACCATACGTGCCTAGCCCTTTGAGGTGCTTCAAATGTCAGCAATTTGGACACCATCAAGACAGCTGTAAAAGAGAGAAAGTGTGTGGACGGTGTGCCCAGCCTGACCACCAGGACACCGGCTGCACAACCAAAGCTAAATGTGCCAATTGCAATGGGAACCATCCGGCCTTTTCGAAGGATTGCCCTCGATGGATAACAGAGAAGGAAATCCAACGTGTTAGAACAGAACAAAAGATTTCCTTCCCTGAAGCTCGGAAAATTGTTGAAGGGGTTAACAAACAACCATCATATGCCAGTGTTGTCGCAAAGCAGGTTGTGTCGGTTGGTTGCCAGACTGATGCAGTAGAGATCAGATCTGCGACTGGTGCAACAAATGCTTCCGCAACACCTGGAACCTCTTCAGCAAAAACTAACACAAGTACCTCTCCTACCAAAAAACAACCTGTGATCAATAAAAAAACAAATGTCGCTACAACAACAACAGCTACCCCTACTGCCCCAAAGCCACTGGCAAATAGGGATGCAAAACAAACAAAAAATGGCAAAACAAATAATAAAGATAAGAACAAAGAAATGGTAAATAAACCACCAGTAGCTGAACAAACAAAACAAATTAACAAGAAAAACACAAATAAAGGTAGTGGTCGCATGCCCAAGGGCACTGATGACCCGATCGCTACAACAACAACAGCTACCCCTACTGCCCCAAAGCCACTGGCAAATAGGGATGCAAAACAAACAAAAAATGGCAAAACAAATAATAAAGATAAGAACAAAGAAATGGTAAATAAACCACCAGTAGCTGAACAAACAAAACAAATTAACAAGAAACACACAAATAAAGGTAGTGGTCGCATGCCCAAGGGCACTGATGACCCGATCGCTACGTACAACAGATACGAATCCATGGAGTGTGTAGATGGTGATGAAAGCAGCGATAGCGAGGTATTTGTATCTCCCGACACCGTCGCTGCACTCCAAGCAAAGATAAAACCAGGGAGGCATAAAAATTCATAATGGCCCACAAAATTATACAATGGAATGATGACCCGATCGCTACGTACAACAGATACGAATCCATGGAGTACCTTGTCACTGATTCTGACACAATAACCAATAAAACGGATATTGCAGAAAAGCTGGCGACATCCTTCGCTGCTAAATCATCGCCAGATCATTATCAGGAAAACTTTCGAAAGATTCGGGACAAGGAGAAGGAGAACACATTGGACTTTGAGTCAGATGATGACGAAAAGTACAATGTTAATTTCTCTAAACGAGAAATAATTAAATCTATCGCTCAGGCAACTGATTCGGCAACTGGCCCTGATGAAATTCACTACCAGTTTCTGAAACATTTGCCTGATGTATCACTTGATCTGTTGCTACTACTCTTGAATGATCTGTGGCAATCTCAGGATTTCCCAGATGGATGGAGAGAAGCAACAGTGATCCCGATCCCTAAACCTGGAAAAGATCGAACAGATCCTAATAATTATAGGCCAATAGCATTGACAAGTTGTCTTTGCAAAATCATGGAGCGCATGATCAATCATCGTTTCACATGGTTTTTACAAGACAATAACATAATAACTAAATATCAATGTGGTTTTCAAAAAGGAAAAAGCACCACAGACCATTTGGTCAGACTAGAGACTTATATCCGTCAAGGTTTTGTTAAAAATCAACATACAGTTGGAGTATTTTTTGATTTAGAAAAGGCCTATGATACCACATGGAAGGGTGGTATCATGAAAGATCTCCATGAAATGGGCCTGAAGGGTAGATTACCCTTATTCATTGATATTTTTTTAAGGGGGGGAAGGGTGTCACCTCCGCGTGGTCCCCCCTGGGCAACTTCTTAGAAGGCCAAGCACACCCAAAACCTTTCATCAAACCAGGTTTTTCTATTTTTTTTGACGTGAAGTTTTTTGTGTTTGCTTTCCGGTGGTACTGAGGTTGCTATGTTTATTTTCGAATAGTTTTTAGTTCAAATTCTTTATATATTCTCTATATATTCATATTTATATATTTTATATATTTTTTCATTGTACTTGTGGTGCCTTACAGTGCTCTCACGGATTATGATCGCTCTGTCGTGCTAGTTCTCGATGACAGACCCGATCCCCAGCTGTGGGGGCATTGTAGGTCTACTCATAATTCCTCTATGATTTGGTTTTTGTGTTTGCAGTGGTTTCTCTTTGGCATCCTGGCGATGGACGGGATGTCCGAAAGAAACCATTGCCATATAATTATTTTTTCACTTTATTGTTTTAAAGGTTTCTCTGTGGCATCCTGGCGGATAATGCAGCATGTCATGGAGAAGCCATTGCCGTACAATTAGCCTGTGGTGACTTACGGTGTCCTCACGGTTTGTGATCGCTCTGTGATGTCCTCCAATATCACAGACCTTATTACCAACTGTGGGGGCACTGTTAAGTCTTTAATTTTTGAGAATTTTTTGTGGTTTCATGATTTCTCTGGCCATACTGGCCGAAATGTGAAGTAAAGAAGACATTTACTTATTACTTAATGGTTTGTCTGTTCATTGTTTATGTCATTCATATTTATGTCTAAATGGGTTTATTTTTTTATTCTAGTATATAGTATTATAGTATATATTATATATTTGTTTTGACAATGACACTGTTTTGACTTAGACTTGTAGTTTTTACACAATCACTCCAATTTCATGGAGATATAGTGACTTGAAAAGTCGTTCATTTTAAATTCACTTCATATTTTACATTATTTATACTGATATTTTTATACCCATTAAACTGTGTTGTAGTGCAGGCGCTTCAACATGTCATCAGACTCGTTACATATAGGTGCAAGGAGCATCGTCATCTTATCATATCAAACACTTTAAATTGAATATTTTAGTACGAACATGCTTTTATTAGCTTTGTCTTTCCTTTACTACTTTAACTATACAATATGGGATATTGTAATACCTGGAATTTTCACTTAAATGGCCATACTGGCCGAAAAGTGAAGTAAAGCAAATATTTTACTTACTTACTTACTGATATTTTTTTAAAGGGGAGAAAATTTAAAGTCCGCTTAGACAAGACCCACTCTTCACTAAATCCACAGGAGGAGGGTGTCCCACAAGGTAGTATCCTTTCACCAACTCTATTTACCGTTAAAATAAACAGTATAATTGATGCTTTACCAGACGATATTGAAAAATCATTATATGTTGATGATCTGGCTGTTTACTGCCAGTCAAGCAATATGGCAATAATTGAGCGGCGCCTGCAAGGTTGCCTCGATGAGTTGGTGACTTGTGCGGATGAGAACGGCTTTAAATTTTCTCCCACAAAAACTTTGTGTACATTTTTGTAAAAAAAATGGCTTACAGCCTGAGCCCGATCTCAAACTATATGGACAACAGCTTCCTGTTGAAGAGCATGTCAAATTTCTTGGTCTTTTTTTGACAAGAAGCTCAGTTTTACTCCACACATCAAATATATGAAAGATAAGTGTAGGAAAGCATTACAATTGCTACGAGTTATATCCAGCAAGGATTGGGGTGGTGACCGGACAACCTTACTGAGGATTTACCGGTCTCACATCAGATCCAAACTGGATTATGGTTGTATTGTTTATGGTTCAGCGAGACGATCGTACTTAGCAGTACTTGATCCAATCGCGAACCAAGGTTTGAGATTATGCTCAGGGGCATTTCGAACATCACCCATCGAAAGTCTTCAGGTGGAGACCGGTGAGCCCTCTTTAGAGACTCGCCGGTTGAAGCTGAGCCTGCAATACTATATGAAAATGAAAGCAAATCCTGAGAACCCGGCATACTCGTGTGTTGTCAACCCTGAATACAAGAGATTGTTTAATAACAAGCCAGGGACTATACCTCCTTTGGGTAAAAGACTCCAACCCCATCTGGAGGACATGGAGGTGGAGCTCGACGCAATTAGCGTTGTACGCTCACCAGAATGTCCACCTTGGCTTCTTCAACAGCCTAATATACTTTTTAACCTGTCAGATCTCAGGAAGGGCGACACCTGTCCCCTTGTCTTCCAGAGCATGTTGCTAGAGCTATTTTGTAGATTTCCGAGGCACCGGGGGGTGTATACTGACGGATCAAAGGAAGACAAGAGGACAGCTATGTCCTTTGTCTGTGATGATCATGAATTTAGCTGCCGCATCAACGATGAGGCTTCAATTTGCACAGCAGAGCTGTTAGCTATTGAAGCTGCCATCGAATACATCTGGGATAGTAGTGACGAGGAGTTCATGATCATCACAGACTCGCTATCTTCATTGCAGGCTCTTAAGAGTCAAAAACTCAACAACCCAATTGTTTCCAATATTTTGCATATGTGTCACTACTTGTCTGGGCACAAGGACATTGTTTTCTGCTGGGTACCCAGCCATATTGGAATACAGGGTAATGAACGGGCTGATGTTTTGGCCAAGGCTGCCCTGGATAAGACAAAACAGTTTTATTATATACCATATACTGATTTCAAGTATAACATCTCTGTCTACCTTGATGACATTTTGCAAGGTGAATGGAACATCAATGTCACCAGCAAATTGTTCGAGGTACAACCAATCATTAAGCGATCTTTTACACCAATGGAACGCCGAAGAGATGACATTGTCTTATGCAGGGCCAGAATTGGCCATGCCTATTTCACAAACGGCTATTTATTGAGAGGAGAATTGCGACCTATGTGCTGCAATACTCGTCTCACTGTAAGACATGTCCTTCTCAGTTGTGCGAAATATGCGCACATCAGAAGGAAGTATTTTGCATTTAATTCCTTATTTGAGCTATTCAGGGACATCCCTGCTGGTTTTATTATTCAGTTCCTTCGGGAATGTAACCTATATTATATGTTTTAATTATTAGACTCAGACTCAGACACAATCACTCCAATTTCATGGAGATATAGTGACTTGATAAGTCGTTCTTTTTATAATCACTTCATATTTTACATTATTTATACTGATATTTTTATACTCATTAAACTGTGTTATAGTGCAGGCGCTACAACATGTCATCAGACTCGTTACATATAGGTGCCAGGAGCATCGTCATCTTATCATATCAAACATTTTAAACTGAATATTTTAGTATGATCATGCTTTTATTGGCTTTGTCTTTTCTTTACTACTTTAACTATACAATATGGGATATTGAAATACTCGGAATTTTCACTTAAATGGCCATACTGGCCGAAAAGTGAAGTAAAGCATTTTACTTACTTACTTATTCAGGGACACCCCTGCTGGTTTTATTATTCAGTTCCTTCGGGAATGTAACCTATATTCTAAGTTTTAATTATTAGACTTAGACTTGTAGTTTTTACACAATCACTCCAATTTCATGGAGATATAGTGACTTGATAAGTCGTTCATTTTATAATAACTTTATATTTTACATTATTTATACTGCTGTTTTTATACTCATTAAACTGTGTTGTAGTGCAGGCGCTACAACATGTCATCAGACTCGTTACATATAGGTGCCAGGAGCATCGTCATCTTATCATATCAAACACTTTAAACTTAATATTTTAGTACGCTCATGCTTTTATTGGCTTTGTCTTTCCTTTACTACTTTAACTATACAATATGGGATATTGTAATACCTGGAATTTCACTTAAATGGCCATACTGGCCAAAAAGTGAAGTAAAGCAAATATTTTACTTACTTACTGACAGTTGGGAGAGGGCCATAACCATGATAACGCACGAAATAGTATGTGCGAGTGTGTGAGGTGCTGACAGTTGGTGTGGTTTAAAGCTGCATAACTGTTTTGTTTCTTTTGATAGAAAGAACTAAAATGTACAAAATGATCATTCATATATTTTTAAAGGCCTCGTAAATTCACGAAAACTCGGTGAATGTAGCGGAATAAGTTGACCATGCGATACTATATCAAGTATCATGAAGTAGTAAATCGGTATGTGTTCAATTTGTATGCCATAGTGGTTAAATTATGGGCCAATATAATGCTACATCGGCCAACATCAAAATCGCCTTAATGGTGAAGGGATCGCCTTCAAATGGAATTTAAAAACCTAAATACAGACGTTCACGATGTTGACGATTCAGAAGTTGCATGAGTAAGAATACAAAAATGACTGAACCCGAGGTTATATCTCGGGTCCAAAATAAACCGGAAGATCTCGTGTCCGAAGGTGATTGGTCAACACCTCGAGATGTTCCGACAGCAGTCTTTTAATAAAATAAACCTTGACTTTTCGAGTTGAAAATCAACTGGAGTGAGCTGCTACAATGGCAAACATGGGACGTTGAAACGTATTGGTCTAATGTTGAGCCAGTACGGGAGACGATGGGCCAACATCAGACTGCCATTGGATCAATGCCTTTATTAGCTGGGATACCAAGCTCACACCAATCACCAGTTCATGTCCTAAGACTGGGTCAGGTCCCCCATCAGAAATCGGTTACCATCGTTACAGTAAAATCTGATTTTTTAAATATTATTTCATTTTGCCGCATTTCGCGATTTTTAAAAATGTATGTAATGATTTACGATAACATAAAATAAATCAGATATCATCTAATAGCAATTTGACAATATTTTGAAAAAGCCTCTGAGATACCGAATACAAAACTGCAAATGTAAATCATGAAAATCAAAAGAGCGAAAAATAAGATTTACGTCACTGAATTTGACCCTGATTCCCGACTACAATTTCTCACAGTCAGGGGAGAGTATCTCAGTGCCGGGCCAAAGGCTCCGATGCTGGCCCATACTTAAAAGCATCAGACAAAGAGTAGAATCCTATTCTTCAAGTGAGTGGCATTCTCTGCACCGGCTTCGAAATTAAACATTACATTATATGCATGGCTCACCCGGCCATATCACACAAAGTAAGAACTCATAGATACGCATAAATTACATTACAAAATAAACTCTGTACTTTGAAATTTATCTATCATCACTTCAAAAATAAGAATAAGTTTGAACGTGTTCCATTATTTTTTAGTGATGCTCGTTATCTGACACTTGGTAGGCTACTTTTATTGTCCTGATTATACAGACAGTGTGTCTTATTCCGCTGTGATCAGGTTTGTTTTGGTGGGGCAACATTGTTTACAAATTATCAAACTTAAATCCCTAATAACTCGGCAACCGCATGGATAAAACACAAAATTTAAAAACCATTCTCTATTAAATAATATTTTGAATGAAATAAGGAAAACAGTTATGCAGCTTTAGCCATAACGCACAATACAATATGTGTGAGTGTGTCAGGTGCTGACAGTTGAGAGAGTGGTTTGGGCTTTAACCGCCAAGTTATTTAATTTGAATTTCCACTCACTAGAAGTTGTGTCTCGCTGACGCGATCCACAACGTCAAGTGAGTGAAAATTATTGAGATTTGACAAAATGAAAGTCAACTCTTTATGAATCTTGCTGATTGATGTCACGTTTTATCTTTAACATGTTTGAAAGCCGACATGTAATGTTCTAATAACAAAATGTGAAAACCGAATATAATCGGAACCGGCGGTTAAAGGTTTAACCATAACGCACGAGTATATGTGTGCGTGTGTCAGTTGCTGACTGGAGAGTGGTTTAAACATACTAATGGCTGTACCTGGAGGTGACACGGTGACGCCAGGGTGGAGTGGTGTGCTGCTACTACGCGCCAGTGCGGATTTGGGCACCACTATGGGTACGCTGCCCGCATCCACACACAGGATGTCGGGGCCAAACGTATCCCTTCTCAGTAAGGGCGGATTCTCCAGGTTTGCATACTCCATAGCCTCAACTGACGAGCCCACGCGGGACAAGCGAACTGAAAACACCATACGCAGTCATTTACATGGCTTGACCCAGAAAACACAAAACCTTTGTATAACATTTATACACGTTGTATAAATGTTATACAAATGTTTTGTGTTTGCTGCCAATTACGAATATATTTTTATTCGAAACATACAAGATTATAAGGACAACACAAAATGTACAATTTGTTTGCGTAAATTATAATGAAGGTGAGGAAAGGTTCAATTTTGCTTTTCAAAGTTTCATAGAAATCACAATTAGCTAGACAGTCTGCTGGTAATCCAGTGTAAAAGACTTAATAATCCAGTCCACCAAACACAAAACATTTGCTTAACATTTGTACAACATCGGCCCAACGTCTTCGACGTTGGTCCAACATTGTACAAATGTTACACAAATGTTCTGTGTTTCCTGGATACGGCATTTTTGCTTTGCACTGTAGTGTTGTATTATCTGTATCTGTATAATACGTGGCAGTACGCACTATTGTGCTATCGCAGTGTGGTACCTTGCTGTTTTAGGTTTTGATCCAGCACGTGCACTGGAATCCCAGAGGATGTAGGATCAGAATGTGGTCGCTCGATTTGTCTCACGAGTCCCTCTTCAGGATAACTGCTCGCCAGCTGCATCACATCGCCAGTACCGCTACCATGCACTTCTCCTGTAATGCAAAACAAAAGAAAAATCAACAAGTGTTAAGTTGTCTGATTTGCAATAATATGATGGCTTGTAGAGTCAAACACAGTCCCTTTTTGGCAGCTTGCATGTAATAACTTCGTATGAATGACATTTTAGCATACAATACCGATGATTCCGCATGCCTACTGTGTGATATAAGATTTTTTTAAAATTTAGCTATAGCTGATATAAAAATATACTTCCGCTGGCTCTATAACATTTTCCAACGTACTTCCCACGCCAGTCTGATAACAGTGTGTATTTACAATAATTATTTGTGTAGTTTGCAGGTGGGTTTATCAATCTCCATAATAAATGTTCATAGTTATACAGTGATGTTTAAGCCTCAATGTAACAAAGCTGCGTTTACGCAGCACATACCATCTTAAAAACGACACAATCAGACTAAAATCATCAAAACATCAGTATTTTTATTCTGGCTCATTGATATATTTATAATGCGTCAACAGGTAAGCGAGAAATAAGGACGAAATTTATTTTCGGACATGTATGTCTAAAAAAAGAAATACGGGAATAACTGATAAATGGGGCTTTCGATACAATTGCTACATTGCAATACGGCCCAAAATTTAAAAGAATTCTGCAATTCAAGTATATGGACATGGCCATATTACGAAGCCAAAATAAAAACACAGATTTTTATATGATTTTAGCCTGATTGAGTTGCTTTGAGTCAAAGTGGCTAAATTCAAATCGTTTAATCCATTTAATCGTTTATTAAAATACTATTTGTTAAAGAGACTCCGTGGGATGGCATATACATTTTGAAATTTAGTTTGGTATATCCCGCAGATCATGATTTTTTAATTTTTATCGGCATTATTAAAAATCCAGAGAAAACCCAAGCACTCTATTTCTACACCTGAAGAATGACTGAATGTTAGCACAGCATTGAGACACATACTAATGTCTGAGACGGTAAGTATTTGTGGAATTAGTGTTGTATAATGCACACAGTACTGTTTACATGATAATAGACGACTTGGATATACAATGTGTGTATATAATAAAAATTACCACGAAGGTGTAGATGGATCATTACATTAAATATCTTACTTGGAGGACACACAGGCTTCAGGTAATCCGAATTCAAATCAGATTGGTTTCTCGGGGGATTTGTAGTATTCAGTCGCATAGAGGATTCCATGACTCTTGTGATACTAGCAACATCTATTTAAACATAGAAGACATTTTTTCAAAATTGGTATGTGCGCGCTTATGTATAAATATTCCTTAAATCCCCCAACCATGTTTCTTTCCAGAAGTCGATCTACTCTTGGAAATAGCATGAATTTAGTGGCGTTCAAGTATAATTTTTGTAATAACTCACTGAATTCAAGTACATATAACACGTTTAACAAACTATAAAAATAGCAAACTGTTACTAATGTTGCTAATGAAACATACTGATTTACTATATATACGTGACCACTGAAGTAGATTAAATAAGTTGACCCAATTTTGATTAAATGTTGACCCACCGTCTGCGATACCGGCCCAACATTAAAACAATATTGGTTCGACATCTCGTTAGAATGATGGGACTATGTATCCCAACAAACACGATACGTTGAGCCAATGCTGTTTTAATGTTGGACAACCGTCTACGACGTTGGCCCAACAATAACCCAACATTGACTCAACGTATCGTATATGCTGGGATATGTTTACCTGTGCCTGTGATAGGACTTTGCTGTTGAGGAGATCCATACGCAGGCATGCAAATGCCGCTATCCCTGTCAACTAGGGGATCTGGTGGGTGTACCTCGTCTGCTATACACGCATCTTCGATGTTCGCATATCGCTCTTCTTTCGGGGGCAGTGTGTCCCGATGGTATACCACGAAGGGTAAGGCTGAAATTAAAAAAGAATATTCAAGAATATGTGATGTTTCATACTCCGTGTATGATATTGATTGAATAACTTTAAGAATTACTTTAACATGAAACTTCTCAGTAGAGTTTAAATTAAAAACCTAACCAACTTCATAATATTTCGATATATCCATTTCTAAATTAATTTCCCCAAGTATTCACTTATACCTTTGACCAATTCAACAATATTCTTATTGATCAAATTATCATTATATTCTGATAATTATTTGTTATATTTTGTTAAAATAGTGTACTATGAGAACATTGAAGAGATGGGATACTATATAAAGACACCGCATAGTCGGGCAACACGTGTGAGTGTGATTAATAATTATAAAAAAACATAGTAAGTCACCCAGTAAACACAAAACATTCGTATAACATTTATACAACGTCGGCCCAACGTCTTCGACGTTGGTCCAACATTGTATAAATGTTACAAAAATGTGTCGTAAAATTATTCTTAAATTAGCTGCATTTATATATGAAGGTTTTAAACTGTTACCTGAACCATAACATGCATATTTTCAATTGAAATAATGATTACTGTTGTATTTTCTTATCTCTTCGCCAAGACGCGCAAACTGTTTTGTTTGCACATTTTGTTTGTAAATGGACACAAGCGCCATGGCAAGGGGCCTATTGCGGTTTTAATAAACCATTGATTGATTGATTGATTGAATGATTGATTGATTGATTGATTGATTGATTGATTGATTGATTGATTGATTGATTGATTGATTGATTGATTGATTGATTGATTGATTGATTGATTGATTGATTGATTGATTGATTGATTGATTGATTGATTGATTGATTGATTGATTGATTGATTGATTGATTGATTGATTGATTGATTGATTGATTGATTGATTGATTGATTGATTGATTGATTGATTGATTGTGTTTACTGGGGTACATACATCTCTTTCTGACCGGTGGGGACACCGGGTGCATCTGCTCTTGTTGATGAGATGATGTAATATGCGGCTGTTGCATCATCATTCTGGCAGGGGTAGTAGCATGCAGCACTATTTTCGATTCGAGAGACGATGCGATATTCTGCACACCTGTAATTTTATGCGGAATGTGAGTTATATTTCAAAAAATTAGTATGGAATACGGCATACGACAGTCAACAAATATTAACCTTTAAGAGCACTGATGTCGACTAGAGTCGACTTTATTTTTAGTATTATTTTACACCAGATCCTCGGAGTCGCCTTTTTTTAATTTGCTCGGTCGCTGTTTAAAACTTTTAAACAATTTTTTTATCGGATCATTTGTTATCTTCCCCCAACACCCATAAAAATTTGGTGGAATTTTGTTGTGTATTATGGAAGTTGAGCCATTTGACATGTAACGCATTTTCAAAATTACAGCTCTCCATTTCACCCTTACCGTTAAACAAAAAAATGTATTACATGGCAAATGGTCTAACTTAAAAAAATTCACAACAAAATTCCACACAGTTTTCAGCGATGTTGGGGGGGGGGGGGATGAAAGATGAGAAAAATTCCACAACAAATTTGAATAGCGCCTAAGTGAATTGAAAAAAAAAATTCTCCCAGGGTGAAACAGACTGTAGTATGTTTTCAATGTCCTTATTTTAGCCAGTTTTTATAAATTAAATAAGCACAAATCATAATCATATACATTTCAACTTTAATTTAGCAATGCGCCACATCCCCTTCTCTATAGCTAATTTTATTTTCCACATTAGTGTATATATATCGTCACCAACAGCCATATTTTGTCACTGAACCAAGGGTGATGTTAAAAAGCCCTGTTTACTCCATGTCTGTTTAGTTTATATATATTCACTAGGTGGTGTTTATCTTTACTATCTGTTAATCTTTTGCTGGTACCCTTATCCCGTTAACCCTTTAACCGCCAAATTATTCAATCTGAATTTTCACCCACTTGAAGTTGTGTCTCGCTGACGCGATCTACAACTTCAAGTGAGTGAAAATTATTCAGATTTGATAAAATGGAGATCAACTGTTTTCAAATATTGCTGATTGATGTCATATTTTATCTTTAACATATGTTTAAAAGGTGGTACTTAATGTGCTAATAAAAAATGAAAACCCGAATATATGCGACACCGGCGGTTAAAGGATTAATGGTTCAGAGTAATTGAACCATTTGATCGTTAATCACGGTCATGATCAGTTTTAATCCTTCTTATCATCACATCCAACAACTTTTTAGGAACATCGGGAATATCTGGTTAATTGGCTCATTAGCACAAACCATAGACCTCTAATTCTGTGGCACGAACATATAAATCTAGGTTTCAAATTTAACAAGATCATGTAATATGATACATTTACGCAACTTTACAAATTCACTAGGCACAAGACTTTGTATCAGCGTTGTATCAAGATCAGTCACTCAATGATTGTGATCCAACATTGATAGAGGTTATCGATTTATCATTGACTACCTGGTCCTTCCGGTCATTTACTTGTGAGGTAGTTCGGATTGGTGCTTGTAGCCATGTTGATGGAATAATTTGATACAACTGTCTGTTTTGCTTAATACTAAGTTGGGGATATTCTGTCGTGGCCTACAAAGCTAGCAATATCTCTTTACTTAGCAGATACTGCCTTATGGCTTTGCAGGGCAGCCTGGTCCCGTATTCTCGTACAAGCTATGATATATCTGTATATCGTGGACTTCTTAGGATTGGTCGAGATAGTAATCAGAAGCCTACGATATATCGTAACTTGTACGAGAATACGGGCCCAGTGTTGTATGTAATAGCATAGGAGTACGGCATTTTAATCTATGATATTTTTTAGGTGTCCAATACACCGATCTAAATGGCTCGACACAAGCAAGCAAGCTCCATAGTAAAAAAAACCCTCATTGATATTATCTAATCATTAACCACCAAATACGGCTCGTACTTTGTCCTGTGATAACATATAGTAATTATGTGATCCCCTTTATCTTTCGTTATAAAAGCTTATTTTAGTTACTCCTAGGCCTACTGGCGTATTCCAGGTCGGGTATTTATCAACACGGTTGTGAATTTACAATCCCCTAAACTGTCTAAATGCCTGGCCGTATTCTCGTACAAGTTAAGATATATCGTAGGCTTCTGATTGGTCGAGATGGCCATCCCGACCAATCAGAAGCCTACGATATATCGTAACTTGTACGAGAATACGGGCCCAGCTGTAGTGCGGAGTGAATATTAATAACCCCAGGTCTTTCAGTAAGAGTAGGGCATAGTGTTGGTGGACATTACATGGCAACCGGGGAGCTCGTTCAACCGGAACACACTTATTTATAATATTATTATTCCTATTTAGTTCAGTTATCACTGAGCCACAAGGATTTGTTGATTACTTCACGTACTTTTTTTTACAAAAAAACGAGGCTTGAATATTGAAATAGTAATAGCCACACAAACGGTGAGCAAAATCTATAGTACCCATATATTTTGATTGATTTCATTGTATTATTTGACCAAGGGCTATCTATCTATGGCACTTGATTTATTCACTACTCGT
The DNA here is from genome assembly GCA_964017125.1 of Flabesymbios commensalis. Lineage (NCBI taxonomy): Eukaryota > Metazoa > Annelida > Polychaeta > Terebellida > Flabelligeridae > Flabesymbios > Flabesymbios commensalis. The sequence continues at coordinate 56,713,613 of OZ024914.1, read as the reverse complement.
ACCAATGGAAATGTAAGACAGCAGATAATAAACCACACATTACATTAAACTGTTTATGCATATCAATGTAAACCAATCAATATGCGTCTACCTGGAATAAGAACCCTGACAAGTCACTACCCATGTTTACCCACAGCCAACCAAAAGTACGCGTTTGCCGACCACGTAAAAAAATCAGTTAATCCCACCCGTCATTCAAGTGTTATTTAAATACATAGACCTCCGGGGCATGCTCCTCTGGAATAATTTGAAGTTTGATGCTTGAAAGGATGGGTTCAATGGTATATTTCGGCGCAAATAGGGACCGTTTATTGCTTTGGGGTCAATGAGCGGGGGTAGGGACATTCTGGCACTCCCTTCCGCTGCCCCAATGCTTTGTCTTGGCGAATGGATCTGAAAAATTGTGAAATCGTTACAATGTAGTAATGTCTGTTTTGAAAAAAAACATGTGTCCAATATATTAATGAGTATTTTATGTTTAGCCTAAACCGTACAAGCAATTACTTTTCAATTACTTTTAAAAAGTCGTCCATTATTGTGAGCACACAGTGAAATTTAGATTTGACATGTAATGCATGTCTATGTTATCATGACGCGGTGCCAGACAAATGTCCTAATATAAGAGCCCGACACTTATATTATAAAACACACGTGCGACAGATATAGTAATCGTTGATAAGCTTAGCCAGGAATAAAACATATTCTGATCCGCTGCTGGCTTAACTTTGGACAGCGTCTATTGCCTGCAGACGAGGTAAAGTACATAGGCAGATAAGTTGTGGTGGACCGTCCCAGTACACGAGACATTTTTATAACATTTTTATAGTGCTGGACCAACGTCGAAGACGTTTGTCCAGCATTATAAAAATGCTATAAAAATGTTTTGTGTTTGCTGGGATGATACGGATCGTGTGTCATTGACATGGCCTGTTTCAGTTTACATTTCACAAATCATCCACAAGTTTAGATATTTCTCCAAGTGTTTGCCATTGTTTCTGCTTTTCTAAGACTATTAGCAATTTTGTTCAGAATGGGTCAGCACTTTTAGGTATATGTGCGTGAAACTCGGTCCAGTTCAGATCGCTCATGCAGACACATAAAGTAAAGTATATTAATCTATCTATTACTATAATTATAGAACTATTTTTAGGGGGGGGGGCAATCCATAATGTGCGAAAATGTTGTAGGTCTTATTTCTTCACAAAGTAACAACTGTGACAATTTTTTGTAATTTTAACGCCTTCAGCGCTGGGATAGACTTTAGAAGTCTGAATCTGACGTCCATAGACGTCAGATTCCAACGTTTAAAGTCGATCCCTGTAGTGACAGAATGAAATATTTAGTATGGCCGTGCATATAGTAGACCCATTCAAATGAAGCGGAATGAGCTGTGTCACTAATAGTGACTTCAAATTGGTCTCTTGGTTTATATAAAAATATTTCAGTGCTGCAATGGTAATTTGACTTATTTTCACCTTTTCCGCATGGATGTATGCTGTCCCGGTAAGGACTATGTGCTTGGGGATCAGGAGTTTGACTTGCTCCTACACAGGCATATGCAGGTCTGGTCTGTAATGGAGGAGGCGTGGACGAATGACACAGCTCTCTCTGGATCACCTCATCGTGATTTGCATATGCTAATTGTCCGTGCAAATTTGGTTCATGTGCAATATGTCTCTCATAAGGCGAGTGTGCTGAAATAAATATTTTTTGAAATGTAAATCGAAATCGTTTTTTTCATCGCCCGCCCTTTCACCTCATAATGTTATCTGGATTGGAGTTGCTTTATCAGAATGCTGCATACTTGTTTTAACCCTTTAACCGCCGGTGCTGCATATATTCGGGTTCTCGTTTTTTATTAGCACATTAAATACCACATGGTGAATATGGTAAAGATAAAAGGGGACTTCAACCGGCAAGATTTGAAAAGATTTGACCCCCATTTTGTCAAATCTGAATAATTTTCCCGCACATGAAGTTGTGGATCGCGTCAGCGATACACAACTTTAGGTGGGTGACATTCAAATTGAATAATTTGGCGGTTAAAGGGTAAAAATAACAGAGCAACAATAGCAATCTTTTTTTTTTGTAGAACGAGTATCCTTCAAAAACAATTACACAACAGACACGTTAATTCCACCCAATGTTGGTTCAATATTGGCCCGCCATCCAAGACGTTGGACCATTATTAAACAATTGGGTGGACAATCTTGTGTCTGCTGGGTACATGTTATGAATCGCTCAACAAGTTTTCATACCTATTTGTTGCGCGACAAATACTTGATCATCCTGCGGGTACATTCCATGTTGTATTGGTGTCAACACAAACTGTCCGTGCTCAGTCACAGGAGATGATTTGGGTGAGTAACATTCTTGAAGTGTCGACGACAACTGTCTACCTATCATTGAAAAAATTAGGATGAATATGCCATTAACCCTTTAACCGCCGGTGCCGAATATATCGGGTTTTCTTTTTTTATCAGCACATTAAATATCACCTTTTAAACATGTTTAAAGATAAAATGTGACACCAATCAGCAAAATTTGAAAAGAGTTGACCTCCATTTTGTCAAATCTGAATAATTTTCACTCACTTGAAGTTGTGGATCGCGTCAGCGAGACACAACTTCAAGTGGGTGAAAATTCAGATTGAATAATTTGGCGGTTAAAGGGTTAAGTTGATAAAAAACTTTCTAAACATGAAAACAAATTAAACATAATAATCAAGTTGTTTATATTATTTTCATTTGTAAAAAAGTTATATTTCTTTTAAAATTATATCTAATGTGCAAAAAATAGATCACCGTTTTGACTGGGAAAATTAGCCATTCTCTAGCTGAGCTACTCACTTAGCATAACATCTCCTCTGGATATCCTGTCTTCTCCGGATCCAGAACCCCTGGTACTTTGTGACCTTGGTGGTAGTGCGGGTGGTGCGGTATCGGGCTGTAAGGATAGTCTGTTTTGGGAGTGTGAAGATACCTGCACTCTCTGATGTGAAAATTGATCTATAAAAAATAATCCGTGCCGGTATAATTATGACTTGTGAACGTCACATATTTTGAAAAGTTATTTCACAAAATGAAACTACTATCCTCTGGTAATCTTATTTACCTATTTTAAATTTGGAAGATAATAATTCAAAAGTAAGCATCCAGCTGAAGAAAACGAATAGTTTGTAGCTATGTATATCATCAATTGGCTATATACATGTTAGGAGAGTGAATTCCTTAATGTGTTTCTAATTAGGTAATCCCTATTCAAACTTTCAAGTGTATAATAATAACATTTATTATAGTTATATAAGCACGCAATTCTATGACTAGATTATATTAAACCATTTGAAAAAGAGTCTCGCTATCCAGATGTAGAACTTGAACCGCCATATATACAAAGTAATATTATAATTATAACCCAGGTTCATAATTAAAACTACTTATCTATCATCATATGTTTATACTAATATATGTAGTAAAATATTTTGAGCCACGGCATTACTGAAATACACAAGCATGTATTAGTATGTTCAATTACAATATATGATAATCAGTCATGATAATCCAACCATTTCCTCATAGCACAGGCATTATCAGCATCTAGATGCAAATATACTAGTGTAAGTCTAGCAACAAATCTATGAACTTTCTCTTTTACTATAACTATAAATTGAAAAACAAATCGCTCTGTTGTTCCCAACACCGTCACCATCATTCAAATATGTAAAACGCCTACATATCTTGCAATAAAAATGTTTGTTTTTGCTTGTTGTAGATTATTTGTCATTATTATAAAACTATTTTTATTTTAACTAGCTATGTCTGGCAAACATATTGCTTAACACTTTCATTGCTTTCAAGCATTTCAGATTCTGACGTCTAAAGACGGTCCCCGTACTAAGAGAAATACATATATATATATATAATGCTCTTAGCCTCGTACCATAGGTATTCAAATGAAGCGGAAAGGGCTAAATAAGACAATAATATCTATGATGATTAACAATTGAAAAACCCTTAGGTCTCTAAGGCTTATACACACATATTTCAGCGTTGTAAGGGTTAATTAGAATGGCAGCTGTGAACTTCTCCATGATATCTCACACACTGAATAACTAAAGCTATATTCACACATGTACACGTATATGAACGGCAAAAATCCCTCTTATGTTATTTTGGTGTGGGTGTTCACATATACACGGACACGAAGACGTTTATTTGGATCAAACCGTGTAGGGATTGATGTCGTATTCATATGCCATGCCGAAACATGATTTAAAAATGTCTCGTCACCCTTGTGAAAAATCACATGTTTTCTCATGTCCCGCGCGACGTCTCGGAGGGGTAGGTGGGTGGTCTGACCCACTAAAATACATTACGATTTTTTTACACGTCCCCCTAAGAGGTACACCAAGGCTCCTGCTTTCTGACTGAGTTACCTCACTGGCAATATTAGCAGTGCGTGTGGATAATAGCAGGGTGCCAATGCCAGGGTGCATCCAGGTTCACTCAGCGATCAGCTTTGGCAGCATTTGAAAAATCATGTAACTCCCGCCATGGTTTTTGTTGGGAAAGGATATACTACCACTGACCTGGTATTGGACCATCACCAATTATCCACACAGAGACTGAATATTATCAGTTTACATGTCTACATGAAAAGGGTTATGTAAGAGGGTGTCAGTTGTCATATTCCAAACCAAATTTACACCACAACTATTTGTATTTATCCCCGGTATACTGCTGTAAATCAAAGGTTTGAAAGCATCCAGTAAAACTTGAGTTACTGGCAGATGAGCTTCTCGATTTTATAATTCATTGTAATATTCTACAGCCTGTAAAGTAAATATGGCAGTGAATCGACATTGATACGAATAGGGACACGGTGTGATGTGTGTAGCTGGAAAAAATGGCCTACACACATTTGAACGAATAGTCGATAGCCAACTATTATCGTTCTGAAAGAAGATGCTTTGCAATTTACTCTTTATCTAACCACATGGAATCAAAAGTATTAAACAAAGCAAACAAGATAATATTAGTCCCGGCTACCATGCATTGTATACATATATGCTGGATGCAGATAAGTTTTCCCCATCTAGTCCTCTGTTCGATCAACTTGAATGGGATACTTTTGATAAAATTGTTCAGGAAAAACAGGCCACAATAGTATTCAAAGCTCTAAACAACCTTACCCCTGATTATATATCTAATTTATTTAAACCAACATGCCCAAACACAAATCATTCTTTAAGATCGAAGACAAGCAATAAACTCCATATACCAGCATCTCATCACAAAAGCCTTAGGTTTATTGGTCCAAAAATCTGGAATTCTCTATCCGATAAAGCACGCAAAGCAACGAAATTAAAAGAATTTGTACGCGAATACAAAAACGGAAATAAAAAGTAGTTACAATATACATAAATCAGATTTGTAATTATTGTGTTTGAAATAATATATATGTTGTCTGCAATTGTGCTTTAATTGTACTCTCAAGTGTAATTTATGTATGTGTGTTTGTAGTTGTCATGCTTACAATGTATATACTGTATAATATATGTGTATATATATGTATGTATGTATATATATTATATCAATACCATACATTATTTTATAAGTCATGTAATATGAGGTTAGGTACTAAGTTACATAAATATACCTCAATATAAAAAATCATGTAAATTGTTTTACTTCAAAACGATCACTTCTTCTGTAGATGTTTGTAAAATTATATGTTGCTGCCAAATAGATTGTCAGATTTACTATGTACACGAATTTAAATATATGCTATTATTACTATTTTATATTATATAAGTAAATGAATCATACGAGTTATGTATATATTATTATATTATTTAAATAGATGTATATATCGATGTATGTTTTTTAATGTTTATGTATGAGGGCCCCACGGCGGATGAGCTATGCTCAGTGGGTTGGTACATACATGTATGTATGTTTTAAATTTTTATTGATTTTGTACGTTGTTGTATATACCTGTACCCTCGCTAAATAAAGACTTTATTATTATTATTATTATTACCATGATGTTACTAAATTATTGATTATTACAGTTTATTATATTACAGTTTATATTCACTAATAAAGCTGTCATAGCCAACACAATTAACTGCTTTAAATGTGAATGTAAAGTATTCATGTTTTAAAACAATACTTGATATTTTCTGCATTGCTTTATTTCAAACGTGAAAAAGAAGTGTGAATACACATACAAGTGTTACAACCTGATGGCTTTGTAGCTGTATGATTGCACTGAATACAATTTATTTACAGAAAAAAGTGTGGTCTTCATCATGTATACAGACTAAATATGCTACACACCGATAACAACAAACTAAATCCTAATAATTATAGCAATGGTGACAATGAACAACTAATGCATGTAAATTCTTAAAAATATCAATTTATTTTCCTAAAATTTCAACCAGCTAATCACATTAAAGTATTTTTTTCAATCGAAATATGTTGTGTAACTGAATGTAAATATATTTTGCAAAGCTGAGAACCCGTCATCCGCAGACATCACAAACTGAAGGTTAAGCAATTCGTCCACTGTAAAATCGGCATGCGCAGGCCTGTGGCTATAAATAGCCACGACAGGGGACTCCCCGGAGATAGTAAGACCTGGATAATGTATGTTTTTCAACCCAACGCCATGCTTTCTATCATGCTACAGTAACATACTTTATGGAAATGGGCGGGGGCCCCAGGGTAGTGGTTAGCACCGCTGCCTTTCACGCAAAAATGTTTCTTCCCCATCCACGTGTGAAAGTCAGTATTGTGGGGAGCCTCCGTGACCGAGAGGTAGCGTGCTCGGCCTCTGACCGCCAGGGCTCGAATTTCGAATCCTGTGTCTGGAGGACAGTGTCATCTCAATCATATCACCATCCTCAGGAGGTTCTCCTGGTCCAGTTTAGCCTATATGAGCACAAAGGTGGCCTAAAGCCCGATTCATTTCATTTTTACTTTATGGAATTTCACATCCGGACGGTTTATTTTATTTTAGCTCAAGCTGATTTTAGGCCCAAAAAATGGGGACAGGATGGTCATTGTATGCACTATGAAAATGAAGCAAAACATTTCAAATTAGAAGTATATATAAAATTGATCACTGTCCCCATCGATATATGAGAAGCAAAGCGGGAAGAAACTTGCAGCTCAGTCGGTTTGAAGGTATGGATAAAGCAAGCATACTGTGTACATCACGTCTCGATGCGGGCTTTCCAGCTTTTCTAGGAAGCGGGGGTGAGGGCGCACACTCCACAGAAATTGAAGCAGGTAGCATGAGCGCAGCCATGGGGAGTGGTGGTGCGGGTTTGTCACTCTGGATCAATAACTGGTTTGCTCGTCCACTGACCTCTCCTGTCGAAAACATTTTGGTTTATAAGAAAATGGATTATAATGTACATGTACAAGCCTACCCAGCAAACACAAAACATTTGTATAACATTTGTACAATGTTGGACCGACGTCGGAGACGTTGGGCCGACGTTGTACAATGTTATACAAATGTTTTGTTTGCTGGGCACGACTAGTGGGGGCTCTTAGGTAATAGGGTGTGCACTTCCGGATAAAATTGTGAATTTTGGCACACAAATAGTTAAGATATCGCTCTACAGGAATTTTGATGGAAGCAAGTTGGTACGTCCACATTTTGGCCGCCATCTTGGTTTTCAAAATGGCCGCCACTTGGGGCCTATATTTAGCAATTTTTCATAAAGGAAGACTATTAGATAGCTCGTAACAAGCTGAGATTTTCATGAAAGAACCCTAAATGTATCTAGATTAACACAGTAAACGTTCTAGAAAATCCTTCCCATGCACTCTGACATATTCAAGATGGCGTCCAAGATGGTCGCCAGCGTATAGTCATATTTGATAAATAGCGTAAAATGATCGATTTTAGCTCGATTTTCTTTTGTAATACACCATTTCAAATAGTTTTGTAGCCAGTAAAGCTATATAGACTACCCCCAGCAATTTTAAAAACATATATAACCCTTTTATCCCAAGAGGCTTTTTAGCGAACGCCCCTGTAATCTTTATTGGGACAACATTATTATTTATAATCAATTAATTAAGTATTAATGGTGATGTATATTGGTTTCAGTATTATAGCTATATTAAAAGCATGCTTATTGGTCAATTGATTTGTATTTTTAGTTATTCAAGATGGCGTCCAATATGGCTGCCAGTGTATGGGCAGATTAAAGAAATTATGTAAATTCTTCAATTTTTCAGCAAATTTATTTTGTAGTACATCATTTCAACTAGGTTTATGGTCTGTCAGTCCATCTAAACTACTCCCAGACACGTTAAGAAATATCTAGCACCTTAACATGAGGATTTTCAATTAGCGACATAAAACATCCAAAATGTAGTTGGTGAACCACTTAGCCCATAAACCTTTTGAACTGTTTTTCGGGTGCGAAACTGATTCATGTTTTCTTACATGTCACACTATCCTTGTCGGATACCTTATCATTTAGATATAATGACAGTGTCTATAGGGATATTGTGTGACAAAGGTCCTAGATACGGGTCTATTGGTAGAAAATACTTGATAAAATAATACCCAATTTAGTGCAAATGATCCTCAGGGGCTCTTAGATGTACCTTTATGGGCTACTGTACTTAAATGTGTCTACTTTCACTATCATACTTACTTTATGATATAGAGGCTGAAAATAATCCATAGAGGATATTTCTGATCAAACAACAAGCTCACGGTCTTCCAGTGAACACAACAGCATGGGCAGTAATGCATTTTTTGAGGATAAGTGAACGGGAAGGTCAATCAAGTGTCTTAGATAGGAAAACAGGGAGCTGACATGGAAAGCAAGTAGTTATTTGCGGTTGAATGCCGGTGGTGTTCCCAAATGCTTCTATTCCAAAACTGCGTAGATTAGTCAGAGCATAGAGGTAATTCTATGGTCAGAGCCAAGAAGCAGTCCAGGATACAGAACAAACCCACAGGAATAATCATCAGCGGTATGATCACCAGCTAAATATTCGATATTTGCAAAAAAAGTTTTTTTACTGCTGAGAAGCAGGACACTGATATTAGTTCCAATAAAAATGCCTGATTAGTTATAATGAGCATTTATAATATGCTGAAGAACTATCTGATAGCATTTTATTTTGGCTGGTCAAACGGGCCGGTTATTTATTCGCCCAAATACCCTTGCACATGCAAACTCATTACGTGGTCACACAAGGCTGCAACTCTCCTATTCTGGCCACCATCAGTAGTATGGCTAGTTTTATGGCAATCTTCATTTCATATGGTACTGCTTCAATGGCGCACAGAATTCCTATGGAATTGTGATTGCACTGTATACGTACACCACGATAACAAACCATCTTGTCTCGTATAGATACAAACGTTAACATCATATGCCTATCTCCAGTCTACGAATACACAGCCGATCTAAATGAATCATCGCTGCCATGCTAATTGTCACTTGCACCACAACACGCCGTTTCCGATAATTCTGCAACGTTTTTGAGGCTGGAGAAAGTTATGATAAAGACCATCGATGTGATATCAACAATTCCAACTCCTCTAACATAACAGGAGAAAAAAATAGTGGCGGTAGCATCATGCCATACGAGTCTTTAGACACCAGTCCGGATATACAACACAGTCAGTTCTAAGCCTGATAGGCAGAAGCAGCTGATTTTTTTGGTAGATTTGAAAAATATATCATGCAGCCCTGTAGCATTTAAGCCTCCTCTCTAAAATAGTTTTCACACAAGAGCTAAAATTGAGCTAAAATTGATGAATTTGCACAAATTCTTAAATCTGCCCATACACTGGCAGCCATCTTAGACCACATTTTTAATAACTAAAAATACAAATTAATTGACCAATCAGTGTGACTTCACTATAACTATATTACTGACACCGATACATCATTAATACTGAATTAATTGATTATAAATAATAAAGTTGTCCCAATAGAGATTACAAAAGCGATAGCTGAAAAGCCTCTCGGGATAAAAGGGTTAAATATATTTTTAAAATAGATGGGGGTAGTCCATATAGATTTACTGATCACTAAACTATTTGAAATGGTCCATTACAAAAGAAAATTGAGCTAAAATCTATCAATTCACGAAAAAAAAACATAAATCAGTTTCACACCCGAAAAACAGCTGTAAAGGTTTAAGGGCTAAGTGATTCTAAAATTAAATTGTGGATATATAATGTCGCTAATTGAAAATTCTCATGTTAATGTGCTAAATATTGCCTAACGTTGTCTGGGAGTTGTTTAGATGGACTCATAGACCATAAAACTAGTTGAAATGATGTATTACAAAAGAAAATTGATATAAAATTGAAGAATTTACACAATTTCTTAAATCTGCCCATACACTGGCAGCCATCTTGGACGCCATTTTGAATAACTAGAGATACAAATTAAGTAACAAATATAAGCGTGCCTTTAATATGCCTTTAATATAGTATTACTGACACCAATAAACATCACCATTAATATTTAATTAATTGATTATAAATAATAATATTGTCCCAATAGAGATTACAGAGGCGTTCGCCAAAAAGCCTCTTGGGATAAAAGGGTTAAATATGCTTTCAAAATTACTCGTGGTAGTTTATATAACTTTAGTGACCACGAAACTATTTGATATGTGATATTACAAAAGAAAATCGGGCTAAAATCGACCATTTTACGCTATTTATCAAGTATGACTATACGCTGGCGGCCATCTTGGACGCCATCTTGAATATGTCAGAGTGCTCGAGAAGGATTTTCTAGAACGTGTACTATGTTATTCTAGATAACTCTAGGGTTCTTTCATGAAAATATCAGCTTGTTATGAGCTCTCCAAGTGTTTTCCTTTTCGAGATATTGCTGAATATAGGTCCCATATGGCGGCCATTTTGAAAACCAAGATGGCGGCCTAAAACTGGACGTACCAACTTGCTTCCATCAAAATTCCTGTACAGGAAGATCTTAACTATCTGTGTGCCAAAATTCACAATTTTATCCAGAAGTGCACACTTCATCTCATATATTGACTTAAGAGCCCCCACTAGACGGAGTAATAAGTACAATAAGGTCATACATGTTTGGAACACTCTAATCTAAGGTTATTGGTCTAGGGATTATTCGCCATTGTGACAAAAACACTGAATAAAACAATAAATATTGTTCCGACACCTATGGCACCAACAGGATTTTGACCACTGAATAAAACAAATAAATATCAACAGGATTTGTATGACACCCCTCAAACTCCACTCTCGACTCTCTTCACATTTGCATATTTCACATTTTTTTTTTTTAAAGACTGATACAAATAAAACTGTATACATACTACAGTGCAGGGAAGAACAATGTGTATAAACGGGAAGAAGATGGTGGACAACTAGGATTGAACTTGTGAATTGGGGTTTACTGTTGAGGAATATTAGTAGCGTGTGAACAATTTGTCTTCATAATAAATATTCATGGCGGATAGAACATTCAAACGTTCAACTGCATTACGTACTGGCGAAGTACCGGTCAAATTTAATGAAATAAATCCATCAAGTCCCCCCTATACTACAGGTCATTTTAAAGCATGTAGGCCTATCCAATATTATAACCAGGCAGCCCATTCAGCTGGACATTCAGCTGGCCTTTAAATTAAAATGTATGCATAAAATTGACGATATTTCCAAGTGGTGTACTAACATGTGGAAGTTTTACTGAAGCCTCTGTATAGGCCCTACCTGGATAGAGTGAAAATGTCTACCATTATACGAGATATAATATATACCCTCCTGCTATATACATATCCTCCTGCTATATACTTACCTATTATGTAAACAGCAGGACCTGAGGCACGACTGACGTGTATTTTTATCAATCCGGTTTGGTGGGTTTTGCCCACTTGACAAGAGTCATATAAATGTAAGGTTTTTTCCCCACCAGACCTTCAAAGATGAGAGAGTGATGTCATAATAATTATACAGGTGCTTTACATGGCCCTCGTAACTTTTTCCAATAATAAAAAACTGACTTATGCTAAATGAATATGAGCTACCGTGGCCAGGGCAGGCACAACGACATCTTTGAATTAACTCTTACAACGCTGAAATATTTATCTATAAACCATGGAGATGAAAGCGGTTTTTCTATTTGAAATCACCAATAAATGTCTTAGTTAGCTGTTTTCAAGAGTACAAGTACAGTACTGATTTAGCAAAATGGGACAAGCTTTTTCAGTGGGGCTAGCCCCGGCTAACGCGGGCTAGCCCTGGGCTAGCCCCATGTTCTCTCCCCACCCCATTTGGGGCTCGCATGTATGCGCCCAAAGTTATAAAATCCTTTAGCCGGGCCGCAATGTGCGTTTTGGTATAAGTTCATATAACTGGAGCCGCGCTCATATCGCCGGGGCTCAAGCCAATCTAGAGCCTCGGCGAATTGAGTCAACGCCTGTATGTGTTAGTCAGGCGCGCTTCTCGTCTGGTCCAGTTTCAAGCTCGACCGGTGCGCCGGGCGAGCCTGACTTTCCAGGTGCCTGCTTTTTTCATCTTCAGTTAGGTCTATTCCAGTGACCGTAGCTTCATAAAACCACCCATTTTCTGAATTTATACACTGAACTGCTTTTCCGATACTAAAGATAATGTCTAAATGCTAAAGGCTAAATGGCTAAGCAGAAATAAATGAGGACTGCAACAGGTCTACATGTATACGCGTACGGACACTCAATTATTGCACGTTTAGATCAACTCAGAGCTGTTCAGATGATGCTGAATGTGGTCAAGCTGAGCGCGCCCTGTCTTGCACAGAGCGAGCCTGGCCAGCCCGGCGAGATGACACATGATTCACAGCATCCATGTTAGCCGCCACACAGTATACTGGGTGCAAGCCCAAGTAGGATTTGGGCGGGTATATTTTCCTGGCCCGAACCGTGTGGGGGCTCGAGCCCATTTCATGCGCTGGGCGCAACCAATTCTGCGCCTGTCTCGCCGGGCTTGCGCCCGGGCTAATGACGGGCTGGCCAGCGTTAACGCAGGCCAGCCACTGATGAAAAATCTGTCCCATTTTGTGAAATCAGTACTGTAGGTCTACCGCATAGCACCACAATACATTTAACATGTTTAAGTGGGTATCATTAAAATCGATCAAATACTCTTCAGCATATTGTGAAGCATTTTAACAATATCACTACAGAACAGCTGTAAATACATGGGGCTATATGTAAAACAAAAATATTAAGCACTTTGTGATATTGAGTCAACATTAATGTTGGTCCAGCGTCGTAGACGGTGCGCCAACAATAATCCAACATAGACTACAACACTAAGCAGTCTTTGAAAACATGACACTTAACCCTATCATTGCGGGGACAGTCTTGAGACGTCAGAATCACTCATTCAGTCACTCATTCATTCATTCATTCATTCATTCATTCATTCATTCATTCATTCATTCATTCATTCATTCATTCATTCATTCATTCATTCATATTAATTCATTCATCAGTGTTCATGCAGGTGTTTATTAAACCTATTATTTGGCTTTTTAAACTTGAATGTGGCCAAGAAAGATTACGTAACATTTCAGAAATCATGCATTGATATCGGTTCCAATCAAAAGGTGGAGACATGTGTATTAGCACTTAAAAGCTCTTTCGGTTTCTTTCTATTTTGTTTAACCCTTTGACTTCCAGGCCGGGGTGCATGCCAGGATCCAGATATACTGGTGTACGAGTTCTATTTTTCGTCATTTGAAGCTGGAATTGCTAACGCAATTCCCAGCTTCAAATGACGAAAAATACATAAATGTAGTATATATTTGACGAAAATTTGTGTCATTTTATGGTTAAGTTCATTGACGAATGACGACGGAAATTTCCGTCATGTATCGTAGTGAAAAGGTTAAACAGGACGTTCGTATGTGTAGACTCTGTTGAATACTATCCTTATTTTGTACTAAGAACACAATGTGTTTGCTTGAGCAAAACAAGTTTGACATTTGGGTGAAGGTTTGTTCTGCCACTTTAGGTTTACCACTTAGCTGTTGGCCCTCTCCATTGGGAAAGACAGGAATAATTCACTGCCATGCATTGGCAACAATCATGTGGGATTTGCGGTCTCACTTATTCATATTCAATTATAGAGAAAAACGCTGGCTGAAACGCATTCCTTTAGGTCTTTTTTTTATATATATTTAGCATGTTGAATGATCATGCATTTTAAAGAAGTTAACTTTTTCGAAAATATTTGATATTTAGCGTCAAGAAGAGCCACCACAATCATTTTCTCGGGTGCTAAACTATTCTTACGTACGTTGAGAGCGACGGGACTGGACTACATTGAAACAATGTAGAGCTATAATTTATGACATTGTGGTCAGCAGAAGTTGAACTTCCGCCCTATGTCAACAATATATCATAATAAAAGAGCATGTTGTTCTTGTCTCTATAAGAAATATGAAAAAAAAGTTTGTCGCCGCCAAAATTGGAAAACAAGTTTGTTGAAAATATGAGCAGAAAAAAATGTTTGTTGACGGAATTGATTAACCCTTTCAAGCCTGAATTTACCATTGTCATCTTCATCCACTACAAGCCGCGAATGATGATGATGTGATGTGGTTTAAAAATTAAAGAGAATTGCCATTTATTGGTAAACCAGTTTCACGGAATTTTTTGTTCCAAAACCCTTGGTTGTAGGAAAATTAAGTCTGTTTTCAGGGATGTAAAATGATGCTTTAATGCATCGTGAGGGCTTAAGGGGTTAAAAAGAGGTTGGGCTGAATAAACCAGCAATTGGTAACCGTACAGATTAGGAAAGACATGTAGACAAAATCTGATATGTCCGTTCTTCTTGAAGTTCACCGCCCCCCCCCCACCCAAAAAAAGATTTTTTGAAGAAACCCCCCCCCCCCCGAAATATCTTATGCTGCGTCCCTTGTGTGCTGGGCTTAAAGAGAATATTATGTCTACAACATTCTGTAATGATCGTAGATCGAGTGCTAGTAATGCTAATTATAGGAGTACGTTTTCAACTGGTGGAGTGGGAGGATAATGAATCTTAATTTTGATTTGTGTAGCAGGTCTACGTCGATTGGGGAAATAATTATTCATCATTGTGTGAATGCCACTCTGGGACCTGAAAATACTGTTGAGATTTTTACGCAAATTAAATCGCTCAAAATCACACCATCAAAGAGGCTGATGCTAAAGCGAAAACCACTGTATGACAAATCACATCTTGCTCACTATACATTGTCCGTGGATATTTGGATTTCCAGAAAATCTCCTCCCCCTCATAAAAAATGAAATGTAGACATATGAGCACCGGTGTGTTTATTTGCATCGACCTGTGTACCCTCTTAACCCCTCCCCCTGAAGAGGAATAACTTCCTTATGGACCACTGAAGTATACTGCTGTGCGGAGCCAAACCGCAGTATCTGCTCACTTGTAAAGTAAGCAGATACTGTATTTTTGGCTTCGTACGTCATATACGTCATATATATATCTTTATGGCTCTTGCTTGTATAATTTAAATGACCCCGAGGAAAGAAACGCAACTTCGTGTGGTGACACCGTACACAACCAAGTCTTTAATTGCTGATCTATCCATTGAAGCAGCCAAAAGTCATCAATCATCATATAAAATAAACTCTTCGCATGTAAGCTATCATTTCTTGAACACTGCATGCTTTTATGTGGTTCATATTACCCCTTATCCTGCTAAATTAAATAATTTAAATTTCCAACAATTTGAAGATGTGTCTTGCTACCGCGATCCACAACTTCAAGTGGCTGAAAATTACTGATATTTGTTTAATTTGACACCAAACATTTGCAAATATTAATGTTCAAACACTCATTTCATTCCCAATAACAGTGATGTCATCGGCTAATAAACAGATTAAAAACGTCAATAGTCGTGATCAGTAGGCAAAGGGTTAACCCTTTAACCGCCAAATTATTTAATCTGAATTTTCACCCACTTGAAATTATGTCTCGCTGACGCGATCCACAACTTCAAATGAGTGAAAATTATACAGATTTGAAAAAAATGGAGGTCAACTGTTTTCAAATTTACTGATTGATGTCATATTTTATCTTTAACATGTTTAAAAGGTGGTACTTAATGTGCTAATAAAAAATGAAAACCCGAATATATGCGGCACCGGCAGTCAAAGGGTAAACGTAATCATGTGACAATCCAAGAAAAAATCTCAGACACAACCTAAGGAAGCAGATAAAAACCGGGTACTTCTCCTTTGAAATAAGGATGGGGAAGCTACGTCTAAGCTCTCATTTTTTACAACATATGCTTTCAATTTATTAGCATTGTATTCAATGGTCGATAATTCAAACTGAAAAAGCTAGTTTTTCGTGAGTTTTCATTCATTCCTGAGTGGCTGAAATTCTGAATGCAATAATTTAGCTGTTTAGGGCTGAATTGATTAACAAAAGATAAAATCACTTAAGTCCACTTAATGTATTGTATATTAAGTAATTGCCAACGTGCGGCACTTTGTATGCCTATCTGGCGCATCTAATAGATTACAAGTCCTTTAGTTGATATGGGGAATAACAGCGACCAATATAGCACCTTCACTTCCAATATACGTCCTGTTAAGTCTGAGTCACACTGCCACGAACGGATATCTGCAACCATACGCACCGAGGTGTTTGGTCGGGCTAAACGTAACCATGCGAGCTGTCGCACGATCTTGACTCATCGGTTTCAAACCGTGTGTTGTTAAGTATAGGATAACATCCGAGGAGCTCTACATTCTTAGCTGTGGAAAAGGCTTAGGCCGAAGGCCGTGGCCTTTTCCACAGCTAAGAATGTAGAG
Organism: Flabesymbios commensalis; assembly: GCA_964017125.1. Classification (NCBI taxonomy): domain Eukaryota; kingdom Metazoa; phylum Annelida; class Polychaeta; order Terebellida; family Flabelligeridae; genus Flabesymbios; species Flabesymbios commensalis. The sequence continues at coordinate 56,696,760 of OZ024914.1, read as the reverse complement.
CTCCGAGGGTTTTAACTGACTTAAAACACATCCGACGATAATGAGGATCCCTCATAATCAACAGCTCGGTCACACCTGACTGATCATAACACCATAGGCCTACCATGATAATTATTGGTCTGTACTTCGTCAACAATAACTCTCCATTCCCGGCTTAGAATGTAGTGGTCGGACAAAGACAATAATATAGTGGTGTGTTTTAAGTATGGAGTCAATATCGGCGTAGTCTAATGACGTCGCGTTTGTGTGACATACGAAGCAGCAGCCCTGAAAACACGAGATGTTGATGCAATCCTGGTCTAATTTTAGGCGAGTCTTTCCACTAATATAAACAATATACAAGTGAATCCAACTTTAAGGTTTGAAACTTCCGAAATAAATCAATACGCAATTTTGATTGTTTTTTGTCACTCACGCACTCACTGACACACCCATGAATAAACTCATTCAATTAGTCATAAAATGTTCGTGCTTCTATTTCCGTGCACAGATACATGTAGCTGATTATAGCCCGAAAGTGAGATGTATTGGGTTTGAATAACGACCGTGTCGGATATTCATGTCATCGAGCTCGTGCATGTGCATTGCTCCAAACTGTTCACATATATGGAGTGTGGCCATGGTAAGCAGAACTCGACGTACCCAGCAAACACAACACGTTGAAACAAATATGTTTTATTGTTGGCCCAACGTCTGCGACGCTGGCCCAACATTAAAACATCTTTGTTTCAACGTGTCGTGTTTGCTGGGTAAAGCAATATTTGCTCAGTCACTCACTTACTGACGCAATTACAGGACATTGACCCACTGTTGTATCAGGGTTGGGACGGAGTCGCAGACGAAGGAACGATAATGAATCGACAATGGGTCAAAGTTTGGTCTTAACCCTTTGAGTGCGGGCGACGCTTTTAAGCGCATTCATACTGTTTTTCCACAACTAAAATTTAACAGAAATTGAACAAATATGCATGTATAAATCTTGAGTAAAGCCCCCATTGTGAAATTTAGCAGGTTTAATTTTTAAGTGAGTAGGTATTTTCCTTTCATTTGAAGTTGGCAATTGCGTGAGCAATGCCAACTTCAAATGAAAGGAAAATGTTAAGTAGTAATGAAGCACTTAAAGAGTTAAACAAATGGATTATATATAAGGCTAAAATATGCAATAATGATCCTCAATCTAAAAACACAATATTTTGCACAACATACAATTATTAGTGAAGTGAACATAAGCATGTACAGCTCCTCTCCTCCTCAGCACGTTTTCTATGCAAGAAGCAATTCGATATTACACTAATAGTGGAGGACCTGTATGTTTGTTATTGTTGGATGCCTCAAAGGCTTTTGATAGAATACAATTTGTAAAAATGTTCAAATGTTTAATAGAACGAGATATATGTCCTTTAATTGCAAGACGTATTGCAACCATTTTTATAAATCACCAAGTACGAGTGAAATGGGGTAACCATTTTTCCAAACCGTTTGCCACCAGCGACGGTGTTGAACAAAGTGGGGTGTTATCACCAGTATTATTTACATTGTATATAGATAAATTGTTGAATCGCTTGCGTCAATCAAAGTAAGGATGTTATGTCGGAGATATTTTGATGGGCGCGTTTGCTTATGCAGATGACGTGGCACGACTATTATGTCACTTAATAAACTAATCAATGTCTGTGTATCATTTGCTAGAGAGTACCATGTATTGTTTAATCCTATAAAAAGTAAACTTATAGCTTTTAATTGTGCTACCACCGAGACTATTTTTGTAACTTTTAATGTTGAAAAAATTCAGAGAATTTGTAAAGATGTTCACCTAGGTAATATTAACGGAGAGTGTAGTAACAAAATACGGATCATAGTAACAACAGATGGTTTAATTAGAAGAGCAAATACAGTAATGTCACAATTTAAGTTAGCACCTTAATCAATTAAGTATAAATTATTCAAGTCATTCTGCTCTTCTTTTTTATGGGTTTTTATCCTGGGGTATGTCAGCAAAGTCGATCAATAAGTTTTATATTTCTTGGAGAAACTATTTGCGACAATTGTATCGATTACCTTATAGAACACACAATAATTTGTTGCATCTCATTTCAAAAGAACAACCAATAGATGCTCAATTACACCTACGGATAATGAAATATGTAATGTCTAACCTTAAAAGTACCTACTCACTTGTACGGTTATCTACACAATTATGTATGTCAGGCGGCAAATCGTTCACATGTAAAAGTATCAATCACATTATGTCAATATATGGTTTGAGTAAATTTCAAGTAAATAATTACGACTCATGGATAACTATAAAAAATAAAATAATTAATGTTTCTGAGTCGAATGTAAAAGATGAAAGCAGAAAAGCTGCAGGTAATATAATAGATCTAATGACAATGCGGGAAAATTGTGACAATTAAGAATTCTCGCATGACGAATTAAATGATATGTTAAAGAATGTTTGTACAAAATGATTTTTATATAGACACCTGACACCAGATTAATTTAACTTTGCTCATTCATTTTTTGTTCACAATAATTGTATAATGTAATATGTTCTTTGAACGAATAAATATTTAGTATAAGTTTTTTTTAAATACGTAGTGTGTATGCCGTGGTTCTGTGCACTATGGATCATCCCTGGAGTCATTCGATAAGAGTAGGACGTAGTCCCGACTTGGGGCTTCCTTATCTGTCGCGATATTGCCATGCTTGTGTAGAAAGCGACGTAAGGCAATATTCATAGCACTCACATAGTGTCTATATTCATTTGCATACGCAGTTTTTGCATGGAAAGATTTCAGTAGAGAGATATAATCTTTACCATTCTTTTAAAGTTGCAATTATGAGATAAATTCATGTGATAGCCGTAATGCATCAGTTAGAAAAAATATTTTGTTTGACAGAATGAGATACAGCTATGCTTCTACGAAAAATATACAACCCACATTTTGTATGCATACTTGTAATCTGATCTGATGAATATTGAGTTTTTAATAAAATAGTGATTGTAATAATTCAGAATAAATATAGATGTACTGTTCTGTAATATCATAATTATGTGGACATGATCATCAGTACACATGATATACTCTAAACAACATAGGTTCTTTACAAGGAATCCTTCAGTACTATTACCATGCAACCACATGATAACCCTAGCAGGGTTCTCCTGGGGTTGCATGGTCATAGTACTGAAGGGTTTTTTTTAAAGAACCTTTATTATTTAGAATGTATATGCGATATACCACTAACCTTTATCCATGCTATAATGTTAGTTTCACTTTTTTAGGATCAAACCTCTTGATCAGTCGAGCAGGTCTAAGCATGTTGCAAGTATAAATACCTTGTAACGCCATATTTTCCGTAGGGTCTTCTTTTCTCCGACGTTTGAGAAGTTTATCTTGAAGCTCGCTGACCATATGCGTCTGGTTACTCATGTTTACTCCGCATATCTGTCAGGGTAAACTGAAAATACTAGACTGATCTAACTACCGTGACAGCACCCCCTGGATATGTGTGGGGGCGATGGGATACCACTCGGTAATCTCTAAGTAGCCCTCCTTTATCGTCGGCTGAGTAAATACTGATGATTTATATCCCCTCCATGCGTAAAACACTATGTGATATCCGCTCATCATATTTAGATTTCTGTATACATATGTATACATATGCATACATACATATGTACTATGTACATTGCAACTGCCTAATTTTTAAAGGATTATATTTTGCGGAACATTTCACAGGGATATTCTTGTTATTCCCATCTTCCCGACAGCTAGGCTTGTCCTCGAGGCCGTCAGGCCTCGACGGCCAAGATGGTTATTCCACACATTACTAAAAAGTTATCCTAGCAAAAATAACGGATTGACGGTGTTAATTTCAGGTACGGTAGAATCAACAGGTTATTCCCCTGTTGCATAAAAAGTTAGCCAGCCAGGCACTTTAGTACGTGTTATAAATAATACACCATGTATGTATCCCATGCTATGATATAGGGGACAGCATCTTTTCATTATCCTATATGTTTTTGTTTTGTTTATGTAACAGTCAAGTGAATAATTCTTATGCTATGTGTAGTTATATGTCTTAAGACATTCGATAAGAATAGATGATGTTTTTACGTCAAGTGCTCTGATATTCCTTGTGCGTTTAAGTAAAATAACAAAGGGAGTCCCCCGTTTATCAAGGGTACTCCCCTATTTGGATTGTCCTGTCAAGAGACTCTGAATTGGAAATCCCTGCTTCGTGCTTTATAAATAGCTTGATAGACCAATATAATGTGCAATTTTTATATGCATACTTGAAACGTAAATTATTCTGTGTGAAATCTGATGTATCGAATATACATTTTAAAATTGAGTATTACATATAGCTTTATTATTTTGACAATATGGAAGACAACAATGCATTTCTAGTAGGGTCTACACTCAAACAATTCGTCGCCTCGGAGCTAAAGGATCCTATCTGCCACTCTAACGAGTGTCAGATAGGATCCTTTAGCTACGAGGCGACGAATTGTTATTTGTTGTATGGTACAATAGATTCCATCCTTTAATGTACCATGCAGAAAGCCAACCACGATTTAGCCAATGTAAGCAACAATTGACTGTCTGGTCTATAACGTATGCACCCCTATATGTGTCCAATGTTTGCTAATAGTCAGGAGGCTAAAGCACATTATCAGGAAATTGTGACCAACATTTTTGAGTTGGTATAAAATATGGGTTAATATCGTTTTTGAGAAACATTTGACCCATCAAAGAATCGATTGAGCGCAGGTTGAAGTACAAACGTATCATAGGTAACGTGGCACTGTTGCCTTGGTATTGTTTCACTGGTGCGAACATGTATTTTCAAATATCTATGCCTTTAACAGTCTTTTTGTGCAAAACAATAGATTTGCATCTTGACTTACGCAAAAACTGAAGGCAATGTGGGCGCACAGCCAGTCATTCATAGGCCTATACAGTACAACACAACCAACAGCAGAAATATAGTTTTAATTGAAGCCATGTGAACTGGCATATGTCAAGGGACCAGTTGAAATTTTATTTTGTGTGAAATCAGAAAGACTTACTATGAGGTTGGCTTTGCGCACAATGATGGTCTTAGGGACGCACTATTTGATATCTGGGGTGGGGGGGGGGGGCTAGAGTTTTTGTCGCTTGCAAACTTTTTATTTACCTCCGAGAGGAAAAAACCTTTTTTTTTGGCGAGCAAAGTTCGACAATTTTTTTCTATGTTTAGTCGAAGATTTTTTTTGTCCTATGCTTTCCATATTATGTACGTTACCATTTGTCGTTTTTTTCTGGTCGACATATTTTTCATCAATTTCGACAACAAACTTTTTTTTTCTGCCCACATTTTCAACAAACTTTTTTTTTCTGACTTTTGAGGCGACAAACCATTTTTTTCCAACCCCCTCCCCCCCCCCCCAGATATCAAATGATGCGTCCCCTACTGGCATTGCAGACAGAGAGCTGTTGTGATGACCGCCCAGCTATACATGACTGTGACAGTCACTAATTGTGGCAGACAGAAATCACGGGTAGCTTCAAAACAAAAACACACTACAGTTTTTAAAACTCAAGCTAAAGCCAGTTCTATATTGGGAGTGTAGAGGATCTTGAGACTTTTTTCTAAGAGCGTTGGGATTTTAATGTTAAACTTGTTATATTGGTACCGGGTACGCTACAATGTCAAACCCTCCAGGTTGTGTCAATGTTCGCAATACTCTGTATGATCCTAGAGACAAATTAATTAAATGTTTATTCATTTAGAAGGACTGTTGAATCTTTTACTTTGATGACATCTAAGATGTCAACAACGAAATTTGTTGGACTTGATGTAGATGTGTTTTCGGTGATGTCAGCCAATATCTGTGGTCTTGTTTGACGGATCACTTGAGTAATTTGGTTATCTCTCCCTTGAACAGTTTATTTGCCTCCGATTCACAGCTTTTACAAACATCGCTCTATTTGTTGACCAGGGTAACCTTGTTCTAACGGTTTTCTAATCCGACATCATCGCTACTGCTCGAAAGCTTAAGCATGTTTCTTGTTATCATTACTAAATGGGTGCATGTTCATGCTCAGTCACTGAACATTACAATGTCGTGTTCTCCTTATTGGCGTCACATATCCACCTGCTTGCCAAACAATGATATCACCCCCCCCCCCTAATCAAAAGTTAAGCATGATAGGTACAACGTACAGAGAGACTTGCTGTATGTGGTCAAGGGGAGAGTCGGGTTAGCCACGTTTTACAATATTTTGCCTGGTGTTTTCCCAGTTGATCGCTGTATGGTTGGGATAGTTTTAAAACATGGCTATATATTACATATAATATCCAACATCAATGAAAGATGAAAAGAAAAACTAAAAAAAAGTTATGGATACACAACTGAGAGTAGTGAAAGTGGCTCAATTAACCCGCTGTATGGGGTAAGTTGTGCCAAGCAATGGGGTAGGTTGATCACCTATGGTAAAAATTGCCAACATGTTATTTTTTGTCCAGAAGATGCAAAAATAAAAAAATAAACACTTCTGTAAATCACATAAGGGTCAAATTTGTTGACAAATCTCTTCCAAGTCCCAATAATACAATCGGCATTATAGCCTGTATTGATGCATGGATCATTGTTTTCTTGTATTTATTTAGAAGATATATACTATTATTGTGTCCTTATTATATTGACCTATTATATAATGTAATTTATTACACTATATCACATTCTATAATAATATATTATATTCCCACTGGGGCATGATGAGCCATGTCGAGTGGGGTTAGTTGATCCACACTGTGTTATAATATATTTTACCTACTGGGGTAAGATGAGCCATGAAAGGAGGTAATTGAGCCGGTTGATCAACTTACCCCACCTTATTTGGCTCAACTTACCCCACAACAGCCATATTGTAAAATGTAAAATTTTGTAACATTTCAATGATCCAGGTTGAGTGTTACATTAGCATAGGCTATCTTTATGTATTTGACTGCCTAACCCTATAGCAAGAATTTACAGAATCACTATTGCTTCTGTAATAAACATACAATCATTATAATATCTGAATTCTACTCACAACAGCGAAAAATGCATTTTTGAACCACAAAACTCCCTACCTGCAAAATGATCTGTGCTCACAACTTGGCCATGTAAGTAATATCACAGTTAATCACCAGGTGGTGTTGAAACTTCCTTAAAATCCCATGTGTAGAAATGCGAGAGGGTGGATCAACTAACCCTGAGGCTCAACTAACCCGACTCTCCCCTACAATTATATTATTTTCTCTGTCAATTAATGCAACAACGCAAATGTTGGTCCATACAAAGGAGTATAATTGGATGTATTTTGAGATTATATCACCGCCACACTTCAACTTAATGGAGTATTTTCCAGTCAAGGGAGGGTAAAATTGTTTGGCACCCCTTAGAACACAATACATGACAGAATCAATGATTCGAAACTATAATTAGTAAACTTGGTAAAATAAAATTAAAACTGAAAACGTCACAAGAAAGCAAGCGTTGGAAAGTTTTATCGGAGCGTGAACGTTTTATTGGATTAAGGGAAAAAGTGTGCATGTAGTGTTCGAAACCCACTGATGTGGATCTGAATATTAGACTACAATGTAGTAATCTATGCAGGAATGAAAATAATTTTTAAGTGACTATATATACGATTTTAATTAGAGACAAAAATGGCCACTAAATGAGGTAAACCAAAACTGGTTTTAGTAGATCAAGATGCGCACTGTTGTATCACAAAAACATTCCATATATATTTACAACAATATGTGCAGAGATTTTGTATTGAAGAAAAATCTTTCCAACAACACTTTTAATCTCTTAAAATTTGATGTAATCACTGCTTAAAAACAGTGTTCGGAATTACTTCTCACCAGAGCAGCTTGATAACATCAATCTTGAAAAGATGCACGTTTCTTCGTCACCTGCAAAAACGTGAAGCAGCTGATATTGGACTGAACATTAATCAAAACAGTACAGACTGAGCGTTTTTAATGACTTACATGAGAATCAGATTGGACACATGAATGAACGAATGAATGAATGAATGAATGAATGAATGAATGAATGAATGAATGAATAAATACAGAATGTGAATGTGCTATCTATCTATTAGCTTTATAAATCTAATACAATGTGTTTTATCATACATGGCTTTAGTTCACGTTTGTTGACACACATGCTAAACTGGGCCATGAGAGACGCATGGGATGTCGAAATAAATAAAATGAAACGGTCCCCCGCAGACACACATAATTTCAAATTCTGAGCACACTACAGTGTACCTCACAGTTGGTTTAAACATATGCATATTTATTTACCGAAGATTGCAAGTGTTAGACTAATGTATAGGCTCTCCTCAAGAGCTCTACCTCTTCGTTACAGAAGTTCTCCCAATTAAATGCTGAACCGTCACGTGTGAGCAGAGATAAAAATTATGTTTCTTTCAGATGTGAATACCAGAGCCGGGGACGAGCTCTGTCGTCACATACATCACATTAATTTGACTGTCGAACCATGTCGACGGTGACATATTTAACCCTTTAAGCCCTCACGGTGCATTAAAGCAGCATTTTACATCCCTGAAAACACACTTAATTTTACGACAACCAAGGGTTTTAGAATACTTATTCCCATGAAACTGGTTTACCAATACATGGTAATTTTCTTTAATTTTTAAACCACATCAAATAATCTTCATCCACTACAAGTCGAGAAATGCGACAGCAATTCGCGGCTTGTAGTGGATGAAGATGACTAGGGTAAATTCGGGGTTGAAAGGGTTAACATGTTTAAACAGCGATCATACAGCCTACCTTGCCCTAAATAAAAATTGCTCACCATTCTTCTCCGTCTGTCTATGGGAACCAGAAGTTGGTAATGCCCCTCTAACATCAGATGCGATATCTTAGATTAGCGTTTTCAACACATGTTACGAAACAAAGTCACGATAAAATTGCGAAACAACTTTGCTGAGACAAAGGGTGTAGCATCAATAATTACTGTACTCTATTGTGCAGTCTAAGATTATTGTGCAAATCATAGTTCAGTTTAAGATACCCTCTTATCATATAATATAATTTTACATTTTTTAATGACCTTTCACAGGTTGTGCACGATCTTTTGATAAGAGCCGTTCTCATATTGACGATAAAACACACTTCATGGCACAACGATGTCGGTTAGCACACATTCCAGTTGTTGGCCATATATGTACCTCCATATAAGTGGTCAAATTGTAAAGTTCAACACTATGACCTGATTGAGTCCCTTCAACATGTCATTTGGCCTCATGTCATGTTTCGGATATACCGCGTCAGAATAGTGGTCACCTTGGTTTACAATTATCAAGCCAAATTATTTGATGACATGAAGCGTCGCGTAGTGTGACTCAGGGAATCATATTAGGTAAACGAAACACCAGTAGAGACCCTAGTGAATGGACGTGAGACTCGTTTTGATCATCAGTGTGTTCCCAGCTGCCATCTGGTGACCAGTGATTAAATATAGGCCGATCACAATAATACTGTCGTGCAAATAGTCCAGTCCCTGCGTATAGACCTGCATACATTTATATGTCCCCGAAATTTCTCAGCGGATTTGACTATCGTGACTACTGGCCTTAAATAAAATCGAGGGTAGACATGTGGCCAGCGGGGCATAACTCCGCTAGGGGGCAAATTCAAAATGGCCGCCAAAAAATCCCTAAAACTCTAACTTCTGACCAAATGCTCATACAAATTCGTAAATACCTCATTTTTTACTAATTTAGGGGCGAGGAATTCATTTCTGATATTATTTCTTTATTTACTGGGGCCGTTGATGATATATTTTCAGTGTGGCGACTACTGTGATCATGGTTATAGCTTCGCAAGCTTCGCAAACAAAGGAAATGTGTTGTGAATAAATACAATTTAATATCACTTTTGACTGCACGATTGATAATGTTGGTAGTAGGATATATTTATGTAAGACATAAAGCAAAAGAACAACAATTCAAACCAATAAAATATATTTTATCAAATGCAGAACCATCACCACATTTGACAAGAGCGGATCAATTAATTTGTTTTCGAAGCAAAACAAAACCATCGTCAAATTATGTGTTGCTACACAGATCCATGACTCCCTTTTTCTTGTGACAAAACAAAACACAAGTGAATCCATTTAATTCACATTTGCACTTCATGGTGTCACATTTACCACCACATTGACAGGTCACAAGAAGTTCGGGAGGAATAGGATTGAGACATAGTTTCGGGACTAAAACATCATTTGCATTGGCCCAACCAAAGTCCTCAGGGTTCATATCAACTTGATCGTGGTTTTCTAGCAGCGTGATAGCCTTTCATACAACATAGAAAGATCGTTGGATGTGTCCATAGATAGCTGCAGATGTAGGGGGCAACTCATTCGAAGGTTTGCCATTCAGATAGAAATTATGTCTTGATTCGTCAAATGTTTTAACAGTGGTGCTGGAACGTACGCCTGTCCATAATTTTACAAGATAATGTTCAATGACACTGATGTCAGTCTCAGTCAAGGAATCATTTTCAGCAAATGTGCTCAAAGATAGTGGGTTACATGTGATCGCTGCATACTTTGTGCCAATTTTACTAACTACATCATTACCAGACAGGACATGAGCTTTAAGTAAGAAGTGCTCCCCCAGTTTGGCATGCAAACAATGCAATGGTATCTTTCGCCGATGCTCTCCTGTGCCAAATTCAACCCACATTTCTTGCAGACCCTTTTCGAACAAGGCAGTGATGTGGCGCAAAATTAGCACAACAGTATCAGTATCATTGGTGAAACAATTATTCGTTCACACCCTTTCTCTACACTCCAGTCAATGTGACACAGCAACCTGCTATCTGCTTCCTCTTCCCAGGTGGAAAGAAGAGATTCATCAGTTGCATATCCTAACCACTCTTGCCTTTGTGCTTTGACAATCTCATTATTAACAACCATCCCACTAAGAACTACTTTGTCAAGATTTAGAAGAGCCATTTTTCGGGCGAGGAGTTGAATGTTTTCCTTGTTTTTTGAGCTTGCCCAAAACTTCTTTATTTGCTTAGGAATTGGTGTCAACTCATCCAACTCATCCCCCAACATCCTCTGTTCGACGTGCCCTCTCCCCGTCTTTGACTGATAGTTCAAAATATGAATCAAAAAGAAGGTGTATATAATCTGATTCACAGATATGCTTTGTAGCACCAAAGGAAGTTTTAATAAAATGACCAAAGTTTTGAAAGTTTGACAGATCCGGGTATTGTCTAATTTTGGACATAAAATCAAAGACAACATTAGTTTTCATTTCCGAGATGGGGTCAAAACAGTAATTATCTGAATCCAATTTTTTTCCAGCTCAACAATAAGCTGTGATTTGTCAGGCTTAGTACAGCGGGAAAGAGAAGAGCAACTATCAAAAAGGGGGCTATTATCAATAAGGTCATGAGACAGAATCTGTTTAATGGTTTTGCCTCGTTCTTTAGCGATTTCTACAATATGTTGTGCAGCGGCAACTTGCTTCAAATTTGTAGCATGTTTTCTCAATGGCTTATGGATTAGACATTTGTCACCAGTCACATGTATGTCAAAGCGTGGTAGACTGATTTTAGATATTGTGGCGGATAGTTTGACTGTCTTTGCTTTAAATCGTTCATTACGAAACTCTTGGTACAGTCTCTCTCCAGTTTCAAAGGTCCTAAGAAGCCTACATGTGACCTCAGTTGCAACCATCTGCTGCGTTACAATGTTATGCAAAGGCACATTTAAGGATGTGATAACAAATGGGCTATGTCGTGACTGAAGAAAATCAAACAACCGGGCTACATTGGTGTCGAAAATAATTGATTTTCGACCACCAAGCTCATGGTGGACATTAGTAGCTTCGAGATGCTTCATTATACCTTGATTTGTGAGAGAATTGAGGAGGTTAGTGATTCCAGTTATCTCATGAAACAACAGTTCTAAAGGCAAACAACAGTAACTACTTGTGTGAATATAATATTGTTGATTTTCATGAATAGATAACAAGATAAATTATTACATAATGTTATATGTAACACGTTACTCCTATATAAGGTTACTTTGTGATGACACTGTGATGACAGAAGCACACTACTTATCTACTTATCACCTGTTGAGTACTGGATAAATTGGGATTTAATTCTAATACCATGTCAGCGTTACACACTTGTTGCGAGAGACGCAAATGGTTAATGAAGACGTCACATATATGGTTGCATTAATATTCATGTATCTTAATATAAACAATGTTCTTGCATTGTAGACGTAGGGGAGAGTGAGAGAAGTTGGGCCCAACTTGCCCTACGCTTTAAGCTTAGACCTGTCATGGCCCAACTTGCCCCGTGTAATAAAATAATGAAAAAAAAGTCAAATTAAAAATGCATTTTTCACAAAATTAATGAAACGCAACCAAAACCTTTTCCTTTTGTCGCGATTAGGTAGCTCAGCTAGTGCCCATATACAAAATCACAACTGATCCAGATTCAAGATTATCGATATATTTTTTCCAAAAGCTAAAAAAAAAATTAAATGGCCGGCATTTTATTGAAAGAAATGTAAACTGCAATTAAAACATTCTAATTTTGCGACCAGGCAAGTAAGTGCATACATACGAAATCACAAGCTATTTGTACTAGCGGTTTTCGAGATGTTCACAAGGACGCTAAAAATTCAAAATGTCCGCCATTTTTGTGAAATCACTGAAACGCAACAAAAACATTATTATTTTTTGGTCAGACAGTTATGTCAAGTTAAGAGGCTGATATAAAATCATTTAGTTTGGATTATTTAGTGATTGGAAATAAAATAAAAATTATATTAATCATCCAAATGTTACAGTTGGTTTATGTCCAACTTGCCCCAACCATGACACATCGGGTCATGCCACTTCTGTATGATACGTAATAAAACAAAAAACTGGCATTAATATATACGATCATTTTGTATTAATGAATATTGTTAGAGCACAAAAGACATTTGAAAAATATTAACGCAACTTTCTTCATTCTCTCCTATACTCAAGTATTGATTTAGAAATGACCTAGACCTATATATAATAGGCCTACACGCAAAAATAAAAAAAAGAGCTGATATATACATTATAGTTAGACTAATTGTATAGAATTGTATATAAAGTTGCATGGGATTAGAAACATTCAGTCTCACACTATTAATATTAGTTAATTAATAATATCAACATAAGTGTTTACTGGCTGACTGAGTCATGCATTAGTCAACCGACTAATCATTAAAATGTATGCGAATGCTTGATAATCTATACTTTACAACTATTTTTAAAACTTTACAGGCAAGATATTTCACAGTGACACTCGAATTAAAAAAATCTCTCCATATATGGATATTCCCAGTATTAAAAATCATCTTCAGATTAAAAAAAGAGCTTTTACATTTTGAGTAGAGATATTGCATGCTTAAATGCAAAATTTGATGAACTTTATATATTTATTCAGGATTAAAAAACGGTCTTTTTTTCAGTGCAATATGTTTACAGGAAAGCTGGTTGTCGCAACATTATGATATTTCTATGTACCAACTTGATGGTTATATGTCCGTGATTCGTTGAGAATAGGGCAAATAGTTGATTTCCAAAATGTCAAAAACGGCAGCCGTGTCGGCCTGGGCGATAATATGTGACATTATGTCTAGAAAGTAGAAGATCGACAGAAGATGAATGAAAAGAATATTTATTACGTTGGACCAGAATTATAATGAAATGATATGAGTTCATTGATTTCGAGTTAAATATGCAATTCTATATTTCTGTAATGTCCCGTCTAAAATTTAATCTTTATATACACTTTCATCAAATTGTAATTTTCAGTTCTCAATGTTTTCAGAAGTTCTCCAAAAAAATGGTAGCCAAAAATTGTCTTGTCATATGAGTGTTCAATTGGGGTTACGGTTCAACATGTTTAAGTAACAAAAGGCACATTCGATTGCAATATCGGAGCAAATCAGCGACATGGCCGCCCCCCTGACAATGGTCAGGAAAATATAACAAAATTAAGGTTTAACATGTTCTTCAAGAACACAGATTTTAACTACAGGACGTGTATATACATTAGTTGCTGTCCTCACGCGAACTGTTCTCACTTTTCCATCGTCTCCAGGAATTGTCTCAACCACTCGTCCGAGTTCCCACTGGCCTCGGGGTCTATTTTTTTCCACCATCAACACCAGATCATTTTTATTAACACTGCTTTGATCACGTAACCACTTGTGTCTCACAGTGAGAGCTGGTAAATATTCATTCAACCAGCGCCTACATACATGGTCGGCTAACACTTGAGCTTGTCTCCACCGTCGGCGACTATTAATCTCCTTATCAAGGCAAACATCAGGCAGTGGGAGACCACCAACATCCCTATGACTATGTAGAAAATGATTTGGCGTAAGTGCCACATAGTCATCGGGATCGGTACTGTTATGTGTCAATGGCCTACTATTTAAAACAGCTTCAACTTCAATAAGAGCAGTCCTCAAAACTGATTCTGTGACATATGTCTCTTTGAGAACTGACCTTAGTGCAGTTTTTACAGATTTCACTAATCTTTCCCAGGCACCCCCAAAATGTGGAGCATAAGGAGGATTGAAATGCCATTGAATACCTTGAGCACACACTAGGTTTTGGATTTTGGTTTGATCCAAATTTTCAATACATTCACGCAATTCTTTGTCAGCACCGACAAAGTTCGTGCCGTTGTCGCTAAATAATTCACCAGGTTTACATCGGCGTCCGATGAAATTCCTCAACACCAAAATGAAATCATCGGTTTCAAGCGAGGCTGCTAGCTCAAGATGCACAGCCCGTGTAGCTAGGCAGGTGAACAGACAACCCCACCGTTTAACAGCAGTGCGACCTCGCTTAGCTATCATTGGTCCAAAATAGTCGACACCTGTATAGTGAAAGGGACCATGTAGAATATCAACACGACTTGCCGGTAGATCTGCCATTATTGGTACTTTAGGCCTTACATTACGCCTTTTGCATGACAGGCAATCAGTCACTGTCTTCCTAGCTAAACGCCTTGCATTCAAAGGCCACATTTTTTCGCGAACATGTGAGATGAGCTGTTCTGGGCCGCAATGGATTAGATTTATGTGGGCGTCAGTGAAAATCAAACGTGTAGTGTGATGATCAGGAGGCAAAATAATTTGAAATCGAGCCTCGGCAGGTATCGGGGCTTTTCGCAATCGGCCACCTACCCGAAGGTGCCTGCCATCATAAAAGGGTTTTAGAGGTAAAAGCGGGCTTCTCCTTGTAACCTCACCACACGTCTGAATATTCACAATGTCGACCCGATAAACATCCCATTGTGCCTGCCTTATTAAACACAATTTTGCTTCATCAATTTCCTTTGACATTAGACATGGATTCTGAATTGCAGTAAATTTACAGCGTTTCACAGCTGACAAAAAGTTATGCATAGCCCGTAAAATCCACGCAGTTTGACGTAAGAGACGTAGAAAGTTTGAGTAGCGTTCCGGCTGTATTAGTGAAGAAAGGTCGAGCTTAATAAATGTAGCTTCTCCTGCTGGAAATTCATTAAGAACCGTTTTGATTGACATTTGCATGTTCACTTTAGTTTTGACTTCCGGGTCTGCAGAATCCAGTTCTTCTATTAAGACTGATTTAGGCCACCTATTCTGACCTTGAGTTAGGAAAATAGGTCCAGCAAGCCAGGGGTGTTCAGCAATTAGCGACTTAGCAGGTAATCCACGCGTACAAAAATCAGCAGAATTACTGGAAGAAGGCACATAACGCCATTGTTCAGGAAGCGTTTTTTCTCTGATCTCACAAATTCTGTTTGCGACGAATGGTTTGAAGCGACGATTTTCATTTTTTATATAGCGTAATACAGTGATTGAATCTGTCCAAAATGTGACTTGTTCTACTTCAACACTGACTTCAGATTTCAGAGTCGACCACAACCTAGCAGCCAGCACCGCCCCCTGTAATTCCAGACGAGGAATCGATAATGGAGATTTTATTGGGGCAACATGGGTTTTGGCCGCTAAAAAGGAACAGATTATAGCTTTATCATCATCTTCATAGTTGAGATATACCACCGCACCAAATCCCTTTTCTGAGGCATCGGCAAATATGTGTACTGACACTGCTGTAGACTCCGGTGTGAATTTGAGATGGTGTCTGGGCAGCTTAAAGTTTTCTAAGTCCTGCAATTCCTCAAGCCAACCATCCCAAAGTATAGAGAATTTGTCTGGAATACTATCATCCCAGTCACACTTTGACCTCCACAACTCTTGAATAAGACACTTTGCTCGAAATGTGAATGGGGCAAGAAAACCACAAGGATCGAAAATCGAGCTGACTGTACTCACAATTCCCCTTTTTGTATGAGTAATGGGCTTGAGATACGGTGAGAATATAAAACAGTCCTCACTGACATTCCACTTCAGACCCAATGCACGCTGAACTGGAAATTCGTCCAAATCGAGATTCAAATTCTGTACTGCCCGATCTTTGTCCTCGAAGGTGGCTAGGATACCAACGCGATTTGACATCCACTGACAAAGACGGAAGCCCCCTTTATTCAGTAAGTTCGCAAGTTCGTGAGCTAATTCTGTGGCTTTTGGCTCTGATGGTACTGATGTTATGAGATCATCAACATAAAAATCGCGTAACACAGTTTGAATCGCTAATTCACTGAAACAGTCTGCATTGTCCTTGGCCGTACGCTTTACAGCATAATTTGCGCAGCAAGGGGAATCAGCTGCGCCAAAAATATGCACACACATTTTGTAGGTGTCCGGTGGACCTGGTTTTGAGAAATCAGTTTTCCAGAAAAAGCGTAATGAATCTGTATCGACATCCAGGACTCTAACTTGGTGAAACATTGCTTGGACATCAGCAACTAGAGCAATTTCAAACAATCTGAATCTTTGTATCACTCCAAACAGACTATTGAGTAAATCTGGGCCTGTCATCAAGTTATCGTTAAGTGATGTGCCATCATGTTTGGCTGCAGCGTCAAATACAACTCTGACCTTTCCTGGTTTGTTAGGATTGGTTACACCATGATGTGGTAGGTACCATGTTCTAGGGCTAATTTTGTTTTCTTCACTTGGCGTCAATTTACGTGCATAGTCTTTAGAAATATAACCTTCAATACAGGCAACATATTGTTCTTTGAATTTCTCATCCCGTTGAATTTGACGAATCAATGTATTAAATCTACTTCTGGCCACACTGATGTTGACGGGCAGATTACTTTTATCTTTTTTCCACAACATGCCTACTTCATAGTGTCCATCGGTTAGGTTAGTGGTATTTTCAAGAATTCTCAACGCTCGACGATCTTCTTCAGATTCTTCATTCTGGCACTTCTCGTAACTGACCCCAAATGATTCTGTGAGCCAGAAATTTTGCACCTGGTTGTGAAGTTTTTCTGCAGCGCTGATGAGATTTATGTTGACTTGTGTTGTGTCCGATTCACGATTTATAGCTCCCATAAGCGACCAACCAAAAAGTGTTTGTACTGCTATCGGCTGGTTCGGTTGACCCACTCTCACTTCAGATTGAATATGTGCCTGGGGCACATTGGCACCTATAAGTAACTTGATTTCACCATGTTCTATATCTGGAAATTCCAGACCCTGTAAATGGTCACAGTTTTCATTTTCACCAATGTGCTGTGCAGGGCATTGAAATTCAGTATTTACAGTCCATAACTCAGGAATATGAAGTGATTCTGTATCTAAGTTACTACATGATTTAAGAGTGACAGCGACTTGACGTGATAGCGCAGACGATTCAGACAACATTTTTTGTGATCCCTTCAAACCAAGATCTTTAGCAAGGTCCTCTTTTATAAGTGTTACTTCACTGGCATTGTCAAGCAAAGCGTATGTTTTAATCACAGTACCATTTTGCCCTTGAACTTGCACAGGTACTATCTGAAAATAGACTTTAGTTTTATTTGAAGCACCTTTAGTAACATTTATTTTAACTTCCTCATTTGAAATGTTGTGAAGAGTAGTATGGTGTTTCTTATTGCAGTCTGACTGTCTGCGTCTGACAGGTGATAAGCATTTTACGGTTTGGTGTCCAAATTTGAGACAATTGAAGCATAGTTTTTTCTCTTTAACAATTGACCACCTATCTTGTGTCCCTTTATTCAAATATTCATTGCACCGAAACAAATAATGTTGTTCTGTACATATGGGACAGGCTTTCTTTGTGGTAGAATTTTGCTCCTTTCCTGATGCGACACTGCTACTGCTGGTAATTTTTTGTTGCTTCTCACTTACACCCTGTTTATTATTTTCATCTGGGTGTATTTTAGCCGTGTTTAATGTTACAATTGACTGCTGCTTGTCCCTGTTGACAGAGCTACTAAACACTTGTGTCTGCTTCGCTTTTCTGTTGTTGAATGAAGGGACCTTAACTGCATAAGGACTGAGGTCGGCCTTTACACGTTCTCTCAGCCAATTTTGTAAGTCTATCAGAGATGGTTCTCGGTCATTAGACACATTCTTTATATGTTCATTCCATTTTCCCACCTTGTCTGCGGGTAAACGTTTAGATGCTCTAAGCAATGTGTCACTGCTACTGAGATCCGCCCTGTAATGCAATTGGTCGAGTGTGGTGATACAATCTCTAATTTTTACATAGAATTCCCTCATTGCCACAGGATCATGTGTAGGAATTGCTGGTCCAGATGTAACACCTTCTATATAAGCTCTGGCCACAAGCAGATGATGACCAAATGCTGCTTTCAGTTCTTTTAAAGCGAGACCATAGTTACGTCCAGTGTACCCTAGTCCCCGCACCAGTTTTTGAGCATCACCTTTTACATGAGACTGCAATAAGTCCATTCTTCTAGTGTCAGTGATGCATGGACGACAATGTATTTGAACATAAAATTGTTCCACAAATTTAGGCCATAGGAGGGCAGAACCATCAAATATAGGCAGGGCAATTTTAGGCAGGTCACGCTCACTCTCCACTCGTACAATTGCTTGTGCTAAATGATCTGAGGTGGATAACGCTTCTGGCATTGCTATAGATGTCTCCTGTCCTAGGACTAACTTGTCAATCCATTTATCAATTGGCTCACTAGACTTCAGTGGTAAGTTGCAAGAATTATCATTTATTTTAGGCTCCCATGGTGGAGCTGCAGGATTGAGAGATCCCTTAGTATCAACAAGATACATGTCATGTAACCTACTTTGACGATGCGCGGCATTATGATTAACAGGTACAGTAGCTGACTGAGTTTTACTATCTGCGATGGATAGCTGCTCTATTGACTGATCTACCAAGTCATATGAGTTTGTGTGCATAGACTCAGCAGGCTGTGTCAACTGCGGCTGGTGATTATGAGTGTCAATTTTAATATCAGGAATTCTTGACGTAACGGCCTGAATTGGCTGCTGTGCCATATTTTTATTCACCGTAACAGGCTGTGATGGCTGCAGCTGCTGTGCCATCTTGTTATGCGATATATCAGGCTGTTGCATTTTTACAATGTCTATTTTAACAGTCTCTGATGGCTGCTGCTGCTGTGCCATCTCATTATAATTTGTGTGATGCGTGATTTCAGTTTTAGACACTTCATCTTTGGTAGATGGTAGAGGCTGTGGCTTTTCAAGTTCGGCAACTGGAGGTTCAATTATGACAGGCTGTAATGGCTGCGGCTGCTGTGCCATTTCGCTAGGCTCATATGATACTCGCTCATTCCCGATCTCATTTTTGGGGCCACTATCGCTTAACCACTGTTCAACGTAACGTCTCTTTATAAGTGTTTCTGATGCCTGACTTGCAGCTTTTTGTGCGTAATCAGGATTGTCATCAAGCAGAAATTCCTCTAACATTTGTTCTTCAAGCTCAGCAACTTCAACTTCTTCTACAGATTTTTGTTTTAACTCATTAAATTTGTATTGGACTTTTTTCATTTCAAATTCGGCCATTTCTTTTGATGCCTGTAATTGAATTTCACTTCGTCGTTTTAGTTGTTTAGTTTTCAAGTGAGCTTGCGCAGCTTTTAATTTGAGTTCTCGGTTTTGATCAATTGACGAATTTCGACTGGGGTGATTACTATGTGAGGCTATTGATTTAATATTTAAACTTCCAATACTGGCCAATTCAGACTGAGAAATCACATCTTCGTTCTTTAAATATAACTTGATGTCGTCAAGACATTTTTGTGCAGCATTTTGCTGGTCTGAGAGCCATACTGCAGCAAAATCAATAAGACCTTTGTCCTTCGCCACCCCGACATAATGCACGTTAGCGTCTTCGATGTGTTAGCGTTTCGTCGATCTTGTTGGAGTACTTGAGCATTGTGGCTCGCGAGCGGTGTGTATCTATGCCTCTCCTTATTTCACCAATTAACCTGAAAAGGCGTGAGGCATGAGTTTTCCGCACATTATCAAGTGCTACAATGCGCACCTCGGCGTAGTCGGTGTCGTGTAATCTCTTCGGCGGAATGCCTCTGGTGCTCCTGATAGGCCGCTGCATAGACGCTGCTTTAACAGAATTACTTGCACTTAGTTTATGCTTGACATTACTGCTAGTTCTACACACCGGTTCTGAAGACAAATCAGTCGCATCTCGATCAGCCATGTCGCGATTGTCAGACTCGTAATTTATGAAAACACAGTCACAGCACAGTGATAGTTCAATGTAGTCTAGACTAACTGTAAGTGGCTAGGCCTAGGCTAATTTCACTCAGGATGCGCAGAAAATGTTCACATTGTAAGCCTTTGATGACACTGACAAATTCATCAATTATGATTGATGCAGTCTGGACTTGATCATCATCATGTGACATGTCAGTCATTCATCATTTCATGACGAATGCTTTAATTTAATTTTAAATCATGATGAGAATATTTCAGAGTTCAGTTCAATTCATCAATGAATGATTGTTTTCAGCAATTTGATAAATTTTAGACCGTTTTGTCCGTGATTCGTTGAGAATAGGGCAAATAGTTGATTTCCAAAATGTCAAAAACGGCAGCCGTGTCGGCCTGGGCGATAATATGTGACATTATGTCTAGAAAGTAGAAGATCGACAGAAGATGAATGAAAAGAATATTTATTACGTTGGACCAGAATTATAATGAAATGATATGAGTTCATTGATTTCGAGTAAAATATGCAATTCTATATTTCTGTAATGTCCCGTCTAAAATTTAATCTTTATATACACTTTCATCAAATTGTAATTTTCAGTTCTCAATGTTTTCAGAAGTTCTCCAAAAAAATGGTAGCCAAAAATTGTCTTGTCATATGAGTGTTCAATTGGGGTTACGGTTCAACATGTTTAAGTAACAAAAGGCACATTCGATTGCAATATCGGAGCAAATCAGCGACATTATACCTGTATTTCCGAAGGTAGAAAATGTAGCTCTAAAAGAGGATTGGTTATTTATTTACATGAAAAATGTACATATTCAACTGTTGCACTTTATGAACGATCCGACGTATGGGGAGGTCAATTTATACAAATTTCTGGAAATGAATTGTCATATAAATTATTACTTGGTAATGTGTACAGACCTCCAAGAGATATCCTAGAAGATTATAATACCTTCAATGATGAATTCAGTCATGTTCTAGAGCAACTTTATATATTTAGCAAAGTCAATATGGATTTAGAAAAAAAACATTCAACGGAATTAGCTTGTTTAGAATTAACTGACAAATTATATAGATAAAAGTAAAATACCTATTGGAATATTTCTAGATCTTTCAAAAGCCTTTGATACATTAAATCACCAAATTTTAATTTAAAAAATAGATTTTGATGGGGTATCAAGACAGGCCAACAAATTATTAACAAATTATTTATCCGATAGAACCCAATAAGTAGATTTTGAAAACTGTAAATCTGATATACTCAACGTTGCCACTGGCGTTCCACAAGGGTCAATTTCAGGGCCATTGCTTTTTATAATTTATATTATTGACATTATTGCCTCTAGTAATTTTTTTGAATTCATTTTATTTGCCGACGATACTACTCTAATTACTACAATTGATATGCAGGATAAAAAAAATTGAGAGAATAATAAATAAAGAGTTAGGAAAAATTACATTATGGTTTAAATTAAACAAATTATCTTTTAATCTTGCGAAGTCTAATTCTATGTTTTTTCACCAGCCAAAAAAAAGAAAATATTTATTTCTACAATAGAAATAGAAGATACTAAAATAAACTGTGAAAAAATTGTGACTTTTTTTAAATTTAAAGTAAACCAAAATGTTACCTGATCACATAGAAAAGGTTGCTTGTAAAATAACAAAAGTAATTGGCATTATCCACAGAATAAAATGATATGTACCTAAGATGATAATAGTTCAACTATATAAAACATTAAAGGGACTGGCCCAGGCTAAAATCATCAAAAAATCGGTGATTTTATTTCGGTTTCTTAATATGACCATATGATGTAAACATGTACATAGACTAGAACTGCAAATTTTTATAATTTTTGTGCTGCGCATTTACCAGTTAGGCTAGATATAGATACGAAATTCGCGCATTTCCTATTTTTGACATGGTTGTCAATAATTAGAAATCGGGAATTTCGTCTCCATATCTAGCCTAACTGGTGAATGCGCAGCACAAAAATTATAAAAAATTGTAGTTCTAGTCTATGTACATGTTTACACCATATGGTCATATTAAGAACCCGAAATAAAATCACCGATTTTTTTATCATTTTAGCCTGGGCCAGTCCCTTTAATCCTTCCGCATATTAATTATGGTATTTTAATTTGTGATCACCAGCATGATAAAACTACGCAGTTACAAAAAATAGCGATTAGATCTATTACATTAAGCAGATATTTAGCTCGTTCTGAACCTAGAATTAAAGGTTTAAATCTCTAAAAGTACCGGATATGTTTAAATTGTGTCAAATTTAATTTTAACAAATACAGTAATTAAAATTTACCAGAATATTTCCTAGGATTAATTTTTGCCAGAAAATGTCTAAGAGTTTTGTCTTAAATTGTTATGAATGCAATCGATAAGTTGTCATTATATTTGTTTGTTAATCTTTAATGTACTTTAAAAGAGGTTTTGTCATAAAGCGAACAGTAGACATGAGTCATGTTTTTGCATTAAACCAATGGACGGTGCCTACTTACTCCCAAAGTAAGCGGATACTGCCTTTTGGCTTTACAGGGGCAATGCAGCTCTATCATCAGCTCTCCGTGGGGAGCCGATGCGTTCTCTCATGTATTTTGCGATGATCCTTGTTATTGTTTTTTTTAACTGGTGGCCTGCATGGTAGCGACCAACATTGATCTTAATGTAGGTCTCCTGATCCTCACAACATATGTTATTTTTGTCATCTTATTTGGTATAGTGTACATCAATCGGTTTCTAGCTGCAGTGGCTATTTAACTGTTTAAGGAGTTACCCAACCACAAAAAGTAACATTATGTGTCAAATAACAAAATGAAGCTTAACATCTCTGGAGCGGGAAGGTTGCTAAATAAAGTATCTTGTATTAGCCTTTTTTTTCTATAGACGTGATTGTAACAACACTAGTTGAAAAAGGTCTAAATCGATCTTAAAACTTTAGAAAAGAGGCTTTGCACGATGTTATGTGTCATTCGGTTTCAACTTAAGTACTACAATATGGGGTGGCGCTCAAGCCCAAGGTAACCGTATACATGTCATTCAAATAATTATACATGATACTTCCTAATTTTGAAAATACACAATAAAGTTTTTTTTAAATTCTACACAGTTACTCATTATATGCAATTTAAAATCCAAAATAGTTGCAATGCAAATTATGTTTTTAGACTATACCAACATAGAATGAGTATATGACAACGAGTTCCAGATACACAATCTGTGCTTTATTGCAGCGTGCATTATTATTTTGTGAAGTTATAATCACAAAATAGCAAAACAAGTAGTTTCTCTTTGAATATGAAATTACATTGAAATATTAATTAATATAATTTTTTTAATTGTGAAGAACATAATTATGAAAAGAGGTATTACATACGATTATAAGTGTATCACAACCATCATCTGTAATAATGTATGTAGTCATTTGCGACGATTTTGGCAAGCCTCAGGTGGCAACCATTTTGAATTTACAAAAACATCACATTCAATTTCGTATGTATACTCTGTCCATAATTATATCAAAATCAGTTGGTCATGCTGATAACTTTCACTTCATCAACACGACAAATGACACAGAATTTCGTTTCGAAATCCATTTATCAGTCAGAGAAAGTGATGCCCTCAGGTAAATATTTTACTTACTCCAGGAGGTAAATTTAATAAAATAATCCTCAAGGCATGGTTCACAGTAAAAGCTGCATTATATCATTATAAAGACATGTAGCATGTTGTGCAAGACTACAGGGAATACGACTTGTTTGGTGAGACTTTTTGTCAAGTGACAGGTGATTATATAATCTGGAATAAGGCAAGAAACACGAAAGATTGATGAAAAACAGCTTAATTGCTTACATTTGGAACACATTTCCTGAATTTTCCCTATAATGTATCGATATAGAAATGTGTGCCGATCGAAGAATGACATATGAGCTATAAGAACAAAATATGACCCTAAAACCGGCACACTGTCTTATGCTTCGAAAATGGTTTTGAACGTAGCACTGTTCAACTAATATTTACATCACCAGGTAAATACGACATGAACTTGAGCAGGCCTGCAAAAACAATTATACTCCTTCCATTCACCAGAGGAGGCTCTAATTTTGAGTCTTAATTTATTTACTTGAAGACGTAACTTTCTGAAATTACACATTTTAAATAGACTTGTCTATTAAAATGTTTTTGTCAACTGTCGGCCTGATGACTTTTACCAAATAGCTAGCCCTGGATAAAGTTGCCCGGGCCTTCCGGTATTGTCAATCGCTCACTATTTCCCGGCAAGGATCGAATGTATTTCTTTTCGGCAGTGATTAGCTCAGCTGTCAAATTGCGAATATTTTATGCGATTTGCTACACAAATAAGTGTTTAGCGAATGTTTTTTTGCGAATCTATATTCCTGTCATCTTTGACGATAGCGACACACGCTTACAAACTACGAGGGCTGACTGATCAGTCAAACGACGCTACGGCGACACTACGGTGCCATCAAAAGCCAAACAGTGGCAACTGCTTACTGAATGTAGGCTATGCTTACTGCTGTTTGCCGAAATTTGATAGCAGTTTCTGCTCGGGAGTCTGGATTGAAAAGAAACGATTAACTGCTTTTACATGTTTTACAGCGACTGGAGTAGTTTAGCCAATGTTGTTTTAAAGCTGGATCAGCGTAACAGACGCAACAGCCAACAGACAGTTTTCTGAATGCCGTGATCCCGAGCCGTTATGCTTCCGTAAAATCACTGATGTGCGGTGTCACAAAAATCGCAGCTCAGAAGTACCACGGGGAGCAATCATTGGGGTGGCGTCAAGTGAAAGATCAGCTGCGGCAAGTTCAAACACCATATTATCGTTCACTTTTGAACCACAACAATGGAAGATGGGCGGAAACAATCAGCGACAGCAGCCTGATTAGCATAAGTATACCCAAACAAACATGACCACGGAACACTAGAAAATATATATGTTCCAAACGGAGCTGCTGGTGGTATACTGATAAATGGATCGATGAGAACTAAGCAGTACCATTTCACAGCACCCATCTCCTGGTCGTGTATGTTCACACTTTTGTCGTCAACAGCACTGTCTGGTGCTCACAATTTTGTGCAGTAACCACTAGTAACTACTCTGAACACTAGGAAAATATCTTATCTTGCCCAGCCGAAAGTATCAAGTGTTTCTAAAGTCCCTAAGTATTTTAAATGTAATTTTCCAGCAGCTGCATACTAATTTTTCGTGGTGAGGCTGGTGTGGAGTGACGGATGGTCTGGTGTTGAGTGAAAAACAGGTCTTCGTCCAGACTGGTCTTAATTTTTTGCTAATGTGAAGGATTTTTGAACATTGTTGATTCTACACTGACAAAAAAATCATGTCGCAAGCATATTATTTTTCCCCACAGTAGTCATACACCATAAATTATAACTGAGAGCATATGTTTTGCTGCATTACATAATGTTTTGTAATTTAAAATGGTATTTTAAGGTTTCAGCGCAGCCTATAGTCACTGAACTTCAAACACAGTAGGCCTACTATAAATCTCAGTTCATTTTATGATATCTATTATAGTATAAATCCAATTTTTCACCATTTAGGGGGTGGATGTATTCGTCATTGTAATTGGCTCATACTGCATGACACTCTATCAATAGGATGTCCCTAGTTGCACTGTCAACTAGATACATTTTTTTTATTTTTTTGTCGAACACACTTCAAATTATGACTAGAATCCATTAAATAGCTGACAGAACTTGAATTATGAATTCAGTCCATTAAATAGTTTGCAATACTTTATGGTTAACTTGAAGTATTATAGTTCCGGGGAAATGATGCATATCATGTTCAAATGCACATACTATAAAAATAGTTGTATTTAACATGTATACCGTTTAATGTGATATAGACCTCACCAAAACACCCCTGAGAGGTTACAGGGATAACACAGGAGTTGGAGGGTTTTTTCTCCCCTCCATTTCAAATGTCAATACTTTCTGATATGGCAGAAATGGTCCGAAAAACACACTGATATTATATTTTGACCAATGGCCAATATACATTGATCACATCTGATAAGGCCCAACCTAAGTAAACATGGTGAAGAGGGGTTGTATTTCACATTGTTGTTACCAAGGTCATGACAATGGTCATCTCAATGTCACGGCAAGGTCAAATCAGCTCAAAACAGCTGAAAATATCTTGTTTTTGGTTTAAGGGTGATTTGAAGGGGTGGGGGGGGGGGGGGAAATCCCTCCAACCCTTATGTTATCCCTGTAACCTCTCGGGGGTGTTTTGGTGTAGGTCTGTGTTGAGATATATGTATGTTTCATAGCATAATGTATGTTTCATAACACAATGTTGGCAAAAACAACAAAAATAAGCTATTTTCAACCGTTTTGCGCTGATTTGACTCTGAGATGACCTTACCATGACCTTGGGATAACTCCTCAATTGGATAAATTCCCTATGAAACCCAACACCAACCCATGTCATCATGTGTACTTGGCTTGGTTTTCGACCTATTTATATGACACATTCGTATACAACCCTAAATTTCAGGGGTACCATATACTTCGATGACCCCTGGTGACCATGTCCATGCATAGCAAATATGCAGACCACCTGAAAGTAACTTGGTACATAATAATGTAAAAAAATATATGTTGTACATAAATCCCCAGGGAGGGGGGTTTCGACTTTCAGCCCATGGTCTAGTAATCAATACAATTTTCAGATAAACGTCTGTCGTTGTAGAAATACGAACTGAGGTTTATTGATATAGTATGTTTCTGCTTTTCGTGCCTTCTGAGAGACCATCTGCGGCTAAATTGATTTCCACATTTAGGACATCGGTGTACGGCCATGGGGGCAGCGAAATATTTTGTGTGCCTAAATGTCTTGTAACGCTCTGGGCATCTTAAGAATACTTTTCTCTGTGTTACATATTTTCATATGGAAGTGCATAGCTCGTTGTGTACCGAACGAGTCTGAACAGCAGTTGCAGACATTTGGCTTGATTTTGTTGTGCACATTAACATGCTCTACAAATCACAGAAATAACTATAGACGATAACAAAGTGTTGAAAACCTAAATTTGGCAAGAAAAACCAGCACAACGTATAAGAAAATAGTGCATAAAGCTCATTTGGAGTATAAACAAAAATGAATTCACAAATTACGCCTACTGCAGTCACAAAACCCAAAAAAGTATTGGAAAATTGTTACAGGTGAAAAAACGTCAGAAATTCATTCTAACATCTCATTAGATATATTTAAAACATTTTGAGAAACTCGCTTGGGAATAAAAGTAGTGATGTGAGTGACACCAACAATTAATCGGGGGGCTCGGATCAAATAATAAACGAATTTCTGAAACGTTAAGGCCACGAATTTTCTCCATACTATACAAAAATATTTAACTTGATATTAGAATCAGGGCACATGCCTGACGATTGGTGTTTAAGCGTAATTCGGCCTATTTACAAAAACAAAGACTACAGAGGAATTTCACTACTGAGTTGTTTTGGTAAATTTTTCAGAAGTTGTTTGAACAGAAGACTAACCATTTTTATTGAAAATAACAATATTGTACAAGCCGAATAAGCAGGTTTTAAAGCGGATTTCTCAACAATTGAACACAAAATTGTTCCAAAATCACTAGCTGAATTATACCTTAGTGAGCGCAAGCGATTATACTGATGTTTTATTGAATTAAAAAAACCGTTTGACACTATCAATAGATCAACTTTGTGGTCAAAGATGCTAGCATCTGAAATTTTAGAAAAATTATTTGATGTATGAAAAAGCTAAATCTAGCGTAGCACTTACAGCAGAGGCACAGTCATATTTTTTCACCTGTAACATCGGTGTACAACAGGTAGAAAATCTGTCTTCGCTTCTGTTCTCCATATATCTACACGACCTAAAGTTGTTCATATCGCGTAAATGCAGCGAACTAAAATACAATGAAAACATGCAAAGAGAGCACTTCATGAAGAAATTGTAACATATTTTAAACTTTATATACTTTTGTACGCTGACGATACAGTAATACTAGCTGAAAATCCCAAAGACCTACAAGCATCATTAGATGAGATGAAAAAATAGTGTAATTCTTTTGATCTGCACATAAACGTGTGGGCTATTTCACTCAACTCCAGATCATCCGTCACCCCACACCAGCCGCACCAAAAATTAATGGGTATTCAGCGCTGTCAAATTTAATTTAAAATACTTAGAGGCTTCAGAACGACTTGATACTTTCCACAGGGCAAGTTAAGATATTTTTCTAGTGTTCGGAATAGTTACCAGCATTTTCTGTGCAACATTCTGAGCAGCAAACAGTGCTGTTGAAGACAAAATTGCGAAAATGCAGGACCAGGAGAAGAGTGCTGTGAAATGGTACTGCTTAGTTCTCCACTATTTATTTATCAGCACACCATCAGAAGCTCTGTGAAGAACGTAAAGATATTCTAGTGTTCCGTGATCATGTTTTTTTGGGTATACTTACGTTAAACTGGGTGCTGTGGCTGCTTCTTTGTGTCGATAATATGGTATTTGCACTCAACGCAGCGCATCTTTCACTCGACACCAATACAAAGCACTCAGCACCACCCCAATGATTGCTCCCCGTGAGTACTGCATTGTCGCCGCGGCCGTGTGTGGCATGGCTTGCGCATGCGCAGTCATCAGCGCCGTCATCGCACGTGGTCAGTAGGCCTATGTAGCGGGACGCTGGTTTATCAGCGTGTAGCTGGCTAACCCCACAAACACGAGACGTTGACGTAATGTTCATTTAATGTTGGCCCATTGTCTGCAACGCTGGTTCAACATTAAAGCGGGGCTCAACGTCCCGTGTTTGCAGGGATAAATAGGAATATGATATAGGCCTAGTGTGTCAGAATCTTCGACGCTGCCCATTGGTTAGTCAATGAACATGATGAATGCTTATGATGCTTATTGGGATATGTACGTAGGGTGTAACATAGTCTATAATATTTCCAGTAAACTGTCACAGTGATGCAGATCTCGTGTAGGGCTATGATATGTTGGTTGAAGGCTGGACTGACGTCCCAGATGCCTGTAGGCCATATAACATTAAACAAACATATGCAGATGGCCTCAACCACAACATCATGCTATTAGCAGTGATTACCAGAATAAACAGATCTCGTGGTGACTAGTGACATCTGAAATTTAAGATTAGAGTTATACCTAATAGTCTAAAACAATGGCAAGGAATTAAATTATGTGAATAAAAAAATGTAGGCCATAGAGTTACATTATTTCCATTATTTATTACAAATTAAGGTATTTGTCAGACCAGATAACTCTTAACCAGTAGAATTCTCTGGTCAGAAAAGACTAATTTTAGTGAACTGATCAAATTTTTCCACTTTGTAGAAATCACTACATGGACAGATATTTGAACAGCCTTATGAAAAAGAAGCATTGAGAGTAACTGATTATAGGCCCCTACTATTTCTTTGTCACACGCTACTTAACCCTAAAAGTCAATAGGTCTATAATATATCTTTATCCCCAAACGCATAGGGCCTAAATCATGTTGTTTACTGTTTATATCACATATAATATGTATAGCTGACACTGGCAGTCTAGTGCTGCCTGGAAATTATAAAAAAGGGGTCATAATTTCAAATGGTCTCTAATTTCTTATTCACCCAATATTTTGATCACTCCAAACAAATATATGCCCCAAATTAGCCCCATTTATCTGTTACCATACTTTGATATACATACAGTGACACATAGAATAGACTACTAGACAAAATTAGTAGACAGACATGTTTTATTTCAAAAAAAATTGTGGCATAATGTAATTTATATAAAAACCTAGCATTCAACATGTGCCGGTAGCCGCGCAATTGGCGACATTCCGCTACGATGAACTAACAGTAAATGTTCCTATAGAATACACACAATCATGCCATCTCCCATTTCGCGTAATAACTGGATGACCATACATTGTATATACCTCGGTAACAGCATCATCGCATAACGCGATAACATATGGATATGAAAGGGTGCGTCTGCCACTTTAAAAGTGACAGATGGGGCTCACACCCTTTCATATCCTGGGGGAAGATATATCGCGCTTTTAGCGTGGTATAACCATGATAACAGGAGCATCATATTATACCGCAGTTTAACAGGATCATCATATCGTGTAATAGGCATATATATATTATAGCGCCGTCACAAAATCGTTTTAGTATTCGAAGTAGGTGATAAAAATATGCATACTATACTCAGATACTTGATTATGATCACAGTTGCACATAAGTGATCATATCAGGTACAATTTTTTTTATCACTTCCTGCTAAAAATATTTACCTCTTCAGGTAATTCAATTTTTACAATTCAAAGTAAACACTTTCTCGCATGAAATCGACTCTCAGAGTAACATTTACATCCATATAGTCACTTTTAGTCTGTTTTCAATGCAATATAATAAGGTTTTGAAATATGTGATAAAAATAAGCATACTAAACTTGATATGATCACAGTGGCACATAAGTCATCATATCAGGTACAACTTTTTTTTATCACTTCCCACTAAAAATATTTACCTCATCAGGTAATGCAATTTTTACTCTTCAAAGTAACTATTTTCTTTTATGAAATTGTTTTCAAATATTTAAATTGACATCCATATAGTAACTTTCAGTCTGTTTTCAATGCACTGTCATACAGTTTTGAAATATGTGATAAAATTATGCATACTATACTTGATTATGATCATAGATGCAAATAAGTGATGATATCAGGTACAACTTTTTTTTATAACTTCCTGCTAAAATATATTTACCTCGTCAGGTAATTCAATTTTAGTATTCGAAGTAAACACTGTCTCTTGATTTCGGCTCCAAGTGTAAAATTGACATAGAATTCTGTATGGTCTTTTTTAGTCTGTTTTCAATGCAATGTCATAAAGTTCTGAAATATATTCAATAAAAATAAGCATACTATACTCAGATACTTGATTATGATCACAGTTGCACATAAGTGATCATATCAGGTACAACTTTTTTTTTATCACGTCCCACTAAAAATATTTACCTCGTCAGGTAATTCAATTTTTACTTTTCAAAGTAAACACTTTCTCGTATAAAATCGGCTCTAAGAGTACAATTGACATCTATATGGTCACTTTTAGTCTGTTGTTAATGTAATTAAATAAGGTTTTGAAATAAGTGATAAATATATGCATACTATACTTGATTATGATCATAGTTGCACATAAGTGATCATATCAGGCACAACTTTTGTTATCACTTCCCTCTAAAAATATTTACCTCATCAGGTAATGCAATTTTTACTCTTCAAAGTAACTATTTTCTTTTATGAAATTGTTTTCAAAGATTTAAATTGACATCCATATAGTAACTTTCAGTCTGTTTTCAATGCACTGTCATACAGTTTTGAAATATGTGATAAAATTATGCATACTATACTTGATTATGATCATAGATGCAAATAAGTGATGATATCAGGTACAACTTTTTTTTATAACTTCCTGCTAAAATATATTTACCTCGTCAGGTAATTCAATGTTAGTATTCGAAGTAAACACTGTCTCTTGATTTCGGCTCTAAGTGTAAAATTGACATAGAATTCTGTATGGTCTTTTTTAGTCTGTTTTCAATGCAATGTCATAAAGTTCTGAAATATATTCAATAAAAATAAGCATACTATACTCAGATACTTGATTATGATCACAGTTGCACATAAGTGATCATATCAGGTACAACTTTTTTTTTATCACGTCCCACTAAAAATATTTACCTCGTCAGGTAATTCAATTTTTACTTTTTAAAGTAAACACTTTCTCGTATAAAATCGGCTCTAAGAGTACAATTGACATCTATATGGTCACTTTTAGTCTGTTGTTAATGTAATTAAATAAGGTTTTGAAATAAGTGATAAATATATGCATACTATACTTGATTATGATCATAGTTGCACATAAGTGATCATATCAGGCACAACTTTTGTTATCACTTCCTGTTAAAAATATTTACCTCGTCAGGTAATTCAATTTTTAGTATTCAAAGTAAACACTTTCTCGCATGAAATCGGCTCTAAGAGTAAAATTGACATCTATATGGTCACTTCTATCCTCTTCTCAATGCAATGTCATAAGGTTTAGAAAATATTTGATAAACTATACAACCTACACTTGGTTATGATTATAGTTGCACAATAAAAAGATCATATCAGGTACAACTTTTCTTTATCAATTTATACTACAAATATTTACCTCGTCAGGTAATTAAAATGCCATTTTACTATTCAAAGTAGTAAGGGTAAAATTGACATCTATATGGGCACTTTTATCCTCTTCTCAATGCAATGTCATAAGGTTTTAAGATATGTGATAAAAATATGCATATTATATCCGATTATGATCATAGTTGCAACTAAGTGATCATATCAGGTGAAACTTTTTTTTATCACTTCCTGCTAAAAATATTTACCTCTTCAGGTAATTCAATTTTTACAATTCAAAGTAAACACTTTCTCGCATGAAATCGGCTCTCAGAGTAACATTTACATCCATATGGTCACTTTAGTCTGTTTTCAATGCAATGTCATAAGGTTTTGAAATATGTGATAAAAATAAGCATACTATACTTGATATGATCACAGTGGCACATAAGTGATCATATCAGGTACAACTTTTTTTTTATCACTTCCCACTAAAAATATTTACCTTATCAGGTAATGCAAATTTTACTCTTCAAAGTAACTATTTTCTTTTATGTAATTGTTTTCAAAGATTTAAATTGACATCCATATGGTAACTTTCAGTTTGTTTTCAATGCACTGTCATACAGTTTTGAAATATGTGATAAAATTATGCATACTATACTTGATTATGATCATAGATGCAAATAAGTGATGATATCAGGTACAACTTTTTTTATAACATACTGCTAAAATATATTTACCTCTTCAGGTAATTCAATGTAAGTATTCGAAGTAAACACTGTCTCCTGATTTCGGCTCTAAGTGTAAAATTGACATTGAATTCTGTATGGTCTTTTTTAGTCTGTTTTCAATGCAATGTCATAAGGTTCTGAAATATATTCAATAAAAATAAGCATACTATACTCATATACTTGATTATGATCACAGTTGCACATACGTGATCATATCAGGTACAACTTTTTTTTTATCACGTCCCACTAAAAATATTTACCTCGTCAGGTAATTCAATTTTTACTTTTCAAAGTAAACACTTTCTCGTATAAAATCGGCTCTAAGAGTACAATTGACATCTATATGGTCACTTTTAGTCTGTTGTCAATGTAATTACATAAGGTTTTGAAATAATTGATAAAAATATGCATACTATACTTGATTATGATCATAGTTGCACATAAGTGATCATATCAGGCACAACTTTTTTTGTCACTTCCCTCTAAAAATATTCATAGCATCAGGTAATGAAATTTTTACTCTTCAAAGTAAATATTTTCTAGAATGATCATAGTTGCAACTAAGTGATCATATCAGGTACAACTTTTTTCTCACTTCCTGATAAAAATATTTACCTCGTCAGGTAATTCTATTTTTAGTATTCAAAGTAAACACTTTCTCGCATGAAATCGGCTCTAAGAGTAAAATTGACATCTATATGGGCACTTTTATCCTCTTCTCAATGCAATGTCATAAGGTATTGAGATATGTGATGAAAATATGCATATTATACTTGATTATGATCATAGTTGCAACTAAGTGATCATATCAGGTAAAACTTTTTTTATCACTTCCTGCCAAAAATATTTACCTCGTTAGGTAATTCAGTTTTTACTATTTAAAGTAAACACTTTCTTGCGTGAAATCGGCTATAAGAGTAAACTTGACATCTATATGGTCACTTTTAGTCTGTTGTCAACGCAATGTTATAAGGTTTTGAAATATGTGATAAAAATGTGCATTCCATACTTGATTATGATCACTTAGTTGTACATAAGTGATCATCATATCAGGTACAATTTGTTTTTATCACTTCTCACTAAAATATTCACCTCATCAGGTGATGCGATTTTTACTCTTCAAAGTAAACATTTTTTCGTATGAATTCTGTTCCAAGAGTAAAATTGGTATCCGCATGTATACATAGGTACTTTTAGTATGTTCTCTATAGTGTCATACAATTTTGCAACATGATAAATATATGCAACCTCTACTTGGTTACGATCATAGTTGCACATATGTGAGCGGTATCAGGTCGTTTCGGCCTCTTACCTGTTCGCCCCCCTCCCGTTTGGCCCCTTACCCGTTCGGCCCCTTAACCGTTTGGCCCCCTAATATACAATGCTGGCCTGTCAGTCACTGAGTCAGCGTCGTCAGAGCGTTACCCGTTCGCCCTCCCACCGTGGTACATACAGCTATACTATAGGCCTACTACTACTACACTGAACCGCGAGACACAACTTCAAGTGGCTGAAAATTACTTGTCCGAACAGCCTGCTTATGGGGTATCTCGAAAACCCCCTCGACCCCCTCGACCCACGACCCTCGACCCACGACCCTCGACTTAATTTTAAAAACAGTTTTTATTTGTTTATATAATTATAACTTTTGTATAATAATAACATTCTGGAAATTATAATATAGGCCTACTGTGATGCTAACCTAGCTATCAAGTGATGTTGGCTGACCGTCTGCTACGCTGGTCCAGCATCCACCCGACGTTGGTTTAATGTATCTTGTTTAATGGGTGGCCATCGATTATATTTTTATCAATACACGTAGGCCTACAGCTGGCCGAACACATTTTAATGTTGAGTCACTGTTTAGGACGCTTGTCTAACTTTAACTGTTATGTAGCCTAGATATCAACTCAAGCATGGGATTGAATGCCTCTTGTTTTTTTGGTGCGCAAAAAAACACTTCTAACAGTGCCCCGATTGCTACCTTGAGTAGTCGTTAGGGAATACTGAAGGGGGGCTGGCGGTTGAGGCTGGATGACTTGATGTATGACACTTGGCTAGATTGCCACTCAGGGATCCGAAGACAAATAGCTCTTGGGCTCGTGCTTTGGATATTTAGAAACTCTACACCCAGACATTGGGGCATGTAGCCTAAATTTTGACACAGCATTTTCAGCAAATAAGCCTACTCCCAAAAAGCTGAATAGGCCTAAGTGGGCAGTAGGATTATTTCTGAATAGGGTTGACAATCCTGTGTTTTTGGAAGCTAAATTTCGAACAGTATAAATTTTATGTCCAGGCGGAAAAAAATTAATAAATAATCCGCCACCGGTTTCCTGCTACCAATACCCTCCTTTTTGGGCAGCTCCCTTGGTAGTTGATCAGAGTGCTGGATCTCACTTGAAAAAGTGTTATGTGAGTTCAGGAGAGCTTTCCTATCTTGTACAGCGGTCTCTTCCCTCTATTCACTAACAGTGCCTCGATTGCTACCTCGAGTAGTCGTTAGGGAATACTGAAGGAGAGCTGGGGGCCGAGGTCGAGGTACTCACAGTGTGGTTGTCTAGCCTGTTACTCAGGGATCTGATTGTCTGTAGCTCTTGGTCTAGTGCCTAGGTTTCAGAGCAATCGACAATTGTCGGAAGGCCCGGGCAGTCCGAAAGGGCTCGCTAACCCAACAAACAAACAAACAAACAGTCATATCACCTGGCATGTCACTCGCCAGTTTCATTCAGTCACACGCTTTGGCACCGGCATCGCAAGCGGTGGGCCAGCGTTACAGACGTTGGGCCAGCAAAAATCCAACATTGGTTCAATGCTTAGTGCTTGCTGTGCTTAGCTATCATTGGACCGGAACACTGTTGGGCCAGCGTTAAAGGGACTGGCCCAGGCTAAAATCATAAAAAAATCGGTGATTTTATTTCGGGTTCTTAATATGGCCATATGATGCAAACATGTACATAGACTAGAATTGCAAATTTGTATAATTTTTGTGCTGCGCATTCACCAGTTAGGCTAGATATAGAGACGAAATTCCTGATTTCTAATTATTGACAACCATGTCAAAAATAAGAAATGCGGGAATTTCGTCTCTATATCTAGGCTAACTGATGAATGCGCAGCACAAAAATTATAAAAATTTGCAGTTCTAGTCTATGTACAAGTTTACATCATATGGTCTTATTAAGAACCCGAAATAAAATCACCGATTTTTTTATGATTTTACCCTGGGCCAGTCCCTTTAGGCCTTATGTAGGACAGTGGTGGGACTCAGATGGCAATCTTTTATACTCCTAATCAAGTGCCCGCATATATTGGGTATCGTGCCTCTCCCAAAATATACAAGAGGCGTTCAGCCAATGTTAGGCCAGCGTCGCAGACGGTGAGCCAACATCGACCTGATATTGTTTCCCGAATTTTATAAATAGACTAGTCTATCCAAAAAAAAAACAATAACAAAATTAAAGTCGAGGGTCGTGGGTCGAGGGGGTTTTCGAGATATCCTTAATTATGTTCAGCCCTAGAACAATCTAGAACAAATCAGAAAGTCCAGAAATTACAGAATAAATGCCGTAGTAAGTGAGTCGAAACGTCGTGAA
The DNA here is from genome assembly GCA_964017125.1 of Flabesymbios commensalis. NCBI lineage: Eukaryota > Metazoa > Annelida > Polychaeta > Terebellida > Flabelligeridae > Flabesymbios > Flabesymbios commensalis. The sequence goes on along the minus strand of OZ024914.1, from coordinate 56,659,506 downwards.
GCTTTAGAACAACCCTTCCAATGTTAGTTCAATTTACTGCTATATAATTGATTCTTTGTACCACGAATTTAAATACACTCCGTAGCAGTGTGTGTGTCTTGAATGGGGACAGTGTAGAATTTAAAGGGACTGGCCCAGGGTAAAATCATCAAAAAATCGGTGATTTTATTTCGGGTTCTTAATATGACCATATGATGTAAACTTTTACATAGACTGGAACTGCAAATTTTTATAATTTTTGTGCTGCGCATTCATCAGTTAGCCTAGATATAGAGACGAAATTACCGCATTTCTTATTTTTGACATGGTTGTCAATAATTAGAAATCAGGAATTTCGTCTCTGTATCTAGCCTAACTGGTGAATGCGCAGCACAAAAATTATACAAATTTGCATTTCTAGTCTATGTACATGTTTACATCATATGGCCATATTAAGAACCCGAAATAAAATCACCGATTTTTTTATGATTTTAGCCTGGGCCAGTCCCTTTAACATCTCTATACTTACGTTTGGCTCTGAAGCATTGCCTGTTCGGCCCCCAAGTAGGCCCCTACGTACATTCTACCCGCTCGGCCCCTATGATGAACAGGTCTATCGCGTTGGAAACTAGAACTGATATAATATTATGAGCCTTTATATAGGCCTTAAACATATTTACTTATCTATGAATCCTTTAAAATTATACAATAATTCACAATTTGTAAACGAATGAAGCAGGTTATTTCACCTTTAAGCACGATCAGATTATCGCGTGTGTAGACATTGCCGCGGTTATTATCATTTCATATATTTTGAAACAACTAAGCTCTTTCTTACATTGATATTATAAAAATTATATTGATTTGAAGTACCCAGTTTTTATTGGTAAGCGAGTTCACAGCTTACCAATCTATCACTCACAGTTTTATTCCAGGCTTTCACTCCAGGCTTGACAACTCACCAGTGGTTACAGCTCTATGTTCAGAAGGTCCTTTGTTCAGAAGGTCCTATGTTCAGAAGGTAACGTTCTATGTTCAGAAGGTTCTATATTCAGAAGGTTCTATGTTCAGAAGGTCCTTTGTTCAGAAATATTTAATCAGAAGGTCCTATGTTTAGAAAGTGTGGGTGATATTATTCGAATGGCTCAGAGGTAAATTGATCCGAAATTCAATTTTTTGCTCTTCATGTTTTTTGGGGGGAAAGTTAAACATATAGGAAATAATATACTAAAATAGGCTACCTATAAGCCATTAGCTCAATATTTCGAGAATTAGTCATCAACATATATAGGCCTATAACGGAAAAAAGGCAACTAAAATAGTATAAAACACGCCTACCGTCATTACTATTTTTTTACTGGGGCAAGATGATCAGACATTAGACACTTTTTATGCTAGTTGGTAACTTTTATAAAACATTGTTATTTCTAAATTTTAAAAGTTTATTTATAAAAAAATGAAATAAAAATTGCCAGAAATGGGTTTTACTACATCAATAACTATGTACCTGCCAGGGGATTGTGTGAGTTGCATCATGCTCTAAATACGGGTATTATACTTTGATATAACACACAACTGTCAGCGCATGCATACAAGGTGAGTAAATAGAAAACAAAAAAGTGTGAACGTTACAATGTGTCAAAGACGTGGGCCGTAAAGTTGTTTACTGATGTCTTTTTATACGTTTTTTATGAAATATGTGCGTTTTCCACACTCGTTTGACAGTAGGCCCCTACAACTGACACGTTCTACTAGGGCATGGGCTACAACCACCCCACGTGCACGCCCCCCTCACATCTCACCAACACCAACTTTTTTTTTAAACCTTGATATGTTTAAACCATTAAGTGAGATGTTAACAGCAGAAAAATAGGCACGAACTTGATATTTTGACCCCTTATAGCGTACCTCCAAATCTGTTTACAATTAAGGGTAGGGTTACGCAAACGCCTGTCGTTGCTATTCTATTCTACCAATCTACACATGCAATATACCATATTTCAGTTTAAATGATGCATGATGCAGTACATTCAAGGGTTATCTCTACAAATACGTTGAAATATGTTTTTTCATTACAAAATAATCAAAATCGACAACAGAAGCTAGTTAACATGGTCAATGGAAACGACTTAATAAAACATAATTATTGGCCATATCAATATCTTATTTTTTCTCAACCCAGATGTGTATTTGCTTAAAACTGAGTGGTATTTAGATTTGTACATGGCATAAATATGTTTCAATGTGAGAATATAACATTGCAGCCTTTTTTAAAAACATTGAACTTTGCTCGAAATTTGAGTTCAGTGTAAATTATTTTTTCCGCTTGTTTTTACATAATTTTGTTGTGCTGAATTCGAATATGTCTGCTAACATTCTATCTTTGGTGTCATTCACCAAATGGCTGCCAAAACCACATCTGTTCCATATTTGTGTTACATATTAATGTACGATTTCTGGTTCCTGATTATTGAAAAATGATAAATTTATGTCTCATATTTTTCAATCAAAATGACCTATATTTGACTTTCAAGTTCAAAATGGTTACCGCCAACACACAAATAAAAACTGTTTTTATGCACGTGAACTATAATATCATAAACAACATTTGTTTGAAAACTGAAAAATAGATTACGCGATACAACAGATTTGGTTAAAAGGGGCATTCGAAACAGTGTTTAATCACAGTATATTCTAACATGCTTTGATCTGCTTAGGGCTTTTGTCAAGTTAAAACAAATCCAAAAATCCGAGAAAAACTCGGATTGGACACAATCCACCCACCCCCTATCCAATTTTTTTTTAAACATTAGGAAACATGAAAACAACACAAAAAAAACAAAATCCCCCCCCCCCCACCAAAAAAAACCGAGTTTGGGTTTGACCCACCCTCCTACTTCCGAGTTTTACTCGGATTTTTGGATTTTTTAACTTGACAAAACCCCTTAGTATCTAAAATTACGTCATTATTTTATTAGTAAATAATTATATAAAATGACGTCCATCTTGTATTTTACGATAAATTATAGGTCAGGATGAAATGTTTTTTTCGGCCCCCAAGTCATTCAAAATAAAAAAAATTGAACAATTTCGAGCCACAAATAAAAAAAGATGTTTAATTTACATTTACTTTTATTTCTGGTCCACTAAGTTAACACAAATAAATCATATTATTGTAAACATATTTAGCGGTATATTTATAGTAACAGTAAATATATAAAAAACGACGGACTTGTATAAATAAATAAAGATTATTTCTTTACAAAGACACTATAAAAAAAATATATAATAAAAACCTTCCAGAAACGATCATGCTTTCATGTGCGAAAATACGGGGGTTTATTTACATTTTAGCTGCCATTTTGTGTTTTGCTAATTTGAGGTGCAATAGCGATTTTGGAAAATTGTGGACGGATGAAGATGACAAAACGGCATGACAAAAGCTCATCTGATATTTCATCAATTGATCTAAAATGAAATGCTGTGATTTATTATCTTGCATTTTAGTTCAATACCAACAAGTAAGTTTGTTCCAACATAAAACAAAGGCTTTTCTGAATATAGGACCTTCTGAACATATCTGAATATAGGACCTTCTGAACATAGAACCTTCTGAATATAGGACCTTTTGAACAAAATTTTTCTGAACATAGGACCTTCTGAACATAGAACCTTCTAAATATAGAACCTTATGAACATAGGGCAGTCACCCTCACGAGTTGTCATCTGCACGTAGTAACACTCACCTTCTCCGAGGTAGCGCTCTGTTAACAACTCAACTTGTGTCATCTGTACAGGGTTGGCCTACTGCTCACCGAGTGTCTATTTATGTCTATTTATGTCAACTGTATATATATGTCTATGCATGTCTGAGTAACACGGATAAAGTGTGTAATGGTATGTGTGTTTATAATGTAGTGTAGTGCGATACAGTGAGGAGAAGATCAGTCATATTAAAAGAATATAATACATTTATTTACACACACATTACATTACCCAGCGTGGAGATCGGCTGGGGAGTTAAATCAGAACTAACTTAATATCTCAGTCTCTGTGTTATTTATCTATCTCTCGTATACATGTAAACTCTGCCAGCCCTAGACAGCACGTGGAGCGTTGCGTTCTTATCATGGTTCTCTCTGGTTGAATTGCGACATCCTGGGCAGTCTGATAGCGATGCCGCTAAACAATGCTATCTGTGTCACAACAACAGATAAGGCTGACAGAGCGAGAGAAAACAGCTTGACTATATAATTGCAAAGAGTAAGAAATTAAGTGAAATAATATTAATAGAATAATTGATACAAAATAAAAGAATCAATAAAGAGTTCATCTCTTTACATCCCTCCCCCTGTTATAGCGAAGACGGAGGATGAGTAAAAAAAACATAATTGTATCAAATATTAATCATGTAAAAACAAAGAGAAAAATATAAGTTGCGTGAAATATACATTTAAAGGAAAAACAAAGAGAAAAATATATATTTTGCGTAATATATACAATGAAAGGGGAGAGGTTACTAGCACATCACCCTGAAAACTGAACCTTCAGCGTTCAGTTATAATTAAAATAATACAAAAATAAAAATCAATATTCGGTTATATACAGTTGTAGGTTGTTGAATCACCATCCCGAATCTGAAATGTTTTCTGGTTGCAGAACAGGAACTGAATTAGGAATATGTTGCATACCGATTGTTTCATAGGTATTGGGAACAGTGGTTGTACGCTGAAGGTTTGTACGTGGTTTCAAACGGTATTTGTACACTCTTGGAGCAAAATAACATACAATGATAATGATAGTGACTAGGAATGCACTTCCCAGAAACCACCACCACCACTGGTCAAATACTGAGGTAGTTGGATATTTGACATCGATTAAATCAGAAAGCTGTAATGACTGTCGATCGACATCTGTGATCAGTAGATGGCGATCGGTAGGCATATTTTTAGCAAACGACAAAACCGTGTCATAAAAAGATACGTTGGGCAAATTGAACGTAAAAAAGGTCCGTAGTGTCATGTTGTGAGTCCTCATGAAAACAGAGAAAAGTTCCCATTGAGGAGACACAAGCCGACATGGGTACGGTAACATAAAAGAGTAAATATTAGCGGAAAGTACCACTGTCTGAGATGGTAGTCCGTAACACTGTAAAGTAAGCTCCGTTCCTAGAGTGGATAAAATATATTCATTAAAACCAATAGCGTACACCCAATCTAAATGAGGAAATACTAGTTCGCCAGGCACGGTTTTCACTCGTGCCAATTTGAACACATTATTTGCAACATCAGGGGTATGGCTCACAGTAATATAACACTTGTCATCATATTTTGGTTCATGTTGCAACAAACTGTTAACACATGGGTAGGCCTACTGCGTCGCAGAGCCCACACTGCTGGCTACGCACACCAATGGATCACGCCCCAAGCAGGTCGGCTCCAGCATGATGGTGTTATGTCTGGTGTCGTGAAGTAAGCTTGTAGGAAGGTTAAGTCTAATATAATGTTCACCAAGAGGTATTGGCCATACCTGGAATTGCAAATGTCTCCAAGCGTCGACAGCAACCAAGGGTAAAGTTGCTTTAAATACAATAATATCGTCATCAGTCCACAATGGTTTAACAATTGTATTCTGATAATACCACTCATAACGGCTAATTATCTCAGAAGAAACAGGAAGGTTTAAGTTTAACATATTAAGTAGAACGTCTGGAGGCAGTATGCTTTCTGTTAGTCTACCAATTTCTACATTACCCCGCCTTGTCTTCCATGCCTGGTGGTTGTCAAGGAAATAGTCAGTCAGACTTTCTAATTGGTCCATGATGGAGTCCCATTGGTGACGTACATTAAATGCATTAGTCCAACGTTGTAGTAAATTTAATGCAGTATTAGTATATGTCAAACCTTTAATAGCAAAATCGTTAACATCCTTTAACATCTGGCGTGTTTTGTTCATTTCGTCAAAAGTATGATTCACCACTGAAGCAAAACGCACCATATCATGTCTAATTCGACCTTGATTAGTACCTAACTCACGTAATGTATCTTTGACATCGTTTACCTCTTTTGAAGTGGCAGTTCCTAATAAGAAGTGACTGGCTTTTCCAATGAATTCAAATAGTCCGCGCTTCTGGCGTTGTAGAGAATCAATATCATTGTCACCTTGCCACCAGCGATTCGGACTGTTCAGCTTTTGTTCAATCTGATCCAGTCTGTGTATCCACTCGCGAACCCACCGATATTCAATGTCCGTTGCTGAAATTTTGTTGAGGATTAATCGTTTTTTTGTAATGTACTCATAAAATTCTATGGGCACAACTGGTTCATTGAGTGTTATGATTAAAGTCCAATAACCAGTTATCACACGAGCAGTTTCATCTAATTTGACTTGCAGTCCGTCTTGGACAGGAGTGATCCAACCAGGGAGCGCGGCCGACACCCCCCAGAAGGTCACCAAGAAACACAATTTAAAGTAACACATGATTCTGTAACTAAATTTTAACTAAGATTTAATCTTGCACTGTCCATTCATCTGCAGTCCGTGTCAGACGAAGTGGTGAGACAGTTTGAGGATTTGAAGAAAGCTGTGTAGTTGTAGCCGGATGTTGAGATTGTGCTAATGTACTGTCTCTGAACGAATAACGGTGCCTCACAGGCGTAGAATGCTGCGAAGTCGGAGTAGCTGGAGCACGTTGCGCCACAGGTGTAGACGGCTGTGGAGTTGGAGTGGCTGGAGTAGGTTGCTCCGCAGGTGTAGAATGCTGTGGAGTTGCTCTGATAGTAGGTGTAACTAACAAATTGTCCGGTTGACCATGGTGTGGTGGACTAAATGCTTGGTGTGTAGGGGAGGGGCCCGTCCGTATATCGTCCCGTCTAGTCACGTCATAGTTTGTATTTTGAGGAGGGGACAACTGCACATGCTGTTGTCCCTCCTGCTGGCCCCAATCTGTATCAGGATCAACATATTGGAGTCTGGACCGATGTACAGCTCGCTCTTGGCCTGATGTGAGGTGTGTGACCCAATATGTAGGGTGTCGCACACGCTTCACAACCCACTCTTGCTCCCATTTTGGTGGGAAAGATGGCTGCAAGCCTGGCTTTCGCAGCAGTGCACTGTCACCTACTTTAAGTTTTGCACCTTCGGGCCTTTTTGCCATGCGCTGCTGATTAGCTGTGCGACTGTGGCGTATATTGCGCCGAACATCTCTCCAAGTTGTCAAGAGTGTTTGCACACGATCATCTGTCGTGTCAGTAGTTAACTGTGAATTTTGTAGTGGCAAACGACATGTACGACCATACAATGCTTGGAATGAACTTACTCCGACAGATGAATGTACATTCTGTCGATAAGCAGCCAAAGCTGTCCCAACCTGGCGTTCCCATGGCTGGTTTGCTCTAAATGCAAGCCGCTTGATCATCCCTTTAAAAGTCCTATGGAAGCGCTCAATCTTCCCATTAGCCTGTGGATGGTAGGCCGTTGTTCGATGATGGGCAATTCCATAGGCTGTCAATAGACCCGCAACTTCGCTATTGCAAAATTTATTTCCATTGTCGGGAATTATAATCTCTGATGCACCATATTGTGGAATATAGCGTGTTGCTAATATTTCCGCAATGGTACTGCTAGTTTTATTTGCTATGGGAAAAGCATCTGCCCATCCCGTGAGATGGTCTATTAGGTTAAACAAGTATTGATGACCATGTCGCGAACGTGGAAGGGGCCCAACAAGGTCAATAGACACAGTTTGGTGAGGGTAATAGGGAATAGGCATCTCACCTAAATGTACATGTGCCTTTGAGGTTGCAAAAACCTTGCAAGCACCACATTTAGCAAGAATTTCTTTTATGTCCGCACACATGCCTGGCCATACATATGTTTCCTGTACATGATACAGAGTCCTCACAAACGCGCCATGACCTGCTTGTTCGTGCCGGTTTTTAACGACCTGGGAGCGCCAGCGCTTAGGTAGCAATACACGGGGATAGTGTGCATGCTCATAGCCTGGTCGCTTGGTAGAAAATAAAATGTCATTTTGTAGTATGTAGTCAGTGTCATGTCCCGCATCACTATATATGTCTGGGAATTCTAATTTTTGTGCTGCTATAAGTGCTGTACTCTTAATGCCATCAAACGTGAGAGGTAGCTGCCAAGTGACGGCGCAGACTGGAATTTTGTCTGGGATGCGAGCGCGACTCAGCATATCAGCTCGAGCATTGTCCTTTCCAGCCTTATATCTTATCGGCGCACCGAATTCACTGATCTGTACAGCCCATCTCTGTAGTTTGGTATTTGCAATTTCTGATTGAAAAAGGGACTTAAGGGGTTTATGGTCTGTGATGATCTCAAACTTTGACCCCCATAAGTAGCACCTAAGCTTTTCGAGAGTGTAGACAATAGCGTAGGCTTCTTTCTCTATAGCAGCCCACCTACGTTTAACGCTGTCCAGGGTATGAGATAAGTAGTGTATTACACGCTCTACACCTTCCTCATCTTCCTGGACCAGAATGGCACCTACTGCATAATCTGACGCATCAGTGTACAATTTGTAAGGACGGTCAGTTCTCGGGTAGGCTAGAACGACGTCGGTCAGCAATACGGCCTTAAGTTTTTCAAAGGCACGTTGCCTCTCATTTGTCCAAATCCATTCTGCTCCCTTCTTTGTTAAATCTACTAATGGTTGAGATATAGCAGCATAATTGGGCACAAGCTGACGGTAATAGCCCGACATGCCCAAAAATGTTCGCAGCTGACTTACCGTGGATGGTGTTGGAAGGGCGGCTATAGCTTTTAATTTCTCTGGGTCAGCAGATATACCATCTGCTCCCACTATATAGCCTAAAAGCTTTAATGCAACTTTAGAGAATGAGCACTTTGAAGGCTTAAGTGTAAGATTGTGATCACGAAAGCGTTCCAAAACAAGGCGTAAATTTTGAGCATGCTCCTCTTTTGTTTTACCGAATACAACCACATCATCAAGGCAGACGAGACAAATTTCGCCAACCAATCCGTGGAGTACACGTTCCATTGTTCTCTAGAAAAATCCGGGCGCATTGCATAAGCCAAAGGGCATACGCACAAATTCAAAGAGACCTTTGTGGCAGACAAAGGCCGTCTTAGGAATGTCAGCTGCAGCCACCGGAATCTGCCAGTAACCGCTTTGCATGTCCAGAGTCGTGAAAACTTTCGCGCCCTGTAACTGATCGAAGATGTCCTGTATCAGTGGCAGGGGGAATGAATCTTTAATTGTGACTGCATTTATGGACCGATAATCTACGCAAAACCAAAGTTCGCCGGATTTCTTGGGAACCAAGGTTATGGGCGAAGCCCATGGAGACGTCGATGGGCGGATTATGCCTTGTGCCAGCATATCATCCACCTGTGGACTAATCTCCTTGCGCTTACTAAGGGCAGTCCTATACGCGCGTTGACGTATGGGACGTGCGTCTGCTGTGTCTATTGTACATTCAATGAGTTTACATGCTGTTAAATTTTGTTGTGGTTTGTCAAATACGTCTTGCATGTCAGCTAGTACAGTGTCAATCTCAGGTTCACCAGAGGATATTATGGCCACCGCGCTCTCAGTTCTGGGAGCATCTGGGCATGGAATGAGCGCAAACAGGGCGCCAAACCATGTGAGAGATTCTCCTTTATAATCAATCTCAGCCTCTCCTCTGTTCAGTTTGTCAGACCCGAGTATCATAGGATAACCGAGCCCTTTAACCACAAGAGCCTTAATGAGTCCTACTCCTGCTACAGTCAATTCTATTAAACCTAATGTCTCTAGTTGTGTACCCCCTAACCCACACACCGTATTAGAAGCATTTATTAACTCTGGTCTTACCCGGTTTGCGTAAATCTTCTGGCATGTGTCTGCATCCATTATTGTAATAGCACTTCCTGTGTCGACGAGCACATCAATCTGCAGTCCGCCAATGGACAGGCGGACTACTCGCCGACACCCAGTTACCAGTTTAAAGAATTATTCTGGCTCTGGTTTGTTGCTGCTGCTGCAGTGGTTTTCCGTTTCTTCCTGTCATTTCCTCCACAATCGATGGTACGGTGACCGACCTGGCCACATTCTGCGCAGATCGGAGTTCTGTTAATGTGGTACTGACAGTCAACTTTACGGTGACCACTGCGGCCGCACCTGAAGCATTCACCTGTAGGGTACTGACCTGGAGTAGTCCTTTTGGTTAGTTTAGGTTGGGGTACCTTGCTGCTTTTGTAAGTTGTGGCCTTTTTCTTGGTACCACCATGAGGAGAATCTTTAGCCTTTAATTTTCCAACTTCCGTTGTTAGCCGTTTGACTGCCAGCGTCAATGCCTCCATCTCTGCATTCCGTGTAGCTGGTTGTGCTGATGTTGGAGCACTGACGGTAGCAGCACCTGCTTTGTACTCTCTACTGTGAGGTACCAGTGTGGAAAAACGGTAGTTCTCGTTGGCGAGTGTCTGGGCTACCTCCATCGTTTCATCCAATGTTTTATTTTCAGTCTTATGAAATGTCCTGCGTGATAGTGCATTATCCCGCAGACCACGCAAGAACAGCGTCTGCACTCGCACCATTTCAGCCCCTGGGGTGACACCTGTTGCATATGCACGCTCTGTATGTGTTCTGAAGCGACTAATGTATGCTGCTTCAGTTTCATGCATATCTTGTTTTACATTTGCTAGAGTAGCAAGGTAATGTAAGTCTTCAGCAGTGTGCAAAAAGTTTCTAACAATACTCGCCTTAAGAGTTTCCCATGTAATGTCTGTTGTATTGGTGAACAGAGCAGCCTGTAATCCACCTCTTGCATTTTCTTTACACAAAGCTAGAGTGAAGTCATCTGCACCAACCTTTTTATGGTGAAGGTCTAGGATTCGGAGCCACTCATGAAGTGCTGCGGCGTCGGTACCATCACAGGTACCAAGTGACTGGCCAGCAACTCTAAGACTTTCAAGTCTACGTTGTGCCTTTGCTTGTGTTGTGAGAGCTGTTGTAGTAGCTTCTGTCTGTGCTTTTAAAGCGTCAGTTAATTCTGCCCACTGGGCGCCAGTCACAGACATGGTGAATTACGGCTATAGTGGCGAATTATCTCACTGTGTAAATCCAGGCTTGTAAAATCCAGTTGTGATCGCTGTCCTCCCTTATTTTAAAAGAGGACTGGCATTAGCTCGCCAGTTGTAATGGTATGTGTGTTTATAATGTAGTGTAGTGCGATACAGTGAGGAGAAGATCAGTCATATTAAAAGAATATAATACATTTATTTACACACACATTACATTACCCAGCGTGGAGATCGGCTGGGGAGTTAAATCAGAACTAACTTAATATCTCAGTCTCTGTGTTATTTATCTATCTCTCGTATACATGTAAACTCTGCCAGCCCTAGACAGCACGTGGAGCGTTGCGTTCTTATCATGGTTCTCTCTGGTTGAATTGCGACATCCTGGGCAGTCTGATAGCGATGCCGCTAAACAATGCTATCTGTGTCACAACAACAGATAAGGCTGACAGAGCGAGAGAAAACAGCTTGACTATATAATTGCAAAGAGTAAGAAATTAAGTGAAATAATATTAATAGAATAATTGATACAAAATAAAAGAATCAATAAAGAGTTCATCTCTTTACAAAGTGAAGAACAAGTCAGTGACTATATAGGCTAATTTTAACAGTGTTTAATTTAACATAAGTCTATATAAAAATAATGTTATATTTAAGATCTATATTGAAATATTAGTTGAAATCTCACATGGTATTGCCCTACCCTAACACGATACACTGACCCAATGCTGGTTCAATAGCGGACCGTAGTCTGCGACACTGGGCCAGCATTAAGCCGACAATGCGTCAGTGTATCGTGTGAGGTATATCCCAGCAAACACGATACGTTGACCCAATGCTGGGACAATTTCATATTGATGTATTTAATATTTTTTTCTGATATGTTTAAATAAAATAATGTTTTATATAAAATATGTTTTTTTCTAATCTTAGACAGACACATAATTTAATCAATGCCCGGCCGATTTTACTCATGCAAAATACCGGTACCGACTCTGAATCGTCAATAGCTAGCTTTATACAACATGATTAGTTGTCAGTAAATTAGACCTACCTTGCATTACGCCAGACTCTCAGTTGCCAGTTGCGATTTTCGCCATCTATACACATAGGGCCTATAGGCCTAGACCTAAGTGCCGCATGACACTTTGTCTGCTGATTTACATATAAAGCCTATTGTATTTAAATATTTCACATATTGATCATCACTATGAATAGTTGTGCTACTTATAATTGACAACACTAGATCTACGACAATGTTTTATAAATTTTTATATTTTAATTAGGGGGCCAAACAGGTTAACAAAAGTGTGCCAGACAGCTTAGCGCACTAACACACAGGGCTGGACTGAGGGGCGAACAGGCTATCGCTGATGGGGGCCGAACAGGTCATCTCACTTACAAGAGGCTAGATCGTGCTGGACAGCTTGTGTATTAGGCCTAGGCCTACTATTAGCGCACTTGTGAACTCACACTCACAGGCTCGTCCCAGAGAAAACACAAAACATTTGTATGACTTTATACAATGTTGGACCAACGTCGAAGACGTTGGGCCGACGTTGTATAAATGTTATACAAATGTTTTGTGTTTGCTGGGATAACACAGGGCTGGGAAGGTGATCGTTGGTAGGGGCCGAACAGGTCAACATGCCATGTCACCCACGACACCTCTGACCTGATGACATATGTGAGCATATCAAAAACAACTTTTTTTATCAACTCCTACTAAAAATATTCACCTCGTCAAGTAATTGATATGCAATTTATTCTAAGAGTACAGAATAATTTATCTGGTGCAGCGGAGCAGTTTGCTACCCAATTTTGGGTTATTTCTACACAATAATGTTGCCTTAGCAGTTTTTGGCACGGAGGATAGTAGTTTTGACATTCGCAACTGTTATTTTTCTGCGGCAAATTATCCCCTGCAACAATAAAATTGACATCTTATGCATGCTACGGCTGATTTTGGCGATAGAATAAAATCTGATATGTTTCAAGTAGGACTCATCGATAAAAATAATTAAAAACAACAAATAAAAACATGTCGGGGTCTTAGTCTATTAACGGCCGATTAAATAAGCCACGATGAATGACGAGATCTAGGACCCGAGTCGCGTTAGTGTAGGCCTATAGAGCGTGTACGCATGGCTGTCCATAAGGGACGCACCATTTGATTTCTGGGGGGGGGGCTAGATTACTACTTTCAGTTATGTTTTTTTTTTCTGAAAAATTAGCACACAATTTTTTTTTTAGCATTGACCTTGAAACAAACATTTTTTTTGTCCCTGGAAAAAAAATAAAACTTTTTTTGTGACAGTTCATATTTAATTAAGTATGTTGACAAATGTCATGCACTGACCTTGATGAAGGTCAGTCTCTGACATACATACAGTAACTGCGGCTGTATTAAAGGGGACACACCGGCCTGACCTGCTTCTTCAGCCCTGAGAATTGTTGGTGATATACAAGGATCTAGTAGTCATGGTGATTTTTTTTAATGTGCAACATGCCGTTTATACTAGTGTTTGAAATCTAATACTCTCCTGAAACCTAGTACCGGATACCAGTGTAAGTGGTAGGCCTACTCATACTCATGACCTTAAATACGGTATACCTTCTGTGAAGCTTTGATAACCAAATAGGTCTACTTAATAAATATTTATTTTGACTCACCTTTCATTCTAGAAGCAGCATAATCTGTACGCATCATTTGGCGATCTGTTGTCTTCAAACTAGGACGCAAGCAACTATGACTTGAATACTATGTGGTAGAGCGGGTTCGGGTATTTCCGAACGGTGGGGTATTTCCAAAAATTGCTAATATATTTCATCCCGTTGCTGGCTAGACATGAATAAATTGTGTCAGGCAGAGCTGCCCGTTGTGCGTGACTGTTCTGTCACGCACCGGTATTATGGACCAATTTCATATCCATTAATTTTGCTTTTTTAAAAAGTCACTTTCAAAATGTCGTAAAGTAGACAAGTCTTTAAAAATTAAGGTAATTACACGGAAGGTAATGGTCTATTTATGATATGTATTATCAATCGTGGAATTATTATTTATATGGGAAAATGTACCTTGCAATGCACCTTCTAGATATAAAAACATCAAAAAACAATGTTTGTGACTTGTTGCTATTTTTAGATGAAAATAGGGTAATCCCCGATTTAAGACATTTTTGAAAGGTCACTTCCCCGGATGAAGAGTTGTTCACAGTATTGTATTTCCCCTTTGACGCATTTCCTATGACTTGACCCAGAAAATTATTCACTGGCCTCAGTAGCACAGGCATGATGGTCACGTGACTAAGAACCTTGGCCAATACCCGGCCATAAATGAAATTGGCAGGGCTCGCCAGGCAATGGTCATGATCATAGATATAGGGGAAATCTATGGTCATGATAGCCTTATCATTTGGGACGTGTTCGGAAATAGACCCATCAATTAATTTGGTTTCGTCTAATTACGAGCACTAGGCCTATAGGGCCTACACCATAGTTTCACAGCGAATGCGTGCGTCATTTCGAAAGGAAATACATCAATGGAGCGATTTGTAGGCCTGCAAACGGTTGTGACGTTACTATGCGGGTTTGAAAAGTAATATGAAGGAAATTATGAAAAAAATCTCAGATTTCAATAGATTCGGGTAATCTCGAACAGTGGCATTTCCTAATATTTTTTTGTTTTATATTTTTTTTTGTGGACGAATTACAATTGACATTGATTCTATTTGTATCATATTTGAGTATACTGCGCATGTTCCTGCTTCTAGACTGGTTATTTTCTCTTTAGATTAAAAAATGGGTGGGTGTTCGATTATACCCTACTTGGTGTTCGACATTACCCCCTCTATTTCGAGTATACCCGCCGTTACCTTGGGTACTACAACTTCCTGTACAACTTTCAGATTCATGAATGGCCGTGCACGTGGGTAATTACGTCATCAATCATAGTTTCATTCATCAACTGATGTCACGTGGGGAGCTGATAGACAAATGGGGACACCAGACATCAAGTGCAGAGGCTTGAGTGTTCGGAAATACCCGAACCCGCTCTAAACATTCGCAAAAAAATAGAAAAATATCACATTCTTTAATAGACAAAGAGCCGACCAGAAACAAACAAAAAATACATCAGTAAAGCCGCGTCCAATTTCACTGTTAAATAATAACTTGTAGCGATCTTGAGAATTTTCCTAGAAATATTTTGCGCTCCAATTATTCCTTGTAAGTCGTTTATTTTAAATTCCACTTTGATGAGCCTCTTCAAAAATTATCAACAATTAAAATTATCAACATTTTTTTTGGCACAATCTTACAACATATTATTTTTTTATGTACAAGTTTTCAGCATATATTTTTTTTTACAGAAATTTGAAAACAAACATTTTTTTCAAAAATAGTCTAGGCCCCCCCCCCCCAGAAATCAAATGGTGCGTCCCTAATAATGTATACTACCAATAATAATTACTAAATAGCGCGCCAACCACGACAAGAGTAGTGTGGACGCAATACGAGTATATTGAGAGGGCTGCACGTGCGAAATTTGACATGGGAAATGTAATCAGTTACGTTTTTCTAATATAAGTCTATTCATATTTCGCCGACTAATTATCTGATTATCATACCAGTGTATCTAAATACAAGCAACGTTTTGTTGATAAATAGCTGTTCCCATATGGGAACATTTGGTAGATAAAATGCAATGGTTAATCATTTAATGGGCAGGTTGATCTCGTCTATCAGTTCGTGGCATTAAAACGTCACATCTGCAATAAAGCATTACCTGATAAACGAGTGGCGGTACCAGTTAGAGTGGGGGCATGACGTGGCTATATGCAGCGTGTTCTCACCTGCTCACATAGCCTGCTGACGGCCGAGTGGCGGCCCGTCCATGAAATACAAATATCGTATTTTAGTAAAAAAATGAAATAAAATGAATAGGTTTTCAGGCATCTTTGTGCAAATATAAGCTAAACCGGGCCAGGAGAACCTCTTGAGGATGATGAGATGAATGAAACTTATTGGCCAGAGGAGGGTTCGAACCTGCGATCTCCGGCAGATTTAACCACTGCACCAGGGCCCAAGCCATCGCATTTGAGAGACGGGTATCTTTGGCAGTAGGCCGGCCCGATGGCTCATTCGATTCGATTGTGGCTTGAAACTCAGAAGTACTGGGTTCGAATCCCGGCCGGGTCGGATATTTGTCATCGGGGTTGTGCATATACAGTGCTCCAAACTGTTTAAAGGCCTGGAGTGTGCAGTGCTGTCTATGGTACTCTGCACTATAAGGAACTCTTGAATCCATTCGATAAGAGTAGGGCATAGTCTGGCTTCGGGCTTCCTTCTGTCGCGATATTGCCATGATTGTGCAGAAAGCGACGTAAAGCAATATTAACATATTCACATCTACACACGGCAGTTAGAAATTTAACCATGCGAAAAAAAATCCGATTTCAACAATGTATAGCCCCCATTCCTTATATAACCCGCATCAGGCCGTATAATGAGTAAAACGTAGGGGGTTTTACACCCAAAAAATACGGTACATAGTAACTCTTAGTATGTTCTTAATGCAGGGTCATAAGTTTTGCCAATCATCAATATGATATTAATATGCAACCTGTAATTAATTATGAGAATAGTTGCACACAAGTGATTATATCAGGTATAAATTATTTTATCACATGTTATTAAAAGTATTTAGTTGTCAGGTAAATAGAATGCCATTTTCACCCTTCAAAGTAAACACTTACCGGTATGAAATTGGTTCTAAAGATAAAATTGATACCTATATTGTAACTTTTAGCCTGTTTAGAAAATGTTTACATTGAATAGTAAAAATGACATTTTAATTACCTGACAAGGTAAATTTTTTTAGTAGCAAGTGATGAAAAAAGCCGCACCTGATATGATCCGATATGATCATTCATGTACAACTATGATCCTAACCAAGTAAGTTGTATAATGCTATCACATATTCCAAAACCATATGGCCTTCTAATTAGAACAGACTACAAGTTACAATATGGATGTTAATTGAACAATTGAACAAGCAATTTCATAGGAGAAAGTGTTTACTTTGAAGAGTAAAAAAACTGCATTTTTAAAGCGACTGAATCAGGCTAAAATTATAAAAAATAAAATCGGTGATTTTATTTTGGCTTCTTATCATGACCATATGATGTAAACATGTCCATAGACTAGATCTGTAAAAAGTTTTTTAATTTTTGTGCTGCGCATTGACCAGTTAGGCTAAATATAGAGACGAAATTCCTGATTTCTTATTTCGGACATGCATGTTCGCTTAACCATGTTAACTGGAAAATACGCAGCACAAAAAATAAAAACCTTTTGCAGTTCTAGCCTATGGACATGTTTAAATCATATGGTCATATTAAGATGCCAAAATAAAATAACTGATTTTTTGACGATTTTGGCCTGATTGAGTCGCTTTAATTACCTGACGAGGTAAATACTATGAGGTTGTAAAAAAATGGTACCTGATATGATCACCTATGTACAACTATGATCTTAACCAATTATAGGGTGCATATTTTTATCACATACACGTATTTCAAAAAAGTTAACATATAGATGTCAATTTTACCCTTACTACTTTGAATAGTAAAATGGCATTTTATTACCTGACGAGGTAAATATTTGTAGTATGAATTGATAAAGAAAAGTTGTACCTGATATGATCTTTATATTGTGCAACTATAATCATAACCAAGTGTAGGTTGTATATTTTATCAAATATTTTCAAAACCTTATGACATTGCATTGAGAAGAGGATAGAAGTGACCATATAGATGTCAATTGTACTCTTAGAGCCGATTTCATGCGAGAAAGTGTTTACTTTGAATACTAAAAATTGAATTACCTGACGAGGTAAATATTTTTAGCAGGAAGTGATAAAAAACGTTGTGCCTGATATGATCATTTATGTGCAACTATGATCATCATCATAATCAAGTATAGTATGCATATTTTTATTACTTATTTCAAAACCTTATGTAATTACATTGACAACAGACTAAAAGTGACCATATAGATGTCAATTGTACTCTTAGAGCCGATTTCATGCAAGAAAGTGTTGACTTTTAATAGTATAAATTGAATTACCTGAAGAGGTAAATATTTGTAGTGGGAAGTGATAAAAAAAAAGGTTGTACCTGATATGATCACTTATGTGCAACTGTGATCATAATCATAGTTGCAAATAAGTGATCATATCAGTATGCTTATTTTTATCACATATTTCAAAACCTATTGACATTGCATTGACAACAGACTAAAAATGACCATATTGATGACAACTTTACTCTTATAGTCGATTTCGCGCAAGAAAATGTTTAGGCCTACTTTAAATAGTAAAAGTTAAATTACCTGACAAGGTCAATATTTTTAGCAGGAAGTGATTACAAAAATTGTGCCTGATATGATTACTTATGTGCAACTTCGATCATAATCAAGTATAGTATGCATATTTTTATCACTTACTTATATTACTAAAAATTGAATTACCCGACCAGGTAAATATTTTTTAGCAGGAATTTATAAAAAAAAGTTGTACCTGATATCATCACTCATTTGCAACTATGATCATAATCAAGCATAGTAGGCATAATTTTATCACGTATTTCAAAACTGTATGACCGTGCATTGAAAATAGACTAAAAGTTACCATATGGATGTCAATTTCAATTTTTGAAACAATTTCATAAGACCTAATGGTTACTTTGAAGAGCAAAAAATGCATTACCTGATGAGGTAAATATTTTTAATGGGAAGTGATAAAAAAGTTGTACCTGATATGATCACTTATGTGCAACTGTAATCATAATCAAGTATAGTATGCTTATTTTTATCACATATTTCAAAACCTTATGGCATTGCATCGAAAACAGACTAAAAGTGACCATATAGATGTCAATTGTACTCTTAGAGCCGAATTCATGCAAGAAAGTGTTTACTTTAAATAGTAAAAATGAATTACCTGAAGAGGTAAATATTTTTAGCAGGAAGTAATAAAAAAAAGTTGTACCTGATATGATCACTTATGTGCAACTGTGATCATAGCTGTGATCATAGTTGCAAATAAGTTATCATATCAGTATGCTTATTTTTATCACATATTTTGAAACCTATCGACATTGCATTGACAACAGACTAAAAGTGACCATATTGATGACAATTTTACTCTTGTAGTCGATTTCGCGCAAGAAAGTGTTCGCTTTAAAAAGTAAAATTTGAATTACCTGACGAGGTAAATATTTTTAGCAGGAAGTGATAAAAAAATTGTGCCTGATATGATTACTTATGTGCAACTATGATCATAATCAAGTATAGTATGCATATTTTTATCACTTACTTCGAATACTAAAAATTAAATTACATGACGAGGTGAATATTTTTAGCAGGAATTTATAAAAAAAATTGTACTTGATCTGATCACTTATTTGCAACTATGGTCATAATCAAGTATAGTATGCATAATTTTCTTCACATATTTCACAATCTACATTGCATTGAAAATAGACTAAAAGTGACCATATAGATGTCAATTTTACTCTTACAGCCGATTTCATGCGAGAAAGTGTTTACTTTCAATAGTAAAAATTGCATTACCTGAAGAGGTAAATATTTTTAGCAGGAAGTGATAAAAAAGTTGTATCTGATATGATCACTTAGTTGCAACTATGATCATGATAAAGTATATTATGCATATTTTTTAACATATTTCAAAACCTTATGACATTGCATTGATAAGAGAATAAAAGTGACCATATAGATGTCAATTTTACTCTTGGAGCCGATTTCACACAAGACAGTGTTTACTTCGAATACTAAAAATTGAATTACCTGAAGAGGTAAATATTTTTTAGCAGAAAGTTATAGAAAAAGTTGGACCTGATATCATCACTTATTTGCAACTAGGATCATAATCAAGCATAGTAGGCATAATTTTATCACATATTTCAAAACTGTATGACCGTGCATTGAAAATAGACTAAACGTTACCATATGGATGTCAATTTCAATCTTTGAAACAATTTCATCAGATCTAATGGTTACTTTGAAGAGCAAAAAATGCATTACCTGATGAGGTAAATATTTTTAATGGGAAGTGATAAAAAAGTTGTACCTGATATGATCACTTATGTGCAACTGTAATCATAATCAAGTATAGTATGCTTATTTTTATCACATATTTCAAAACCTTATGGCATTGCTTTGAAAACAAACTAAAAGTGACCATATAGATGTCAATTGTACTCTTAGAGCCGATTTCATGCAAGAAAGTGTTTACTTGTAATAGTAAAATTGAATTACCTGAAGAGGTAAATATTTTTTAGTGGGAAGTGATGAAAAAAAGTTGTACCTGATATGATCACTTATGTGCAACTGTGATCATAATCAAGTATCTGAGTATACTATGCTCATTTTATCACATATTTCAAAACCTTCTTATATTGCATTCAAAACAGACTAAAAGTGATCATATAGATGTAAATGTTACTCTGAGAGCCGATTTCATGCGAGAAAATGTTCACTTTGAATAGTGAAAATTGAATTACCTGAAGAGGTAAATATTTTTAGCAGGAAGTGATAAAAAAAAGTTGTACCTGATATGATCACTTATGTGCAACTGTGATCATAATCATAGTTGCAAATAAGTGATCATATCAGTATGTTTATTTTTATCACATATTTCAAAACCTATTGACATTGCATTGACAACAGACTAAAAGTGACTATATTGATGACAATTTTACTCTTGTAGTCGATTTCGCGCAAGAAAGTGTTTGCTTTAAATAGTAAAAATTGAATTACCTGACGAGAAAAATATTTTTAGCAGGAAGTGATAAAAAAAATTGTGCCTTATATGATTACTTATGTGCAACTATGATCATAATCAAGTATAGTATGCATATTTTTATCACTTACTTCGAATACTAAAAATTGAATTACATGACGAGGTAAATATTTTTAGCAGAAATTTATAAAAAAAATTGTACTTGATATGATCACTTATTTGCAACTATGATCATAATCAAGTATAGTATGCATAATTTTCGTCACACATTTCACAACCTATTGACCTTGCATCGAAAATAGACTGAAAGTGACCATATAGATGTCAATTTTAATCTTAGAGCCGATTTCATGCGAGAAAGTGTTTACTTTCAATAGTAAAAATTGAATTACCTGAAGAGGTAAATATTTTTAGCAAGAAGTGATAAAAAAGTTGTACCTGATATGATCACTTAGTTGCAGCTATGATGATTCTAGAAAATATTTACTTTGAAGAGTAAAAATTTCATTACCTGATGCGGTAAATATTTTTAGTGGGAAGTGACATATATGCAACTAAGATCATAATCAAATAAAGTATGCATAATTTTATCACATTCTTGTATTTAAAAACATTAATTTCAGTACATTGAAAACAGCCTTAAAGTTACCATATGGATGTCAATTTTACTCTGAGAACAAATTTCATACAAGAAAGTGTTTAGTTTGAAGAGTAAAATTGCATTACCTGACGAGGTAAATAATTTTTAGAAGGAAGTGATCAATGAGTAAAAATCATGAAAATTGCATTACCTGACGAGGTAAATATACTATTTGTTCCCATACAGTAATCACACAACACCGCTATAGCCATCTGGTGACTGCAACTGAAACTATACGCTTTACCTGGTGAAGTAAATACAATATCTACCCGTGAGCATCACTTTCTCTAACTGTTTATTCTATCTGCGTAGTGGACGTTGGAGTTTTACTCATAAATGGCCTTGAACATGATATTTAACCTTGCTGATGAACGTGCAATGTTAGGGCGACCCCATAATTCGATTTATCATTCAGAAAATTCAATACATACATGTATATGATGTGTGATCACATAACCCATGCATCTGCTATAAACATGAGCTGAGATATTAAATTCGTAACATTGGGTTGAATTATAGATCATGCGCGGCATGTTTGAGACACATTTGAAAACAAGCTGTGTATGTACTGATGTCAAATTAAAAAGAAACGCTAGTAAATCATTATTTTGCTTTATTATGGTGACTTTTGATGACATCTAAGACATCCTAGGTCTCTGTAAATGGCAGCACATGGTTGTACAATCAATGTGTGCCACTGAACATTTCTGACAATATAAGCTTATCGTGATTTGTGTACTAAAATCAATTTGACTACATTTATGAGCCACTGCCCTAAATATAGCCGAATTGTGTTGTAAATACTCCCAGTTTTGACATAATACTCACAATATCCACGATATCTCGCTCACTATTATATCTTCAAACATTACACTGGTAGGCCCTAATGCAACGTTAGTTATCTACAAACTTCATCTGAGATAACCTACCAGGACAGAGTTGATCTAACTGAATGGTTGTGACCAAGATTACTGTCAAGCGGAAAACACATAGTCAAAGTCAAAGTCAAAGTCAAATAGTTTATTCATGCATAAGGGCCACTGGCCTACATTGCAAATATAATAACACACACATTCAATTCTTTCTCAATTCAAATAATTTGTATATAAAAATAGAAAGTTGAAAAATAGTATTATCACCTTGTGTAGACATCAGTTTATTAAAATTGTTGATAGATGGTGGATTTAAATAACATTGTGGAATATAAAAACATCTGATTTCTTCGTATTTTTCACAAATCATTACTGCGTGAAATTCATCTTCCAGTACATTGAAATCACAGAAAGTGCATAAACGTTCTTCTTTCGGGATATTATCATGTCTGCCTTTTTCTATAGCTAAATTATGGCTGGCGCATCTTAATTTAGCGAACGCTATTAAATGCTTCCGTACTTGTAAGATATGAAGATAACGTTCTGGTTCTAATGTATATTTGAAATTAGCATAATAGTTGAGTTTATGACTAGCAGTTATATCGTGGTGCCAGTCCTGAGCAAAACAGTCTGAGAGTCTCTGTTTGAAATTTTTTAAAAACATTATTTCATCACCAACACCTTGCGATAACCAAACATGTCCAAAGCCGTATTTGTACAATAACATTTTAACATGTGTTGCCCATGAGATCTTCCCACTGTCATCATATGACCTCAACATATTGTAGCATACATGCGGGTAACGATTCACAGGCATTTGTATAAGTTTTAACCAATATTTCACACATTTACTCATATAATGTACAGCAAGAGGTCGTCGACCACACTCACCCAGAGCAGCACAATTTATTGTGTTGCCCCTCACACCCAAAATTTTCTTACAATATTCTAATTGTACCTGTTCAATAACATGGCTATATTCATATCCCCAGATTTCAGATCCATAGAGCAAAATAGGGGTAATCATTTTATCAAACAGATTCATAGCTGTTGAAAAAGGTAAAAATCCACATTTATATTGAGCTTGTTTTATAAGGAATATAGCTTTCCGAGCTTGTGCTGCAAGGCTTCGTTTAGCTTGCGACCATTTTAATGTACTGGTAAAAAATATTCCAAGGTATTTATAACTAGAGACCACTTCTATCTTTCCTCCATTGTAGTACCATTTTTCATTTTGTTTCAAACATCCTCCTCGTCTAAAAACCACTATTTTTGTCTTTGTTAAATTAACAATCATTGCCCATTTTTCACAGAATTGACCCAAGACATCAATCATTTTCTGTATTCTCCCAACTGTATCAGAGCACATTGCCATATCATCGGCATACAATAAAATCATGACATTTTGCGTTCGTTCATCTAAGTAAATTCCTTGGCAACCATTAGCCTTGAGCATATCAATTAATTCGTTCAGGTACAGTATAAAAAGAAAGGGGCTTAACATGCATCCTTGTCTCACTCCAATTTTACAAGTAAAACATTTTGTTAGGCCTTCGCCTGTACACACGCAAGATTGTAGATGCATATACATGTTTCGTAAAAAGCGCAGTGTGTCACCATGTATGCCATTATTTATTAGTTTAAACCATAACAGACAATGCGGTATAGTGTCGAATGCTTTTGAAAAGTCGACGAAAATTACGTAACACCGACCTTTCTTTTTACACAAATATTTCTGAACTATACTTTGTAAATTGAAAATTTGATCTATAGTACTATAACCTTTGCGATAACCTGCTTGTTCTTCTTGTCGTTTTTCATTTTCGTCTGCCCATTTAACTAATCTGCTATTTATTATTTTTGTAAAGACTTTACTAAGTGTACACAGTAATGATATACCTCTGTAATTACTTGGCTGATGCGGGTTACCGCTTTTGAAAATCGGACAGATAGGACGCGAGCGACACGCGGCACGCGATAGCTGTGCGAGCGACGCGCGACAGATCAAAACACATAGGACGCGTAAGCTCGCGAGCGTCAAGCGTAAAATAGTAGATCTGAGCAATCAACATCAAAGGAATTTTGCCGCTAACGTACTTCAATAGCGATGCTGGTGCTATACCTTGGCAACACACTGTTGTCCAACGTGAAAGGACGGTAGAACAATGTCAATAGATATAAGCAGTGGAAAGGGTATATAGCAAAATACTTTAAAATTGCTATACTGTTCCTTTAAGTGGGATGATGTTCATAATTATTACCTATGTGTAGGCCCATTGGCCACATTAGTAACCCTGTTTATTTGATATTCGTTTTTTTTTAAGATAAAAACTGTTTTTATGCCCCCCCCCTCC
Source organism: Flabesymbios commensalis (assembly GCA_964017125.1). Lineage (NCBI taxonomy): Eukaryota > Metazoa > Annelida > Polychaeta > Terebellida > Flabelligeridae > Flabesymbios > Flabesymbios commensalis. Next base: position 56,634,792 of record OZ024914.1, on the reverse strand, counting down.
CTCGCGTCAAATATCACAAAAAAAAAACATTATATAGATGGTCTTGAAGGACGAAATACATTTAAAGTGTTTTTTTACAACTATGACTTTGAGGAATAAGTCAAGGTCGAGGTCAATAACCAAGTTCCAGTCATATACAATTGCTCAGCATTTAACTCACAAAGGCTATAGTGCGCATGTGGGAAATAATTATTGGAGCCTTGAATATAAGTATCCACTTGCCAAACTCCGAGTGCTAGCATGGATCACAATATTTAACCCTTTCAAGCCTGACTGTACATTGTCATCTTCATCCACTACAAGCCGCCTTGTAGTGGATTATTTGATGTGGTTTAAAAATTAAAGAAAATTGTGATGGTATGCCAGTTTCATGGAAATTTCCATTCTGAAACCCTTGGTTGTAGGAAAATTAAGTGTGTTTTCAGGGATTTAAAAGGATGCTTTAATGCATCGTGAGGGCTTAAATGGTTAACTTGTTCGTCAAACATACATGCACATACAGTTGCTGCGCATTGTCGGCGGCATTTTATGACCATGTCCAATCACACACACGCCCATGATTTTCCGGGCTGACTCAACTAGGCCTATGCCACATGTCCTCTTCATTTTATACATTAAAAACACACAAAATACTGATTTCCAAAATAACGCTAGTTATGAATTTCGTAATTGTTGCTTTTGTGGTAATGTGACAATAATAATAGTGAAGATATATTGGTCCCTTGGACATTTCTAAATTTAATATTTTAATTCGTGCATTCTTGTTATAATTACAAAACTGTCCTTTTTAATCAATTGGGACTGTTTTGGATTAATGAAAACCATATAGGAAATATATTTGATCACATTTATGTCAGTAACAATATCAGCTTATCAGCTTACCAGTAGGCCTATTCAGGATCGTGGTTATCTCCTCCCAGATGTTACACATCTTATCAGCATCTCCATAGAAATGATGCTCAGGGTCGTATTAAAAGGCATGGTCTTGACTGGACCTGTGTAATTAACAAATCCATATCGAGGGGCCTGTTCCCTTTTTTTTAGATTTCGGCATCATAACTATAGACTTAATTGAAGGAAAGCTTGCTTGCCTAAAAACACGTCACATACGTACACTTGCTGTATCACCACGTGGATGTATGGGGATTCCCTAATAAATCATCATATGTTGACGTCATACTGTGGATTCACCTCGCGTAAAGCTCGCGTCACGCGTTAAATGTCGCTCCAGAAGTGATCGGTGACGCTCGCGTGCCGCGTGACGCTCGCGAGCTATGTATTTATGCAATGTGAAATTAACTAAAGTGATTGCTTACGCGTATGACGCGTGACGCGTGTCGCTCGCGTGACGCTCGCGTCCTATGTGTTTTAGGCTTCAGGCGCGTAGCCAGCCGTACGCCAGTACGCACGTGCGTACACATTGTAAGGGAGAGTAAAAAAAAATATGACCCATCAAAAAAAGAAGCAACAAGTTAGCAGACTAGCCTAGTCTACATGTACATGCGCACTTAGCAGTCTATTCTTTATGTGGTGTTGCATAAAACGCCGGAAAAGTAGGATACAAATGCAATGGGCCTAACGTTAAATGTTTCTCTTTTCAATGACAGTCACAAATTCACGACATGTATGACGTGCCGCTAAACTTGCCGTGAACGAGCCCACCCGTAAAGATGTGGGACCGTGGATTACTACATTCGGTTTACCCGGGGAAAGCAATTTTTTTCAACCAGGCAGTCAATGAGATCGATATCCACCCCAAGGTGGAAAAATGCTAATAACATTTTACTGTTTTTTTTACAAATGAACTGAGCGTACGATGTATACAAAATAACCTTTTATTGACCTGATTAATCGAGGCAAGTCTTAGATATGAGCGTCCAAAGAAATGTCCCACTTTTTTACCCTTGAGCATGTTGAGTGGGCATTATAATCTGTGGCAGTTCTGTTTCAGCAACGTTATGGGGTTAATTCTAAACGATCTATTTTTGTACCTGCACTGCACTGTGTTAAACAAATGATAGGCTGCACAATGACATGTATAAATCCCATGCTACACTGCCTAGCTTCTCAGACGTGAAGACACTGGTGACAAGAGTGAAATCCCATGCAGGCATTCAACCAATGTAATACTAATGTTGGTTCATTGTCTACGACACTGGCCCAACATTAAAACAATTTTGTTTCAACATCTCATGTTTGTTCAGGGCTGAACTATGCCTATCGCAGCGAATCATGTAACCAGGTAATATATAATAATGATCAAATAACGTTTTCGTATAGTGTATATATAGTGTATATATAGTGTATAGTTTCGTTTTCGTGTAAGGTTATCTGTTTTGTATACTGTCTGGCAGCTGGCATAGTAATAAAAATCATGGATATAGATCTGTATGCCTAAAAATAATAGTTATTTCATCTTTTAACCCCTCCACATACTCTAGCCTCTAATTATGTATGACTAAAAAAATTGAGGGCCATTAAATATTTTATTTACAACATGTCCTTCAGACAATTATTTATTTCATGAAAATTCAATCTCAAAATATTTACTTCAAAAACACTCCACCCCCCCCCCCCGGCGATTGAGTGGTGGCCCCCTTATGACCAATCACATAATGTCCAGCTTAGCACACAAAGACACTACGTAGACTACATAGTCAAATGCTGGATCCGCCATGTCTGTTTTTAAAAAAGTTGAGGCTATCTATGGATAATCGTACTTGACCGAAAATAATCAGTAAATTTCAATATGTAATCACTGAGTAAAATGATTTAAATTATATTATAACATTAACTTGATATAATTCTATTTTTAATTTTGTTGCTGTATTCAATTTTGAAATTTTACAAAAAATAATAAAAAAACTCAAAATTTATAAATCAATATCTTTACCGCAAATACCATAAGATGCCACCATATGCGATCTTTTTTTCAAATTTTCCTCGGGGGAGGCCCCCTCCCCCGGACCCCCCACCGTGTCCGCTGGGCTGCGCGCAGCGGGTATGGGGGTTCCCCCCATAAAATAGCAGCCATGAATTAGGGAAAATCCACGCCCTCCCCGTTTCGGAAAAGCTCTGTAAATCCGTACCCCTAGCGTTGTGCGTACACATGTTCATAACCCTGGCTACGCCCCTGACTGTGCAACCACATACATGTAGGAGAGCATACTAACCATTTCTATGACTGAAATAATACAATTTATATGTTAGGTGGGAATGCGTTTTTAGTACAGTACCTTTGAACGATGTGAAATTGAGGGTTATGAAATTGCACGCAAGAGGTAGCAACAGGTAACACACCAGCAGTCTCTGGTTGCACCCCAAATAAGAAAGCAAATTAACAAAACCCACTAAACTGAGTTAAAGTACAGTACTTAAAGTAGACCAAAGTACAGTAGCCACAGAAAGCATATTTATAGCCTCTGGGGATAATTTGTACTAGCTTTGGTAACAATCGACTAGGATGTCGAGGAGATATAATGAGGAAAGTGAATGTTGTCTTTGTCACAATTTCTTTTAATGTTGCAAATTAACCGTTTATTTGGATAAAAAGATATAGGTACCCTACTTTGATAGCAAATTCCAAAATCTCTCTAACTTGCGGCAAATAAATTGGCACCATCACTCTTCTTGTTGTAGACATCCTATAATAAGCTTTAGTTTTGCACAAGGTGCAAAATGTTACTTTTTGTGGTTGGGCACCCAAAAAAATAGCACGCTGTGCTGCTCCACTATTACCATGATTTATAGTAAAAGGTATTGATGCTCAGAACATTATACTTCCCTTTGTATGACATGGTCGTATTAGCCGCGTTTTAACCCTTTTGGTGCGGGGTTGGACTTTAGTCTATAGACGTAAGATTCTTGCGTCTAAAGTCGGTCCCCGTACTTAAAAGGTAAAATATTTATAATGGCCGTAGACCCTTAACAAAGGTATTCAAATGAAGTGGAAAAAGACATTTGTGATTATCTTAAAAAACCCTTTGGTCTCCATGATCTATACACACATATTTCAGCGTTGTGGGGGTTAAGTGACATATACAGCCCTAAATAAGATACAATACATGTTTTACTTATGCCATGCAATTGGTGAAACTAAGTGAGAGCATGTGAACAGGAAAAAAACATCTTTATAGTATCATCTCAATCACCGTATATTATAGGCCTATATATAACTATACAGTATAGTAGGCATATATGCATGCCTATCAGCACATCGGCGTTTGCTGATGCTGGTATATACATGTATCTACTTGTTTCATCTGTCTTTTCAATAGTGATCAAGGTCGACAATTTGAACTACTAAAAATCAAATATATTGCATTCGCATTTTCAATCCCCATTCATTAAAGCGACACAATCAGCCTAAAATTATCTAAAAAATCAGTATTTTTATTTTGGATTCTTAATATGACCATAAGATGTGAATATATCCATAGACTTAAAAACACAAGACACATAGTAGGTGAATAAGAGCTTTACTAAAACTATCAATCTATTACTAAGAGCTTCATGTGAGCACAAGCGCTGGGCGCGCAAATACAAGTAAACTTTAATATTGTCCAGAACTAGAATTGTGGAAGTTTTCAAAATTTTTGGCTGCTGTGGCAACGTAGTAAGTGTGCCGTAAGCCCCAATGGTTTTTTCTGATGATATCGCAAGGCTCTGACACAGTAACCTCCATTTTTAAATGTAATAGTACAAATACGATAACAAAAATTACGCGTGCTGAAAATGGCCTAGTTGTAAATGCGCAACACAACATTTTAAAAACTTACGCAATTCTTGTCTATGGACATGTTGATATATTATGGACATATCAAGGAGCTAAAATAAAAATACTGATTTTTTTTATGATTTCAGCCTGCTTGTGTCGCTTTAACGTTTCTTGTACTGGCCAGGATAACGCCAGAACACGACAACCTTTAATCTAAAGTAGATGTCGTCTACGTTTTACTGCTCTCCAAAGCCAAAAGGCAGTATCTGCTTACCTCCAAAGTGGGAACATACTGCCTTTTGGCTTTTCCCGGCTGTGTAGGCACTCCTTGCTGTTTATATAATTTGATAATAGCTACGACTGGATTGTGAAAAGTCGATATTATCATGTCTAAGGGTTAACCCAACATTGGGTCAACGTCTCGTGTTTGCTGGGTTTATACTTGAAAAAAGTATAGTACATTTTTTAACCTTTTCACTACCATACATGACGGAAATTTCCGTCGTCATTCGTCAATGAACGTAACCATAAAATGACACCAATTTTCGTCAAATATATACTACATTTATGTATTTTTCGTCATTTGAAGCTGGAAATTGCGTTAGCAATTCCAGCTTCAAATGACGAAAAATAGAACTCCTACACCAGTATATCTGGATCCTGGCATGCACTCCGGCCTGGAAGTCAAAGGGTTAACAAAAAAGTTTTGGTCTATTTATAAATATTTTTCTAGTATCCTTTCACATCATCCCGGCTTCTCGCAAGGCATCACGGGAAACGCTCTTGTGTTTACGACACGACCGGAAATGACGAGTTTTTCAGAGACAACTCCGTGACTGACCGTCCGGTTCACTCTGGGCGTGAAGGAGTCCAGTTCGCTACAGGGGAGTCTCTGACTCCCCATCAACGTGATCTGCATATCCAGAATATGATTGTGAGTTCTGCTCTGGCATATAGAGATGTTGTGATAGTTATGGGCGAGAAACGAGTTAGAATCACAGGGACTGTTCAGATCCATCGGCCCCAGAGGACGCTTCCTCAGCGGGAAAACGCGAGATTTGGGCCAGCTTTCCAAGTGAGCGAATCTCGGGTCCGCGTTCCACACGTGCGTTGAATTTTCACCCCAGAAAAAAATGTCGATCAGCGGCCACAGGAAGTCTTTGAGGGGCACTTTCTGGCCGTTTGTGCTGAAAAATTTCCACATGTATGGTTCGTCAGAATCTGGCCTATATTTGTAGATCCCGTAATCCGGTTTGTAAGCTATCAAAGCATCGTACAATCTCTCGCGATCTGTTAGGTTCACTATGATATCTATGTCATCATCCCACGGTATGATATCATGATGGCGATACGAGCCTATCAGCGTGCCTCCAAATATAAAATAGCCCATTTTCTCTTTCTCGATCACGCCCACCAACAGTTTAGCCAGGCTGTATAGCTCATCCCGCTGCTTGGCGTCCATTGTAGGCAGAAAATGGGCAGCCTTTGGGAAGGACATGTATGTCACCGACAACGTATAGGCGGCAATCAGCAGGGCTACAAAACCCAGCTTTCCACAAAGAGACACTCTCCTCTTCCATGTGGCAGACATAAAACACGTGCGCCCAGGCGGTGTTTTCCTCATTTTGTCGCAGAATAAATCTATCTGCGTTGTACGCCACAGCCGCTTAGACATAAATTAGCAGTACAGCGATATGCTCCATATAAGCCTATAGAGAGAGTTATCAATATATGCTAGTCCTGTTGTCATAGATACGTCTATTTTAGTGTAGGATCTTGCTGTATTAGGCCTATAGAGTGTGTCCTGCCTCTACTCGTATTGCACTGCTCTGAGTGCAAGCGAGTTGACTGCCTGTGGTGCTGTGCAGCAGCATTCATATTGTGCCGGGCACATACATGTACACCTACACATTGTCAATGATGTAGTGGGGGGGGGGGGGGCTGGAGCCGTGTACAGAAAAGAGGGATGGCATACATAATCAATATCCCAGCAAAAACGAGGCATTTATACAATACTGTGTTAATGTTGGTCCAGCGTCGCAGACGGTGGGCCAGCATTAACACAGCATTGTATAAACATTTCGTGTAACTTTCTTGTTTTAGTGACAGGCAGGGCGACCGAATAACCGAAGTTACTATCTAAGATGGTGTGGAGAAAGCCAAATTGACGTATGTCACCAACCTGCGTGCAGGGTGTACTTCCTACTACAGTGGAAACGAATACAACTGAAGTCTCTACAGGGTGTATGTCACGTACTATTTTTAAATCAATTATAGGCCTACATTTAAATCTTAGGAAAATATAAATGTGATTAAATTTTCTAAAAATTAGCCTAGGCCTAACGTTACTTCGTTGATGGTATTTATTTGGTGGAAGCAAAGTCTTTGGTGGGAGCAATGCCTTGAACTGGAAAATTGACGGAAGTTAAAACATGTAAAACAAAAACCGTTAGCAGTGGTTAGCCAGAAACTGGATAGGCGAGTTAAATGATATCCTCCAGGATCCCGGAAAATATTTAAATCATAGCTATACAGACAGTGATATATGTATCATCTCATTCCGTACGCATATTGCTCACACTGGTTAACAGTGGGGCTACTTAGCTGACCCAGAGGGGGGGGGGGGTGGCGCCGCCAGTGCCCTTCCCCCCCCCCCCGTTCAAAAAAGTACCAGATTTCAGCCGAAATGTGCTCTAAAATGTACACTTGCTTTCCAGAGTGTCCTTTTTGCTGCATGGTGTAGAGCACAGTGTAGCTATTTTATCTCTGGTTTTGGTGCGGGAAACAGATGACAGACAATTATTTTATGTGTACATATCGCAAAATTTATAATCAATACCATGTACATTTTTTAAATAGCATGTACACAAAAACATGGCTATTTTAAACACCGGATAAATTATGACGTTGCCTTACATGATAAGTATGCCAACACTTATATATAGCCAGTGAACAGTTGGTTTTATATACTGTCATATTTTTTTATTATATAATTTTAATTCACTAATATGGTTGACGGGCATTGTAGAGGTCGTCTCGACCTGTTCCCGTCAACCATAGTTAATAACATGTTCAAAAAAAATATTAAATAATAATAATGATATTGTACCATTTTTGCATGTTTTTAACTGGAAGTCAAATAAACAACCATCCCTCTAGAGCAAAAAAACTGTCTAGTGCCACCTGTAGTGTTTTTAAAGGGAGCGAACATTAAAATACCATGGGTGGTGGTGTGGGGGTCGGACTGTATTTTTTTTCTGCCAGATTTTTTCCCAGCTTATACGAGACATTGACCAAAATGTTGTTTTAATGTTCGGTCGACGTCGGAGACGGTCGGGCAACATTTAAACAACATTGGGTCAATGTCTCGCGTTGTGTTACCGTTTATTTGCGCTGAAGTATTTTTTCCTGACATTTTTAAAGGAGTAGTCCACTCTGGACCGAAAGTAGCCAGAAAGCACCGCGCGGATTACAGAGATAGACCCCCAAATTGGGAATAACTAGAACTAGAACTAGGCATAGAGTGGTCTACGGCTTCAATCCCCGACACGCAATATTACACGACACTGGGAGCAGTTGAGATATCCAAAGAGATCACCAAAATTGATTCAAAATGGCATGATTGAATTGTTGTTAGTAAAATTGGAAGCCTGATTATTTTTTCATAAAGAGCATAACTCCCCCCCCCCCCCCCACACACACGGGCTTTTAATCAGAGGTCTGTAACTTCCAGTATAAAACCCCCCCACCCCTCCTCCTTCAGTTTAATCCCAACAAACATGACACATCATACCCAATGTTGCTCTATCAACGTTTGCCCAACATTGGTCAAACATTTGGTGGATGTGTCGTGATTGCTGGGATCATGGAGATAGTATCTCCATGCTGGGATGCTGGATCCGCAATTTCAATGGGAGCACGTCATTCGGATTCGGTAAAAAAAGGTAAAGGTGCAGGTTTATAGTCTGATATCAAGTCTGAAGATCTACCATCCGACTTTACATTTTACCCCCTGGTCACTGGACCTGTTTATTCGTGAGCCATTTAAACTCCACGGAGAGCATACAGTCCTGCAGCCGTTTCGGCGCATTGAGCTTATCGTACACATTGCCATCTCTGTCGTACCAGGTACTAATTGAAGTGTCTTGCCCAAGGACACAACATCTTAACAATGTCCCAAGACTGAGAGGGGGGGGGGAACATGATTTTTCTCTGAAAATCCTGCACCAAGCGGGATTTGAAATCGTACGACAGGCAGCGACATCGGCAGAGCGCTACTCTCTAACCATTGCGCCATGTCCATCTCTAAAAGAAGCTGTGCGTGGAGTTACATTATTATATAAAAACAATCGCACGCAGTTACCCAACAAATACAAACATTTCTATAACATTTGTACAATGTTGGACCAACGTCGAAGACGATGAGCCGGTGTTGTAGTTATACAGATGTTTTGTGTTTGCTGGGTAGCCACTGCTGTTCAGTGGCCGTATTATCGTACAAGTTACGATCATATCGTAGGCCATCTCGACCAATCAGAAGCCTACGATATATCGTAACTTGTACGAGAATACGGGCCCAGATACGCAGGCATACACGGGTAAAAAAGCCATCGCTGATTCATCACGTTTATGACCCTCGGAACAATAATGATGGCCATTTAGAAAGCGCAACAGATGCGGAGTAAGAAAGTGTTGACTTAACGTAGGCCCACCGTCTCTGACGCTGGACCAACAATAAATCAACACTGGCTCAACGTCTCGTGTTTGCTGGGTGTGAGCGCTATTTCTCCGTCAGCTCATCTGCTGTATGTGCTGTTATGCTGCTCTGCAAAGTCAAAAGGCAGTATCTGCTGGCTTGTTAAATGAGCAGATACTGCCTTTTGGCTTTGCGCTGCAGTATGTGTGTATATATCCTCAGGTCTCCATCTGCATATGTGAAAGCAGACTGTATGTATGCATGGAGAGCGCAGCTTGAACCCACTGTGTCAGAGTTCAACCCTTTGAGAACCAAAACCTCTATAATGAGAATAGCCTACTGAAAATCGGAATTGTTCGCGAAGTGGACAAATTCGCGAATATATGCCAATATCGCAAAAAATACGATTGAATCATGTCTCAATCAAAGCTCAAAATATTGCTCGATCTCAGCCGATTGTCCGTCATCGTATATAAAAACAACTTAGGACAGTGGCTGATCCCGGATCTGAAGAAGGGGGGGGGGGGCGACGGGGCAAATTACTGACTATCGGACTTAGCTGCATTCATTATTGTATTTATTTATGGATCATACAATTAGCGCCTGAAGTTCTGTTGTTTTGTCAAAATATGGCGGCATGTCAACGCTTCAAATAGTGGGGTCCTTCGCGAGGTGAATATTATTGATCAGTGAAGCCAAGCGACTCGGCCTCTTTAATTTCATTCGAAATATGCCATGTGGTATCCCAGAAACACAAAATATTTGTATAACATTTGCACAACGTCGGCCCAACGTCTTCGACGTCCGTCCAACATTGTACAAATGTTTTGTGTTTGCTAGGATTTTTATTCAACAAGGGTGCTGTAAGGATTAAGCCAATCACGTAGGTTCCACACACCACGCTTTATACTGTAGATCTGGTAATTTTCGCGAGTTTAAATTTAAACGAATTTGTGATTATGTGACTTTTGAGAATTCTAGAATTCGCGAATTATCCATTTCGATGATAGGTAGTGCTATTATAATAATAATAATTTCCGCGAGATTCTTAAATTCGCAAAAATCGTGAAAATTAAAACTTCGTGAATATTACAAGATCTACAGCATCTGTGTCTGCAGATATTGACCAGGATGTCATGCATCGTTGATCCGCCCTTTGTGGGAGAGGGGCTTCACATACGGTAGGGTGTTCTGATTAATATATTAATCCAAGGCTGGCTAGAGAGAAAAGGCTGGAAAGTCAACAGCGTCACCACTCTTGGCCGAATCCTGTATACACTGTATCGTCGCCTCGGAGCTAAAGGATCCTTTAGCTCCGAGGCGACGGTATGTCTATTATATAGATTTTCAACAGAGGTGCACTCGAAGTTGCAGCAGCTTAATAATCAAATTTATGTTCTATAAATCTAGCAGTCGAATTAAACACTGTTAAATGGAATGGCAATATTATTTTCTTATCTAATAAAAACCGCTATGTAGGGAGGTGTCCTGAGTTGCAAACTTTTCGACGAGTGTACCTCCAAGATCTCGAAAAATATTTAAATCCTAAATATGGTCTCAAGTTAGACGACATACCTTGCGTATCTCCTATTCGCCAACGACATATTCTTCTTTTCATAATTTTCAGAATTGAATTATTTTATAAGTAGTAGGCCCTATTGTGAAATTTGAGATCTAATAATAAGCATTGCTAAAACAACAATTGCGGTCTACAACCAAATACATGTATATATATACCCGGCATAACTGCTTCGCCATATAATAGATGTCACCAGGGTAGGCCTACCAAATATATTCTAAACATTCATTTTCATTCACACTGGTCGAAAATATACTAGAAATATAACAAAATATAAATATATAACATGTTCACCGTAAGGATAACTCAATAGTAGGCCTATTCAGGATATGGCATATAGGAATTAACGTCACGACATGATAATTTCATGCTTCATAGAATACGAGTTTTTAGGTTTCCCCTGGGTTTCATCCTTCGTTGAACGTACACTCTGGACACAGGCCTATATATATTTTCGTCACCGACTATTTACCTCACACCCAGCTTTGACTATCAACCTGGGTTGCAACGTATATAATAACGTTTAGGAGATGTTTTATATCGTTATTTGGCTTTTATTCAATTTTCATTACAATTTTCAGATAATGTTTCCGTCCACTACAAGTCAGCACGATACAAGCCCAATGCCAGGTCAATGCTAGACCACAGTCTGCAGCGCTGGCCAACGTCCCCTTGGTAGGGCATATTGCTGGCTAGGTGCAGCGTGACTACAATGCGCCATGTACACACGATACACTGACGCAATGTCAGCTCAAGGTTGGACCAGTGGACCAGACGATGACCCAACATCAGTCCAGTGCATGGTCGTTCCAGTGTTTGAAACACCGAGTACTAGACATTGAACCGATGCTGGTGTTAACGTTGGCCCACCGTCTGTAACGTCGAGCATTGTGCCACACAGCGTGTCCACCAACAGGAAGCTGTGCCGGTGAGGTTTGTAGGTTGTCTTCAGCGCGCCCAAAACCACGAGGCATTCAATTCCAAGATTGGGTTAATATTTGGGAAGCAGTGCAAGCAATTGCACTAGCACAAAGTTGGATCCCAAACTAGGCTTAGCATTGATGTAGGGGGTTAAAGATATATAATAATAAAAAGTCCTTTAATGTTGCCGAGTGAAGCAAGGAGATTTTTTTTCTAGTGCCATTACCCAGCAGACACAAGACGTTGATTCAACATTGGTTTAACGCTGGTCCACCGTCCACGACGCTGGACCAACGTTAAACCAACATTGATTCAACGTCTTGTGTCTACTGGGTAGATATTTCTCTTATTTCATAAAATTTCAGTCCCAAAATATTTATTTCAAAAATACTCCAGGCCGCCCCCACCCCCCTCTTGATAATTGAATGGTGTTTTAACAATTCACACCTTGCACATGCACGTCGCTGTATACACATGATGCTGTAGATATAACAGAAAAAAACGTTAGTATGATTATCAGGTATAGGCTCTATTATCATGTTTTTGATTCATACACTTTTCTGTATCAGGCCCTAGCTACACAGGCTTATATGCCAGTGTTTAATCATTCACACAGTGGCTTTTGGGGCCTGGCAAAAATATTTACAACGGATCGAAAACATGTTACTAGCTCACTGATTCTCTGAGCCTTATACACTGTCAATATCTATATATTGATTTCATGGGGTCAAAAACAGGTGTGACTGTAGTGAAATCAACCTTTTGCGGAGGTGTCATTGTAAAACGCATAGAATTAGTTTTTTTCATCCAACATCATTTTTTTAAACCGATGTCAGACAATATTTTATGCATTTCTGGTATGACCCCTGAGAATATTTATGTTGTTTGTGCACAGGCTGCATTGTTTCAATTATGTCAGGGCTTGTTACTTACTAGCTTTGGCCGTGCGGAGCTTGGGGTGAAGCTAATTTTGCCACAAAAAGTGACACCGATATGGCGCAGGTCCCCCAATTAACAAATAAGCTAAAGAAAATTATTCGGTTGTCATAGCAACCAGCTGGGATATAGATTATGCAATGTCACCCCACGTGCGGTGACATTACATAATTTTATCCATAGTTTGTTTATTGTGCAATGTTGCCCCACATGCGGTAACATTGCATAAGTTAAGATGCAAGAACATTGCATATTATTAAATAATGTTAGAAAGTTTGTGGTCTTGCAATTTTATCTTCAAGTTCAATAATTAAAATGTCGCCAGACGACCATATCCACCAAACCATGTGTGTTTGTTTTTATTTGTGTGTTATTATTGTTGCGAACATAAGTGACGCTTAATAGTTCACTATTAAGTTAATTGATGAGAGCGACGGGAAAAAAATATCGAGCTGTATGGCGTACCATATTGCAGCTCTAATTACTAGAGTCCGAAGTAGCTGCAAACTGAGTAGGCTGAGGGGGGTTCACATGCTCCGCTTTCACCAATGAAATACCATGTTACTATCATGTGTCCAACCACGCGCTCTCTGAGCCAATCAGAGGGCGTGTGACTTTAGCGCGCGTTGCCTTTAGAAATTCTTTGTTCAGTTGCGAGAATTTTCTTCCAGGGTTAACATGCTTATTTTGAAAACGAATTCCCACCGCCTCCCCTTTTCGGCCACCTAAAAGACTAGAAAATTTTGATCAGGTTTTTCTTATGCTATGTTAGTTGTATCTTTATGCTTAATTGGGAACTATTGGTTAATAATGCTGAAAATTCCTTACATGCTAGCAATTTAAATGTAGTGAAAGATGTGATGTTATTTAACCATTTCTTACAAAATGTTTGATTTAAAATACATGTTTTCTCTGGGGCGCAGGTCCCGCAATTAACAAATAAGCTAAATAAAATTATTCTGTTGTCATAGCAACCAGCTGGGATATAGATTATGCAATGTCACCCCACGTGCGGTGACATTGCATAATTTTATCCATAGTTTGTTTATTGTGCAATGTTGCCCCACATGCGGTAACATTGCATAAGTTAAGATGCAAGAACATTGCATAATTTTGCATAATGTTAAAAAGTTTGTGGTTTTGCAATTTTATCTTCAAGTTCAATAATTAAAATGTCTCCAGCCGACCATATCCACCAAACCATGTGTGTTTGTTTTTATTTGTGTGTTATTATTGTTGCGAACATAAAGCTAATTTAATAAAATTAGACAGATCTAGGGTAGTCAAGATTACTTTGAAGGGATTTAGCGGAGTGATAAATATATTTATAGTTTCCTAATTAATTACACAAATTAGGCGAATTATGAGCCCACTGCTCAGAATTTGCTCAGCAGGAGCCTTATAAGGTTAAAATACATTGGGAAGTTCATCATTAACTTGAACGAACTTAGCGGGATGGAATACATGGCTGTAGGCTTATAAACCATCCCAAGTGAACGTGGAACAAATGAAGTGAGCTATTTGATAAATTATTGAATTTTCAGCAATTTCATGATTAATTATGCAAATTTATGGTAATTTATGCTAATTATGAAGGTCTGGAGTATTCAATACCGACGTATTCGAATGCTACGGGGTGAAAATGAAATGAAATGAATCGGGCTTTAAGCCACCTTTGTGCACATCTAGGATAAACTGGGCCAGGAGAACCTTCTGAAGATAATGAGATGATTGAGATGACACTGTCCTCCAGACACAGGATTCGAAATTCGAGCCCTGGCGGTCCGAGGCCGAGCACACTACCTCTCGGTCACGGAGGTTCCCCACAATACTGACTTTCACACGTGGATGGGGGAGAAACATTTTTTGTTTCTTTTAAACCGCCGAGACCGGGAACCGAACCCCGAACTCTAGCATTTTCAAATTTTTCCTAATAATTTATGCAAACTAGGGTAACCATGCTAATTAGCATATGATCAAAATGCTAATTAGACGGTTTCAATGTATTTAAAAAACTTTTTACAGAATTCAAGCGGGTGAGAAATATAGGTGCAGACAACAAAATAAATATTTGAGGTGAACTATTTGATAAATTATCGATTTTTTAGCAATTTCATGAATAATTATGCAAATTTATGCTAATTAGGAGGGTCTGAGTATTCAATAACGACTTATTCGAATTCTACGGGGTGGAAAACATGGATGTAGACACAAAAATTAGCTTTCTAAGCTTAAAATTATTTGAAAAGTTATAGCATTTTCAAGTTTTTCCCAATTATTAGTGCAAATTAGGGTAATTATGCTAATTAACATATGATGAAAATGCTAATTTATGCTAATCAGACGGCTCCAGGGTATTCGAAATATTTTTACAGAATTCAAACAGGTGAGAAATATCGGTCCAGACAACAAAATCAACATTTGAAGTGAAATATTTAATATATTATAAATTTTTTTAGCAATTTTATGATTAATTACGGAAATGTATGCTAATTTATGCTAATTAGAGAGGTCTGGGGTATTAAGTACCGACTTATTCAAATTCTACGGGGTGTAGACGCAAAAATTACCTTTCTAAGTTAATTATTTCAAAAGTTATAGCATTTTCAAGTTTTTCCTAATAAATTATGCAAATTAGTGTAATTATGCTAATTAGCATATGATCAAAATAGTTGCCAGGTGGTTGCTGCTCAGAATTTGTTCAGCAGGCCCCTCTGAGACATAAACACCAAAAATACCTCTGTTAACAATTTATTCCAGGTTGAACCACTACTTTTACTGGACTATAAGAGCAGGCCGAGGGGCGGATATAAAAAATATAAAGCACAGAAGTAAATTAAATTAACCCTTTAACCGCCGGTGCCGCATATATTCGGGTTTTCATTTTTTATTAGCACATCCAGTACCACATTTTGAATATATTAAATTTAAAATATGACATCAACCATCAAGATTTGAAAAGAGTTGACCTCCATTTTGTCAAATCTGAATAATTTTCACTCACTTCATGTTGTGGATCGCGTCAGCGAGACACAACTTCACGTGGGTGAAAGTTCAAATTGAATAATTTGGCGGTTAAAGGGTTAACCCTACTAATAGCATCTAGTACCAACGTTTTTACAACCAATTAAAACGTGTCATAAAATTAACCACTTTTAGAGACAAAATTAGGCTACGGCTAAATTAAATAATACTATGTAATGGATAGACCACCATACACTCAGACAGGGCCTACTAGAATGAACAGTGGGGTGTAATAAAAAATTGTTTATTATAGCAGAGGTCAGCTAGAAACAGTTTTTTCTGACAACTTTGAAGTGGTCTTCAACTGTGAATTCAACATCAGTCTATGGGTACCTATACTGCAAACGTACCGTGTAAAGAGAACCCACCAGTGACGGACGAAGATAGACCTGTTTATGTTTAAAAGATTTGACTGAGTGGTACTAGCTTATATTCAGTGATATGTTTAGTGATAGTTGGGACCAGGTATTCATTATCATATATCATTATGTATGGAACAACAAGCTGCTACTAGAGGTAAATGATCTCCTGACAATGAAGATAATGATACCGTTAAAAGAGAATTGTTGAATAATAACACTCATGTTCATAACAACCAGCAAACATGTTTTCTTCAATGTAACATTATTATCGAAAATATTTAACAACCAAAAACAATAGTTAAGTAGAATACCAAGATGCATATCATGTTGAGTGATGCAATGAATACTGACAAGTCATTAAAATGAAACCATTTATCAGTTGTTAGGCCTAATGTATTTCTTATTTTGGATAACTTCAAGTGGTTGAAAATTCCATTTAAATCACTTGGCGGTTAAAGGGGTTAAAACATAATCGTGTGTGGGATTATAGTGGGTGTACTAAGATAAAAATAGTTGAAAATGGTGATAAAGCTCTGAAATTTTGACACAGTATAGGTATGATGTTGTCATATCAGTTTAAGATGGGAGCCCACGAGGAAACGTTTTTGCGATTTTTAAATTTCATGTTTAATGTTTTTCTAATTTATAAAAAAATTCCACAATCGCCTTTAATTGTATATTGTACCGAAAAACAATTATTTCGTAATATTGGCTTATAAAGAGGAAGCCAACTTATTGCGTTCCCGAATAAAAAAAGTAATAATCCTTATTTAAAATTTGAAAAAAATACCTAAAATTACAGCTATGTCCCTTCCCTTGCAAGTTATGGATGTGGACCTAGCTTGCATAAGAAAATATAATATTGTGTCAAATAAACTTTTTGTCTTCATTTTTATTTTAAAAATGGGCGCAAAAATGATAATATCATCAAAAATAAATATAATACAATTCATATAATTGTACTGCAATGACAAAATCGACGTTAATAATGAGACGCTTTAACCATATTATTTGGTTAATTTGAGACTTCCGTTTATTATGTTTACATTAAAAAATTAGAGGGAATAAACATATGTATGTGTTTTATATGTCTAAAAATGAAATGTTTGGGCCAAAATAGAGCCATGTTGACAGTCCCCTTAATTCAGTCGAAGTCAGCCTTCGCATCCTTGACCGTCCTTTGCTTTTCAATTTGGCACAGAGAATATATACGGACACAACAATCAAACAATATCAAATACTAATTGAAATCATTGAATTAAAAAATCTTCTGTTTTATCCAGTTATGATCAAGATCTGGTAAAAGTGGGATTAGTAAGCTGAAAAATAGTTCAAAGTGTGGCACATTCAAACTATGTTTTTTATGGCCAATATTTTTTTCATAGCAATGAGAAATTTAACAAATAAAAATCATTCACTTATTATATATACGGATCATTCTATGAGCATGATGGTTTGTCTAAAACAATAAAACTATGCCAAAAGCCTATGTTTATGATTCTAATCCTCAAAGAGAAGATGTGTACTGAGGTGAAAGTGGTTTGACAATACCTCTTTAGTACTTCATTATTGTCACGGTTTTATTAGCAATATGTCGATTTGTGTAAAAAGACACATAAGATTTATTGAACATGATAAGCTCAATAAATACACATATTGAACTCAAATAGTAACAATAAGCGAAGTCATTTGAGAATGATCACTAAAAAATGAGAACGCATAGCTGACTTATAATTATTCTAAAAATCAAATATACTATATATTGCAATAATGTATGTCCATGTATCATCATGTCAAGTATAAAGTATTCATACTTGACATGTTCGGCAGCGCGTACTGGATATGTCACTTTGTGGTTGCCGAATATTAAGTTATCATCATTATCACACACACTGTAAACTGATATCAATGATTCCAGTCGCTTTTTTAAATCCAGTTAAAGCTACAGAGTGACATTTAATTCGTGGTTTTGTTTTAATGTATATGTTATATTACTTTCCAAATAACTAACATTCAATGAACGTTGTGTCATTTCGTATCAATGGGGTAACACATATTATAATAATTATTGACTAACAGTTATACAATATCAAAGTTAATTTTCTTAATGCAAGATTTATATCTAAAATCTATATTAATATTTACAAAAGATTTTGTCTGCATGTGCAACCATGCTCACAACACCATTAGAGAAACATGTGCTGTTAATATATTTATTTATTTACCTTTTAAGTCCGTTATATTTATCACCTGTGAACATGACAGGGGAATTATGCTAGAAAATACAAAGCACAATGCGAAGCAAATGTCATTTATCATTAGCAAATTAAATTGGATAATATCACATACCGCGCCAATTTTTGTGCACGAAAAAATATTTAATCTGCTTTATACAAGTTTTACTTTATTTAGGTGGTTTTCGAACTGAAACATGTAAAAGGTGCACATCATTAACTAAAGGCTTCTAGCATGCTCTCAACTTTGATTAACAAATCGATAGCCTATACTTGTAGCTATGCATAGACGACATCTTAGACATTCTATCCCACCATTTCTAAGACATATATTTCATAGCCTACATATACAGCACTTTTACATTTGAGGTAATTTTGTTTTTTTAAGTTCAGTGATTTATTCAATCCTCTATGTTATACAGTTTATTTGGTATAAACATATTTTTATTCACCAATTACAACAGCACAAAAACAATATTGTAGTACAATGTTCCTCTTATTATGGCCATATATGGATGGTGAAGCAGCTGACCACATGATTACCAAAAACAGCGGACTTCTTTATCCATTTTTCTGTGCAACATACATGGTATTGCTGATACATGTAATTATTGTATCATGTATGTTTACCTGCATTATTGAGGCGCACAACGTGGCCAAATATGTCAAAACTGTGATCAATAACTCTGAATAATTTACCTTCTTAAGCATAAAAATATTACCAATGTGCCTAATCAGTGTAATGATAATATTCAACTCTTTTAAAAGTAAGCGAGAAAAACGGATTTTTTTTGTGAGTATTATAAATAAAATGTATCCCTGCTTCTATTTAAGCTAGATATGATTTTATATAGTAACTATTCAAATTTGAACTATAAATTATGACATGATAGATATATATATATATATATATATATACTAGAATCCAATTTATTATTGGGTCTTTCTTTTGTTATACCGTATTATTGGGTCTTTTAAAGGAACCATAATTTAGACACATTTAAAAGAAACTTCTAAGATAGTAGCTTTAAGGTCGGTGGTCGGGGATGGAGGTGGCGCCACCAATCTATAAGTTTTCCGTCATTTAGTTAAGTTTCTATCTTAACTAAATGACGGGTATTGTTGGGTCATTCTAAAAGACCCAATAAT